>SZWC01001272.1:151313-200404 GCA_023375785.1 Penium margaritaceum | reverse complement strand
CTTGCTCCAGTTGTCTTGGCCTTGCTCCAGTTGTCTTGGCCTTGCTCCATTTTTCTTGGACTTGCTCCAGTTGTCTTGGCCTTGCTCGAGTTGTCTTGGCCTTGCTCCAGTTGTCTTGGCCTTGCTCCCGTTGTCTTGGCCTTGCTCCAGTTGTCTTGGCCTTGCTCGAGTTGCCTTGAGCTTGCTCCAGTTGTCTTAGCCTTGCTCCAGTTGTCTTGGGCTTGCTCCAGTTGTCTTGGGCTTGCTCCAGTTGTCTTGGGATTTCCCCAGTTGTCTTGGGCTTGCTCTAGTTGTCTTGGCGTTGCTCCAGTTGTCTTGGGCTTGCTCCAGTTGTCTTGGCTTTGCTCCAGTTGTCTTGGGCTTGCTCTTGTTTTATTGGGCTTGCTCTAGTTGTCTTGGCCTTGGTCCATTTGTCTTGGCCTTGCTCCAGTTGTCTTGGCTGTGCTCCAGTTGTCTTGGGCTTGCTCCAGTTGTCTTGGCCTTGCTCCAGTTGTATTGGGTTTGCTCCAGTTGTCTTGTCTTTGCTCCAGTGGTCTTGGCCTTGCTTCAGTTGTACTGGGCTTGCTCAAGATGTCTTGGCCTTGCTCCAGTTGTATTGGGCTTCCAGTTGACTTGGCCTTGCTTTAGTTGTATTAGCCGTGCTCCAATTGTCTTGGGATTGCTCTATTTGTCTTGGCCATGCTCCAGTTGTCGTGAACTTGCTGTAGTTGTCTTGGCCTTGCTCCAGTTGTCTTGGAATTGCTCCAGTTGTCTTGGCCTTGCTCGAGTTGTCTTGGCCTTGCTCTAGTTGTCTTGGCCTTGCTCCAGTTGTCTTGGCCTTGCTCAAGTTGTCTTGGCCTTGCTCGAGTTTTCTTGAGCTTCCTCCAGTTGTCTTAGCCTTGCTCCAGTTGTCTTGGGCTTGCTCCAGTAGTCTTGGCCTTGCTCCAGTTCTATTGGGCTTGCTCCAGTTTTCCTGTCCTTTCTCCAGTTGTCTTGATCTTGCTCTTGTTGTATTGGGCTTGCTCCAGTTGTCTTGGCCTTGCTCCAGTTGTCTTGGCCTTGCTCCAGTTGTCTTCGCATTGCTCCAGTTGTCGTGGTCTTGCTCCAGTTGTCTTGTCCTTGCTCCAGTTGTCCTTGGCTTGCTCCAGTTGTCTTGGCTTTGCTCCAATTGTCTTGGCCTTGCTCCAGCTGTCCTGGGCTTGCTCCAGTTGTCTTGGCCTTGCTCCAGTTGTCTTGGGCTTCCAGTTGTCTTGGCCTTGCTTTATTTGTCTTGGCCTTGCTCCAGTTGTCTCGGAGTTGCTTCAATTCTCTTGGGACTGATCTAGTTGTCTTGGCCTTGCTCCAGTTGTCTTGGCCTTGCTCCAGGTTTCTTGGGCTTGCTCCCGTTGTCTTGGGCTTGCTCCAGTTGCCTTGGCCTTGCTCCAGTTTTCTTGGCCTTGCTCGAGTTGTCTTGGCCTTGATCCAATTTTCTTAGCCTTTCTCCAGTTGTCTTGGGCTTGCTCCAGTTGTCTTGGCCTTGCTCCATTTGTCTTGAGCTTGCTCCAGTAGTCTTGGGCTTTCACCAGGTGTCTTGGCCTTGCTCCAGTTGAATTGGCTTGCTCCAGTTGTCTTGGGCTTGCTCCAGTTTTCTTGGCCTTGCTCCAGTTGTCTTGGGCTTTCTCTGGTTGTCTTGGCCTTGCTTCAGTTGTATTGGGCTTGCTCCATCAATCTTGGGCTTGCTCCTGTTGTCTTGGGCTAGCTGCAGTTGTCTTGGCCTTTCTCCAGTTGTCTTGGGCTTGCTCCAGGTGTCTTGGCCTTGCTCCAGCTTTCTTGGGCTTGCTCCAGTTGTCTTGGGCCTGCTCCAGTTTTCTTGGCCTTGCTCCAGTTGTTTTGGCCTTGCTCCAGTTGTCTTGGGCTTGCTCCAGGTGTCTTGGCCTTGCTCCAGTTGTCTTGCCCTTGCTCCAGTTCTCTTGGGCTTGCTCCTGTTGTCTTGGGCTAGCTGCAGTTGTCTTGGCCTTGCTCCAGCTGTCTCCGACTCGCTCCAGTTGTCTTGGGCTTGCTCCAGGTGTCTTGGCCTTGCTCCAGTTGTCTTGCCCTTGCTCCAGTTCTCTTGGGCTTGCTCCTGTTGTCTTGGGCTAGCTGCAGTTGTCTTGGCCTTGCTCCAGCTGTCTCCGACTCGCTCCAGTTGTCTTGGGCTTGCTCCAGGTGTCTTGGCCTTGCTCCAGTTGTCTTGCCCTTGCTCCAGTTCTCTTGGGCTTGCTCCTGTTGTCTTGGGCTAGCTGCAGTTGTCTTGGCCTTTCTCCAGTTGTCTTGGGCTTGCTCCAGGTGTCTTGGCCTTGCTCCAGCTTTCTTGGGCTTGCTCCAGTTGTCTTGGGCCTGCTCCAGTTTTCTTGGCCTTGCTCCAGTTGTTTTGGCCTTCATCAAGTTGTCTTGGCCTTGCTCCAGTTGTCTTGGGCTTACTCCAGTTTTATTGACCTTACTCCAGTTGTCTTGGGCTTGCTCCAGTTGTCTTGGCTGTGCTCCAGTTGTCTTGGTCTTGCTCCAGTTGTCTTGAACTTGCTCCAGTTGTCTTGGCCTTGCTCCAGTTGTCTTGGCCTTGCTCCAGTTGGCTTTGACTTGCCCCAGTTCTCTTTGCCTTTCTCGAGTTGTCTTGTCTTTGCTCCAGTTTTCTCTGCCTTGCTCCCGTTGTCTTGGCCTTGCTCCAGTTGTATTGAGCTTGCTCTTGTTGTCTTGTGCTTGCTTCAGTTTTCCTGGCCTTGCTCCAGTTGTCTTGGGCTTGCTCCACTTGTCTTGGCTTTGCTCCAGTTGTCTTGGCCTTGCTCCAGTTGTCCTGGGCTTGCTCCAGTTGTCTTGGCCTTGCTCCACTTGTCTTGGGCTTGCCCCAGTTGTCTTGGCTTTGCTCCAGTTGTCTTGGCCTTGCTCCAGTTGTCCTGAGCTTGCTCCAGTTGTCTTGGCCCTGTTCTAGTTATCTTGGGCTTGTGCCAGTTGTCCTGGCCTTGCTCCAGTTGTCTTGGGCTTACTCCAGTTTTATTGGCCTTGCTCCAGTTGTCTTGGGCTTGCTCCAGCTGTCTTGGGAGAGCTCCAGTTTTCTTGGCCTTGCTCCTGTTGTATTTGTCTTGCTCCAGTTGTCTTGGCCTTGCTCCAGCTGTCTTCGACTCGCTCCAGTTGTCTTGGGCTTCCACCAGTTGTCTTGGGCTTGCTCATGTTGTCTTGGCCTAGCTCCAGTTGTCCTAGGCTTGCTCCAGTTGTCTTGGACTTGCTCCAATTGACTAGGACTTGCTCCAGTTGTCTAGGGCTTGCTCCAGTTGACTTGGCCTTGCTCCAGTTGTCTCGTGGTTGCTCTATTTGTCTTGGCCTTGCTCCAGTTGTCTTTGCCTTGCTCTAGTTGTCTTGGGCTTGCTCCAGTTGTCTTGGGCGTGCTCCAGTTGTCTTGGCCTTGCTCCTGTTGTCTTGGGCTTGCTCCAGTTGTCTTGGCCTTGCTCCAGTTGTCTGATGCTTTCTCCAGTTGTCTTGGGCTTACTCCTGTTGTCTTGGCCTTGCTCCAGTTGACTTGGGCTTGCTCCAGTGATATTGGCCTTGCTCCAGTTGTCTTCAGCTTGCTCCAGTTGTCTTGGGCTTTCTCCAGTTGTGTTGGCCTTGCTCCAGTTGACTTGGGCTTGCTCCAGTTGTCTTGGCCTTGCTCCAGTTGTCTGATGCTTTCTCCAGTTGTCTTGGGCTTACTCCTGTTGTCTTGGCCTTGCTCCAGTTGACTTGGGCTTGCTCCAGTGGTATTGGCCTTGCTCCAGTTGTCTTGGCCTTGCTCCAGTTGTCTGATGCTTTCTCCAGTTGTCTTGGGCTTACTCCTGTTGTCTTGGCCTTGCTCCAGTTGACTTGGGCTTGCTCCAGTGATATTGGCCTTGCTTCACTTGTCTTGAGCCTGCTCCGGTTGTCTTGGCCTTGCTCTAGTTGTGTTGGCCTTGCTCCAGTTGTCTTGCCCTTGCTCCAGTTCTCTTGGGCTTGCTCCTGTTGTCTTGGGCTTGCTCTAGTTGTATTGGCCTTGCTCCAGTTGTGTTGGCCTTGCTCCAGTTATCTTGGCCTTACTCCAGTTGTCTTGGGCTTGCTCCAGTTGTCTTGGGCTTGGTGCAGTTGTTTTGGCCTTGCTCCAATTGTCTTCGGCTTTCTCTAGTTGTCTTGGCCTTGCTCCAGTTGTCCTGGGCTTGCTCCAGTTGTCTTGGCCTTGCTCCAATTGTCTTGGGCTTGCTCCAGATTTTTTGGGCTTGCTCCAGTTATATTGGGCTTGCTCCAGTAGTCTTGGGCTTGCTCCAGTTTTCTTGGCCTTGCTCCAGTTGTCTTGGCCTTGCTCCAGTTCTCTCGGGATTGCTCCAGTTTTCTTGGCCCTGCTCGATTTGTCTTGGGCTTGCTTTAGCTGTCTTGGCTTTGCTCCAGTTGTCTTGGCCTTGCTCCAGTTGTCCTGGGCTTGTTCTAGTTGTCTTGGCCTTGCTCCATTTGTCTTGGGCTTGCTCCAGTTCTCTTGGCCTTTCTCCAGTTGTCTTGTCCTTGCTCTAGTTGTCTTGGCATTGCTCCTGTTGTCTTGGGCTTGCTCCAGTTGTCTTGGGCGTGCTCCAGTTGTCTTGGCCTTGCTCCTGTTGTCTTGGACTGTCTCCAGTTGTCTTGGCCTTGCTTCAGTCGTCTTGGGCTTGCTCAAGTTCTCTTGGCCCTGCTCCAGTTGTCTTGGCCTTGCTCCAGCTGTCCCGGGCTTGCTCTAGTTGTCTTGGCCTTTCTCCACGTGTCATAGGCTCGCTCCAGTTTTCTTGGCCTTCCTCCAGTTGTGGTGGCCTTGCTCCAGTTGTCTTGGCCTTGCTCCAGTTGTCCTGGGCTTGCTCCAGCTTTCTTGTCCTTACTCCAGTTTTCTTGGGCTTGCTCTAGTTGTCTTGGGCTTGATCCAGTTGTATTGGCCTTGCTCTAGTTGTACAGGGCTTGCTCTCATTGTCTTTGCCTTTCTCCAATTGTCTTGGGCTTGCTTTAGTTGTCTTTGGCTTGTTCCAGTTGTCTTTGCCTTGCTTCAGTTGTCTTGGGCTTGCTCCAGTTGTCTTGGCCATGCTCCAATTGTCATGGCCTTGCTCGAGTTGTCTTGGCCTTGCTCCAGTGGCCTTGGCCTTGCTCCAGTTGTCTTGGGCTTGCTCCAGTTGTCTTGGCCTTGCTCCAGTTGTCTTGAGATTTCTCCAGTTGTCTTAGGCATGCTCTTGTTGTCTTGGCCTTGCTCCAGCTGACGTGGGCTTGCTCCAGTTATCTTGGCCTTGCTCCAGTTGTCTTCGGCTTGATCCATTTGTCTTTGACGTGTTCCGGTCGTCTTGGCCTTGGTTCAGTTGTCTTGAGCGTGCTCCAGCTGTCTTGGCCCTGCTCTAGTTGTTTTAGCCTTGCTCCAGTTGTCTTGGCCTTGCTCCAGTTGTCTTGGCCTTGCTCTAGTTTTCTTGGCCTTGCTCCAGTTGTCTTGGCCTTGCTCGAGTTGTCTTGAGCTTGCTCCAGTTGTCTTGGCCTTGCTCCAGTTGTCTTGGCGTTTCTCCAGTTGTCTTGGCCTTGCTCCAGTTGTCTTTGCCTTGCTGCAGTTGCCTTGGGCTTGCTCCAGTTGTCTTGGGATTGCTCAAGTTGTGTTCGCCTTGCTCCAGTTGTCTTGGCCTTGCTCCAGTTGTATTGGCCTTGTTCCGGTTGTCTTGGGCTTGCTCCAGTTGTCTTGCCTTGCTCCAGTTGTTTTGGGCTTGCTCCACTTGTCTTCGGCTTGCTCCATTTGTCTTGGTTTTGCTCCAGTTGTCTTGGGCTTGCTCCAATTGTCTCGGCCTTGCCCCAGTTGTCTTCGGTGTGCTCCAGATGGCTTGGGCTTGCTCCAGTTGTTTTGGCATTGCTTCAGTTGTCTCTGGATTGCTCCATTTATCTTGGCCTTGCTCCAGTTTGTTTGGGCTTGCTCCAGTTGTCTTGGCCTTGCTCCAATTGTCTTGGCCTTGCTCCAGCATTCTTGAGCTTACTCCAGTTGTCTTGGCATTTATCTAGTTGTCTTAGCCTTGCTCTAGTTGTCTTGGGCTTGCTCTAGGTGTCTTGGGCTTGCTCCAGTTGTCTTGGGCTTGGCCAAGTTGTCATGGGCTTGTTCCAGTTGTCTTAGGCTTGCTCCAGTTGTATTGGGCTTGCTCCAGTTTTCTTGGGCTGAATTCACTTGTATGGCCTTGCTCCAGTTGTATTGGGCGCGCTCCTGTTTTCTTGGTCTTGCTCAAGTTGTCTTGGATTTTCTCCAGTTGTCTTGGTCTTGCAACAGTTGTCTTGGCCTTGCTCCAGTTGTTTTGGGCTTGCTCTAGTTGTCTTGGGCTTGCTCCTGTTGTCTTGGGACTTCTCAAAACGTCTTGGGCTTGGTCGAGTTGTCTTGACCTTTCTCCAGTTGTCTTGGCCTTGCTCCAGTTGTCTTGGCCTTGTTTCAGTTGTCTTGGCCTTGCTCGAGTTGTCTTTGCCTTGCTCCAGATGTCTTGGCCTTGTTCCAGTTGTCTTGGGCTTGCTCCAGTAGTCCTGGGCTTATTTCACTTGCATTGGCCTTGCTCCAGCTGTCCTGGCCTTGCTCCAGTTGTCTTTGGCTTGCTCCAGGTGTCTTAGGCTTACTTCAGCTGTCTTGCTCTTGCTCCAGTTGACTTGGGCTTGCTACAGTTGTCTTGGCCTTGCTCCAGTTGTCTTCGTCCTGCTCCAGTTGTCTTGGGCTTGCTCCAGTTCTCTCGGGCTTGCTACAGTTGTCTCGGGCTTGCTCCAGTTGTCTTGGGCTTAATTCACTTGTGTTGACCTTGCTCCAGTTGTCTTGGGCTTGCTCCAGTTGTCTTGGGCTTGCTCCAGGTGTATTTGCCTTGCTCCAGTTGTCCTGGCCTTGCTCTAGTTGTCTTGGCCTTGCTCCAGTTTTCTTGGACTTCCTCAAATCCCCTCTTTGATTTGCTCTAGTTTTAGTGGGCTTGCTCAAGTTCTCTTGGGCTTGCTCCACTTGTCTTGGGCTTGCTCCTCTTGCCTTTGGCTTGCTCCAGTTGTCTTGGGCTTGCTCCAGTTGTCTTAGCCTCTCTCCAGTTGTCTTGGGCTTGCTCCAGTTGTCTTGGGCTTGCTCCTGTTGTCTTGGCCTTGCTCCAGTTGTCTTGGGCTTTCTCCAGTTGTCTTGGCTTTGCTCCAGTTGTCTTGGGCTTACTCCAATTGGCTTGGGCTTGCTCCAATTGTCTTGGCCTTGCTCCAGTTGTCTTGTCCTTGTTCCAGTTGTCTTTGCCTTGTTGCGGTTGTCTTGGGCTTGCTCCAGTTGTCTCGCCTTGCCCAGTTGTCTTGGGCTTGCTCCACTTGTCTTGGGCTTGCTCCAATTGTCTTGGCCTTGCTCCAGTTGTCTTGTCCTTGTTCCAGTTGTCTTTGCCTTGTTGCGGTTGTCTTGGGCTTGCTCCAGTTGTCTCGCCTTGCCCAGTTGTCTTGGGCTTGCTCCACTTGTCTTGGGCTTGCTCCAGTTGTCTTGGCCTTGCTCCAGTTGTCTTGGGCTTGCTCCAGTTGTCTTGGCTTTGCTCCAGTTGTCTTGGGCTTACTCCAATTGGCTTGGGCTTGCTCCAATTGTCTTGGCCTTGCTCCAGTTGTCTTGTCCTTGTTCCAGTTGTCTTTGCCTTGTTGCGGTTGTCTTGGGCTTGCTCCAGTTGTCTCGCCTTGCCCAGTTGTCTTGGGCTTGCTCCACTTGTCTTGGGCTTGCTCCAATTGTCTTGGCCTTGCTCCAGCTGTGTTGAGCTTGCTCCAGTTGTCTTGGCCTTTCTCTAGTCGTCTTGGCCTTGCTCTAGTTGTCTTGGGCTTGCTCCAGTTGTCTTGGGCTTGCTCCAGTTGTCCTGGGCTTGGCCCAGATGTCATGGCCTTGCTCCTGTTGTCATGGTCCTGCTCCAGTTGTCGTGGGCTTGCTCTAGTTGTCTTGGACTTCCTCCAGTTGTCTTGGGCTTGCTCCAGCTGTATTGGGCTTGCTACAGTTGCCTTGGGCGTAATTCAATTTTATGGACTTGCTCCAGTTGTCCTGGGCTTGCTCCAGGTTTCTTGGGCTTGCTCAAGTTGTCTTGGATTTTCTCCAGTTGTCTTGGTCTTGCTCCAGTTGTCTTGGGCTTGCTCCAGTTGTCTTGGGCTTGCTCGAGTTGCCTTGGGCTTGCTCCAGTTGTCTTGGGCTAGCTCCAGGTATCTTGGGCTGTCTCCAGCTGTCTTTGCCTTGCTCCAGTTGTCTTGGGCTTGCTACAGTTATCATGGCCTTGCTCCAGTTGTATTGGGCTTTCTCCAGTTGTCTTGGGTTTTCTCTAGTTTTCTTGGGCTTGCTCCAGTTGTCTTGGGCTTAATTCACTTCTATTGGCCTTGCTCCAATTGTTGTGGACTTGCTGGAGGTGTCTTCTCCCTGCTCCAGTTGTCTTGGGCTTTCTCCAGTTGTATCGGGATTGCTCCAGTTGTCTTGGACTTAATTCACTTGTATTGGTTTTTCTCCAGTTGTCTTGGGCTTGCTCCAGTTGTCTTGGGCTTGCTCCAGTTATATTTGCATTTCTCTAGTTGTCTTGGCCTTGTTCCAGCTGTCTTGGCCTTGCTCCAGTTTTCTTGGACTTGCTCAAATCCCCTCTTTCATTTGCTCCAGTTGTATTGGGCTTGCTCCAGTTGTCTTGGGCGTGCTTCAGTTGTCTTGGGCTTGCTCCTGTTGTCTTCGGCTTGCTCCAATTGTCTTGGGTTTGCTCCAGTTGTAATGGCCTCTCTCCAGTAGTCTTGGGCTTGCTCCAGTTGTCTTGGCTTTGCTCCAGTTGTCTTGGGCTTGCTCCAGTTGCCTTGGGCTTTCTCCAATTGTCTTGGCCTTGCTCTAGTTGTCTTGGGATTTCTCCAGTTGTCTTTGCCATGCTCCAGTTGTCTTGGCCTTTCTCCAGTAGTCTAGGCCTTTTTCCGGTTGTCTTGGGCTTGCTCCAGTTGTCTTACCTTGCTCCAGTTGTATTGGGCTTGCTCCACTTGTCTTGGGCTTTCTCCATTTGTCTTTGCCTTGCTCCAGTTGTCTTGGGCTTGCTGCAATTGTCTCGGCCTTGACCCAGTTGTTTTGTGTGTGCTCCAATTGGCTTGGGCTTGCTCCAGTTGTCTTGGTCTTGCTTCAGTTGTCTCTGGATTGATCCATTTGTCTTGGCCTTGCTCCAGTTTTTTTGGGCTTGCTCCAGTTGTCTTGGCCTTGCTCCAATTATCTTGGCCTTTCTCCAGCTGTCTTGAGCTTGCTCCAGTTGTCTTGGCCTTTCTCTAGTTGTCTTAGCCTTGCTCTAGTTGTCTTGAACTTGCTCCAATTTTCTTGGGCTTGCTGCAGTTGTCTTGGGCTTGGCCCAGTTGTCATTGCCTTGGTCCGTTGTCTTGGTCTTGCTCCAGTTGTCTTGGGATTTCTCCAGTTGTCTTGGGCTTTCTCCAGTTGTCCTGGGCTTGCTCCAGTTGAATTTGGCTTGCTCCAGTTTTCTTTGGCTTAATTCACTTGTTTGGGCGTGCTTCAGTTGTCTTGGGCGTGCTCCAGTTTTCTTGGCCTTGCTCAAGTTGTCTTGGATTTTCTCCAGTTGTCTTGGTCTTGCTCCAGTTGTCTTGGCCTTGCTCCAGTTGTCTTGGGCTTGCTCCAGTTGTCTTGGGAGTTCTCACGTTTTCTTGGGCTTGCTGGAGTTGTCTTGGCCTTGCTCCAGTTGTCTTGGTCTTGCTCCAGTTGTACTGGGCTTGCTCCAGTTGTCTTGGGCTTGCTCCAGTTGTCTTGGGCTTGTTCCTGTTGCATGGGCTTGCTCTAGTTGTCTTGGGCTTGCTCCAGTTGTCTTGGCCTTGCTCCAGTTGTCTTGGCCTTGCTCCAGTTGTCTTGGTCTTGCTCCAGTTGTACTGGGCTTGCTCCAGTTGTCTTGGGCTTGCTCCAGTTGTCTTGGGCTTGTTCCTGTTGCATGGGCTTGCTCTAGTTGTCTTGGGCTTGCTCCAGTTGTCTTGGCCTCGCTCCAATTCTCTTGGGCTTGCTCCAGTTGTCTTGGGCTTTCTCCTCTTGTCTTGGCCTTGCTCCAGCTGCCTTGGGCTTGCTTAAGTTGTCTTGGCCTTGCTCCAGTTGTCTAAGGCTTTCTCCAGTTGGCTTGGGCCTGGTCCAGTTTTCTTGGCCTTGCTCAGTTATCGTGGCCTTTCTCCAGTTGTCTTGGCCTTGCTCCAGTTGTGTTTGCCTTTTGGGAGTTGTCTTTGCCTTGCTCCAGTTGTCTTCGCCTTGCTCCAGTTGTCTTGGGCTTGCTCCAGTTGTGGTGAGCTTGCTCCAGTTGTCTTGGCCTTGCTCCAGTTGTCTTGGCCTTGCTCCAGTTGTCGTGGCCTTGATCCAGTTGTATTGGGCTTGCTCCAGTTGTCTTGGGCTTGCTCCAGCTGTTTTGAGCTTGCTCCAGTTGTCTTTGCCTTTTTCCAGTTTTTTTTACCTTGCTCTAGTTGTCTTGTGCTTGCTCTACTTGTCATAGGCTTGCTCTAGTTGTGTTGGTTTTGCTTTAGTTGTCTTGGCCTTGCTCTAGTTTTGTTGGCCTTGCTCCAGTTGTCTCGGGCTTGCTCCAGTTGTCTTGGGTTTGCTCCAGTTGTCTTGGGCTGGCACTAGTTGTCTTGGGCTTAATTCACTTGTATTGGCCTTGATCCAGTTCTTGTGGCCTTGCTCCAGTTGTCTTCGCCCTGCTCCAGTTGTCTTGGGCTTGTTCCAGTTGTCTTGGGCTTGCTCCAGTTGTCTTGTGCTTGCTCCACTTGTCTTGGGCTTCATTCACTTGTATTGGCCTTTCTTCAGTTGTCTTGGGCTGGCTCCAGTTGTCTTGGGCTCGCTCTAGTTGTATGTGCCTTGCTCCAGTTGTCGTGGCCTTGTTCCATTTGACTTGGCCTTGCTCCAGTTTTCCTGGACTTGCTAAAATCCCCTCATTGATTTGCACCAGTTGTATTGGGCTTGCTCCAGTTGTATTGGGCTTGCTCCACTTGTCTTGGACTTGCTCCTGTTGTTTGGGCTTGCTCCAATTGTCTTGGATTTGCTCCAGTTGACGTGGCCTTGCTCTAGTTGTCTTGGCCCTGCTCCAGTTGTCTTGGGCTTGCTCCAGCTGTCTTGGGCTTGCTCCAGTTGTCTTTGCCCCTTGGGGGGGGGGGGAGATCTCCGGCTTGTATTTGCCCCCCCCCCCCTCCCAAAACAGGTCAAGTGTATTAGGATAGTGTATATGATGTGTGTATCCGACGGACATGTGAAAAATGCACTAAGTGTATAGTACACATAGTGTATTCAAGTAACGGTTGTACAATACACAACCCAGCTACACAACCCCAATACACTCGTCCCTTCTGGGGGGGGGGGGGAGATGGGGTCCCGACTATATGGTTACCAATGTGCAATATGGTTTCCGCACATATGGATGTCATCGACCAGTCGACGGTCGTCAATCATCGATCTTCATCTATGTATAGACGATCGAATCGTACATCGTCAATTGTCGACCATCATAGATCGACGGTCGACAAGTGTCCATTGACATCTTCTGAAAATACACTTTGTGTATTTTTCATGTGTCCGTCAGATACACTTACCATAGACACTCTCCCAATACACTTTACCCTTTGGGGGGGAGGGGGGAGATCTCCGGCTCCCATGTTCCTCCCCGCCCCCCAAAACAGGTAAAGTGCATTAGGAGAGTGCATATGATGTATGTATCCGACGGACATGTAAAAAATACACTAAGTGCATAATACATTTGGTGTATTCAAGTAACGGTTGTACAATACACAACCCAGCTACACAACCCCAGTACACTCGTAACTTCTGGGAGAGGGAGATGGGGTCCCGACTATGTGGTTACCAATGTGCAAATGTGGTTTTCGCATATATGGATGTCATCGACTAGTCGACGATCGTCGATCATCGATCGTCATCTATGTATAGAAAATCGAAGCGTACATAACCAAACGTTGATCATCATAGATTGATGGTCGACGAGTGTCTATTGATATCTTCTCAAAATACAGTTTCTGTATTTTTCACGTGTCCCTCAGATACACTTAGCATAGACACTCCCCCAATACACTTTACTCTTTTGGGGAGGGAGGGAGGGGGGATCTCCGGCTCCCATGTTGCCCCCATCCCCCCCCTCCAAAACAGGTAAAGTGTATTAGGAGAGGACATATGATGTGTGTATCCGATGGACATGTAAAGAATACACTAAGTGTATAGTACACTTAGTGTATTCAAGTAACGGTTGTACACTACACAACCCAGCTACACAACCCCAATACACTCATCGCTTCTGGGGGGGGGATTGCCGCAGACGAAGAAACACTGCAGCAATTATGGAAGTACGCTCGTTATGAAGCTGCTTATATTTTGTGTCCAACAGTTCTGAAAGTAAACACTCACTTTACGAAGGTAACCAATCAGAAAACACAAAGACATATATACGTCTACTATGCATCAAGACCGGAATATCATATTTGTTTTTTACCCTAGCTAAAAGATTACAATGAGTTCCCAAGGCACAAGTATCATATACATAGCTCTCCAAGTGAACTTAACATGACTACCTCTCTAGACAACTTCATGGAAATTTCCTTATAGTAGGTACATAGTACACTAAATGTGCTGTGTATAAAAAGCCCTCGATTAACCATATCTCGGGCTTGCTCCAGTTATCTTGGCCTTGGTCCAGTTGTCTTGGCCTTGCTCCAGTTGTCTTGGCCTTGCTCAAGTTATCTTGGCCTTGCTCCAGTTGTCTTGGCCTTGCTCCAGTTTTCTTGGGCATGCTCAAGTTGTCTTGGCCTTGCTCCAATTTTCATGGCATATCTCTAGTTGTCTTGGGCTTGCTCCAGTTGTCTTGGGCTTGCTCCAGCTGTCTTGGGCTTGCTCCAGTTGTCTTTGCATTTCTCCAGTTGTCTTGGCCTGGCTCTAGTTGTCTTGGCCTGGCTCTAGTTGTCTTGGGCTTGCTGTAGTTGTCATGGGCTTGCTCTAGTTGTCTTGGTTTTGCTCCAGTTGTCTTAGCCTTGCTCTAGTTATCTTGGCCTTGCTCCAGTTGTCTTGGGCTTGCTCCAGTTGTTGTGGCCTTGCTCTAGTTGTCTTGGGCTCGCTCGATTTGTCTTGGATTTGCTCAAATTTTCGTGGCTTTGCTCCGGTTGTCTTGGCCCTGCTCCAATTTTCTTGGGCTTACTCCAGTTGTCTTGGGCTTCCTCCAGCTGTCTTGGGCTTTCTCCAGTTGTCATGGGATTGCTCCAGTTGTCATGGGTTTGGTCCAGTATTCTTTTTCAGAATATTGAATTCAACACCGACGTCATCCCGCGGATACTTTGCTCTCAATAAGGTTTAGGTTTCACACCGAGCCAACATGAACCACCTTGCCAAAGGATTGTCGGTCACGATCGAAGACCCAGAGGCAAGCCACCCATAATAACCGCATCCATGTCGCAACCGCGTCCGGCTAGCGGAAAGAAGCCGTTGCTTTGGTTTCTTTCCTGTTCTGCAGAATATTTTTGAGGATGTTCATTCCCTCGAGGTTAGCCTGAACAGCCTTCTTCACTCCGTTCCCCTTTGGTTCCACGGCTTTGCCACTGGGTCTTTGATCTGCACGCTCATCGCTCACTCTTCCATTGCCACCCACTCTTAACTATTGACTCTTCGCCCCGTCACTCTCATTCCTTCGCTTAGCTCTCCTCAGCCCATCACTCACGTTCTGCTCAAACTATCTCTCCGTCTACCTCATAACTCTAACCAGACTTCTACGACAATACGCCTTGCATAATCTCACACCACCTCGCTGCCGTCATTACTGCCCGTGCTTCCGCATGTTCCATTGCATGTACTTGCTTATGCCGTCTCTCGCCCAGCTCTATCCATTATTCTGACAGTCTTGGCCTTAGTCCAGTTTCTTGGGCTTGCTCCAGTTTCGTGGCCTTGCTCCAGTTATCTTGGCTTTTCCCCAGTTGTCTTGGGCTTGTTCCGGTTGCCTTGGCCTAGCTCCAGTTGTCTTGGGCTTGCTCTAGTTGTCTTGGGCCTGCTCTAGTTGTCTTGGCCTTGCTCGAGTTGTCTTGGTCTTGCTCTAGTCGTCTTGGCCTTGCTCCAGTTGTCTGGTCCTTGCTCCAGTTGTCTTGGGCTTGCTCCGGTTGTCTCAGGCTTGCTCCAGTTGTCTTGGGCTTGCTCCAGTTGGCTTGGCCTTGCTCCAATTTTCTTGGACTTACTCCAGTTGTCTTGGCCTTGCTCCACCTGTCTTGGCCTTGCTCCAGCTGTTTTGGGCTTGCTCCAGTTTTCGTGGCCTTGCTCCAGTTGTCTTGGACTTGCTCCAGTTGTCGTGGGCTTGTTCCAGTTGTCTTGGGCTTGCTCCGGTTGCCTTGGGCTTCCTCCAGTTGTCTTGGGCTTGCTCCAGTTGTCCTGGGCTTGCTCTTGTTGTCTTTGTCTTGCTCCAGTTGTCTTGGGCTTGCTCCAGTTTTCTTGGGCTTGCTCCAGTTTTCATGGCCTTGCTCCAGGTGTCTTGGACGTTCTCCAGTTGTCTTGGGCTAGCTCCAGCTGTCTTGGGCTTGCTTCGGTTGTCTCAAGCTTGCTCCAGTTGTCTTGGTCTTGCTCCAGTTGTCTTGGGCTTGCTCCGGTTGTCTTAAGCTTGCTCCAGTTGCCTTGGACTTGCTCCAGCTTTCTTGGCCTCGCTCCGGTTGTCTTGGGCTTGCTCCACTTGTCTTAAGCTTGCTCCAGCTGTCTTGGCCTTGCTCCAGTTGTCTTGGGCTTGCTACAGTTGTCTTGGCCTTGCCCCAGTTGTCTTGGGCTTTCTGCAGTTGGCTTGGGCTTGCTCCAGTTGACTTGGCCTTGCTTCGGTTTTCTTGGGCTTGCTTCAGCTGCCTTGGCCTTGCTCCAGTTGTCTCGGGCTTGCTCCAGTTATCCTGGCCTTGCTCCAGCTGTCTTGGGCTTGCTCCATTTGTCTTGGCCTTTCTCCAGTTTTCTTGGCCTTGCTCCAGTTGTCTTGGACTTGCTCCAGTTGACTTGGCCTTGCTTCGGTTTTCTTGGGCTTGCTTCAGCTGCCTTGGCCTTGCTCCAGTTGTCTCGGGCTTGCTCCAGTTATCCTGGCCTTGCTCCAGCTGTCTTGGGCTTGCTCCATTTGTCTTGGCCTTTCTCCAGTTTTCTTGGCCTTGCTCCAGTTGTCTTGGACTTGCTCCAGTTGTCTTGGGCTTGCTCCAGTTGTCTTGGACTTGCTCCAGTTTTCTTGGGCTTGCTCCAGTTGTCTTGGGCTTGCTCCAGTTGTCTTGGTCTTGCTCCAGTTGTCTTGGGCTTGCTCCAGGTGTCTTGGGCTTGCTCCAGTTGTCTTGGGCTTGCTCAAGTTGTCTTAAGCTTGCTCCAGTTGTCTTAGACTTGCTCCACATGTCTTGGGCTTGCTCCAGTTGTCTTGACCTTGCTCTAGTTACCTCGAGCTTGCTCCATATGTCTTGGGATTGCTCCTGTTATATCGGGCTTGCTCCAGTCGTCTTGGCCTTGCTCCAGTTGTATCGGGCATGCTCCAGTTGTCTTGGGCTTGCTCTAGTTGTCTTGGGCTTGCTCATGTTGTCTTGAACTTGCTCCAGTTGTCTTGGCCTTGCTCCAGTTTTCTTGGCCTTGCTCCAGTTGTCTTGGGCTTGCTCCAGTTGTCTTGGGCTTCCTCCAGTTGTCTTGGCCTTGCTCGAGTTGTTGTGGTCTTGCTCCAGTTGTCTTGGCCCTGGTCCAATTGTTTTGGGCTTACTCCAGTTATCTTGGGCCTGCTCAAGCTGTCTTTGGCTTTCTCAAGTTGTCGTGGGATTGCTCCAGTTGTCATGGGCTTGCTCCAGTTTTCTTTGTCAGAATATTGAATTCAACACTGAAGTAATCCCTCAGATACTTCGCTTTCAAAAAGGTTTAGGTTCCGCACCGAGCCAACATGAACCACCTTGCCAAAGGATTGTCGGTCACGATCAAAGACCGAGAGGCAAGCCACCCGTAATAACCGCATCCACGTCGCAACAGCGTCTGGCTAGCGGAAAGATTCCGTTGCTTTGGTTTCTGTCCTGTTCTGCTGTATACTTTTGAGGATGTTCATTCCCTTGAGGTTAACCTGAACAGCCTTCTTCACTCCGTTCCCCTTTGGTTCCACGGCTTTGCCACTGGGTCTTCGCTCTGCATGCTCATCGTTCACTCTTCCATTGCCACCCACTCTTAACTATTGACTATTCGCCCCGTCACTCTCATTCCTTTGCTTAGCTCTCCTCAGCCCATCACTCACGTTCTGCTCAAACTATCTCTCCGTCTACCTCATAACTCCTCTAACCAGACTTCTACAACAAATCGCCTTGCATCATCTCACACCTCCTCCCTGCCATCATTACTGCCCGTGCCTTCGCATGTTCCATTGGTTCTACTTCTTTCTGCCGTCTCTCGCCCAGCTCTATTCATTATTCTGACAGTCTTGGCCTTAGTCCAGATTCTTGGGCTTACTCCAGTTTCATGGCCTTGCTCCAGTTATCTTGGCTTTGCTCCAGTTGTCTTTGGCTTGCTCCAGTTGTCTTGGCCTAGCTCCAGTTGTCTTGGGCTTGCTCCAGTTGTCTTGGGCCTACTCCAGTTGTCTTGGCCTTGCTCAAGTTGTCTTGGGCTTGCTAGTTGTCTTGGCCTTGCTCCATTTGTCTTGTCCTTGCTCCAGTTTTCTTGGGCTTGCTCCAGTTTTCTTAGGATTTCTCCAGTTTTCATGGACTTGCTCCAGTTGTCTTGGCCTTGCTCTAGTTGTCTTCGACATGCTCCAGGTGTCTTGGCCGTGCTCCACCTGTCTTGGCCTTGCTTCAGCTGTTTTGGGCTTGCTCCAGTTTTCGTGACCTTGCTCCATTTGTCGTGGAATTTCTCCAGTTGTCTTGGGCTTGCTCCAGTTGTCTTGGGCTTGCTCCAGTTGCATTCGGCTTCCTCCAGTTGTCTTGGGATTGCTCCAGTTGTCTTCGGCTTGCTCCAGTTGTCTAGGGCTTTCTCCAGTTGTCTTGGGCTTGCTCCAGTTTTCTTGGGCTTGCTCCAGTTTGCGTGGCCTTGCTCCAGTTGTCTTGGATGTTCTCCAGTTGTCTTGGGCTTGCTCCAGCTGTCTTGGGCTAGCTCCGGTTGTCTTGGGCTTGCTCGAGTTGTCCTGGGCTTGCTCCTGTTGTCCTGGGCTTGCTCCAGTTTTCTTGGGCTTGCTCCAGTTGTCTTAAGCTTGCTCTAGTTGTCTTGGACTTGCTCCAGTTTTCTTGGCCTTGCTCCAGTTGTCTTGGGCTTGCTCCAGTTGTCTTGGCCTTGCTCTGGTTGTCTTGGGCTTGCTCCACTTGTCTTAAGCTTGCTCCACCTGTCTTAGCCTTGCTCCAGTTGTCTTGGGCTTGCTCCAGTTGTCTTGGCCTTGCCCCAGTTGTCTTGGGCTTTCTGCAGTTGGCTTGGGCTTGCTCCAGTTGTCTTTGCCTTGCTTCAGTTTTCTTGGGCTTGCTCCAGCTGCCATGGACTTGCTCTAGTTGTCTCAGGCTTGCTCCATTTGTCTTGGCCTTGCTCCTGTTGTCTTGGCCTTGCTCCAGCTGTCTTGGGCTTGCTCCATTTGTCTTGGCCTTTCTCCAGTTGTCTTGGCCTTGCACCAGTTGTTTTGGACTTGCTGCAGTTGGCTATGGCTTGCTCCAGTTATCTTGGGCTTGCTGCAGTTGTCTTGGTCTTGCTCCAGTTGTCTTGGGCTTGCTCCAGTTGTCTTGGGCTTGCTCAAGTTGTCTTAATCTTGCTCCAGTTGTCTTGGACTTGCCTAACATGTCTTGGGCTTGCTCCAGTTGTCTTGGCCTTGCTCTAGTTGTCTTAGGCTTGCTCCAGATGTCTTGGGATTGCTCCAGTTGTCTCGGGCTTGCTCCAGTCGTCTTGGCCTTGCTGCAGTTGTATTGGGCATGCTCCAGTTTTCTTGGGCTTGCTCCACTTGTCATGGGATTGCCCATGTTGTCTTGGACTTGCTCCAGTTTTCTTGGCCTTGCTCCAGTTGTCTTGGCCTTGCTCCAGTTGTCTTGGGCTTCCTCCAGTTTTCTTGGGCTTCCTCCAGTTGTCTTGGACTTGCTCTAGTTGTCTTGGCCTTGTTCTAGTTGTCTTGGGCTTGCTCCAGTTGTCTTGGCCTTGCTTGGGTTGTCTTGGCCTTGCTCCAGTTGTCTTGGGCTTCCTCCAGTTGTCTTGGGCTTCCTCCAGTTGTCTTGGGCTTCCTCCAGTTGTCTTGGGCTTCCTCCAGTTGTCTTGGGCTTCCTCCAGTTGTCTTGGGCTTCCTCCAGTTGTCTTGGGCTTCCTCCAGTTGTCTTGGGCTTCCTCCAGTTGTCTTGGGCTTCCTCCAGTTGTCTTGGGCTTCCTCCAGTTGTCTTGGGCTTCCTCCAGTTTTCTTGGGCTTCCTCCAGTTGTCTTGGACTTGCTCTAGTTGTCTTGGCCTTGTTCTAGTTGTCTTGGGCTTGCTCCAGTTGTCTTGGCCTTGCTTGGGTTGTCTTGGCCTTGCTCCAGTTGTCTTGGGCTTGATCCAGTTGTCTTGGACTTGGTCCAGTTGTCTTGGGCTTGGTCCAGTTGTCCTGGTCTTGCTCCAGTTGTCTTGGCCTTGCTCCAGTTATTTTTGGCTTGATCCAGTTGTCTTGGGCTTGCTCCTGTTGTCTTGGGCTTGCTCCAGTTGACTTGAGCTTGCTCCAGTTGTCCTGGCTTTGCTCCAGTTATCTCGGGATTGCTCCAGTTGTCTTGGGCTTTCTCTAGTTGTCTTGGGCTTGCTCCAGTTGTCTTGGCCTTGCTCCAGTTGTCTTGGCCTTGCTCCAGTTGTCTTGGCCTTGATCCAGTTGTCTTGGGCTTGCTACAGTTGTATTGGTCTTGCTCCAGTTGTCTTGGCCTTTCTCCAGTTGTCTTAGGCTTGCTGCAGTTGTCTTGGGCTTGCTCAAGTAGTTTTGGCCTTGCTCCAGTTGTCTTGGCCTTTCTCCAGTTGTCTTGGCCTTGCTCCAATTGTCTTGGCTTTGCTCCAGTTGTCTTGGCCTTGCTCCAGTTTTCTTGGGCATTCCCCAGTTATCTTGGCCTTGCTCCAGTTCTCTTGGGCTTGCTCCAGTTGTCTTGGGCTTGCTCCAGGTGTCTTGAGTTTGCTCCAGTTGTCTTGGCCTTGCTCCAGTTGTCTTGGCCTTGATCCAGTTGTCTTGGCCTTGCTCCTGTTGTCGTGGCCTTGCTCCGGATTTTTCTTGCTTGCTCCAGTTGTCTTGGGCTTGCTGGAGCTGTCTTGGGCATGCTCCAGATTGATTGGGCTTGCTCTAATTGTCTTGGGCTTGCTCCAGTAGTCTTGGGCTTGCTCCAGTTTTCTTGGGCTTGCTCCAGTTTTCTTGGGCTTGCTCCATTTGTCTTGGGCTTGCTCCAGTTGTTGTGGCCTTTCTCGAGTTGTCTTGGCATTGCTCTAGTTGTCTTCACCTTGCTCCAATTGTCTTGGCCTTGCTGCAGTTTTCTTGGACTTGCTCGATTTGTCTTGGTCTTGACCCCGTTTTCTTGCGCTTGCTCCACTTGTCTTGGGCTTGCTCCAGTTGGAATGGGCTTGCTCCAGTTGTCTTGGCCTTGCTTCCGTTGTCTTGGGCTTGCTCCAGTTGTCTTGGCCTTGCTCGAGTTGTCTTGTGCTTGCTCCGGTTGTCTTGGCCTTGATACAATAGTTGGGCCTTGCTCAAGCTGTCTTGGGCTAGATCCAGTTGACTTTGCCTTTATCCAGTTTACCTGGCCTTGCTCCAGTTGTCTTCGGCTTCCTCCAGCTGTCTTGGGCTTGCTCCAGTTGTCTTGGGCTTGGTCCAGTTGTCCTGGCCTTGCTCCAGTTGTCTTTGCTTTGCTCCAGTTGTCCTGGGCTTGCTCCAGTTGTCTTGGGCTTGCTCCTGTTGTATTGAGCTTGCTCCAGTTGTCATGGGATTGCTCTAGTTGTCTTGGCCTTGCTCCAGTTGTCTTGGCCTTGCTCCAGTTGTCTTGGCCTTGCTCCATTTGTCTTGGCCTTGCTCCAGTTGTCTAAGGCATGCTCGAGTTGTCTTGGGATTGCTCCAGTTCTATTGGGCTTGCTCCAGTTGTCTTGGGATTGCTCCAGTCGTCTTGAGCTTGCTCCAGTTGTCTTGGCATTTCTTGAGTTATCTTGGCCTTGCTCCAGTTTTCTTGGCCTTGCTCCAGTTATCATGGCCTTGGTCCAGTTGTCTTGGCCTTGCTCCAGTTGTCTTGGCCTTGCTCCAGCTGACTTGGCCTTGCTCCAGCTGTGTTGGGCTTGCTAAAGATGTCATGGGATTGCTCTAGTTGTCTTGGCCTTGTGCGATTCGTCTTGGCCTTGCTGCAGTTGACTCGGGCTTGCTTTAGTTGTGTTTTGCTTGCTCCAGTTGTCTTGGGCTTGCTCCAGCTGTCTTAGGCTTGCTCCAGATTGATTCGGCTTGCTCCAGTCGTCTTGGGCTTGCCCTAGTAGTCTTGGTCTTGATCTAGGTGTCTTGGGCTTGCTCCAGTTTTCTTGGCCTTGCCCAGTTGTCTTGGGCTTGCTCCACTTGGCTTGGGCTTACTCCAGTTGTCTTGGCCTTGCTTTAGTTGTCTTGGGCTTGCTCCAGTTGTCTTGGCCTTGCTCGAGTTCTCTTGGGCTTGCTCCGGTTGTCTTTGCTTTGCTCCAGTTGTCGTGGCCTTGATCCAGCTGTCTTGGGCTTGCTCCAGTTGTCTTGGCCATTTTCCAGTTGACCTGGCCTTGCTCCAGAGGTCTTGGGTGTTGAAATAGTATGCACCTTGTCCACTGCCTAGCTGGCTAGCTACACATTCAGACAAGGCATGCACTGCTCTATGGAGTACGTCCCCTTGGTTTGTTATGAGATGGGCCAGGAATGCACTGCCCATAATGGGTATGTCCCCTGTGGCTCATCATAGGAATACCGTTTTGGCATGGTTGAATAGGCACTGGAGTCTCAAACGAGAGATTGCGGGATCAAACCCCGCGATGGCTACAATTTTCTTTGTGGCCAAAACTGGGATAGGAAGCGTCTATGAAGCTTACTAAAAGCCCGGCTTGAGGATGGCACTTGGCGGTCTAAGGACGCGCCAAGTAGGATTGTAGGTTGAGGTTGGCTCCAGTGGAGCCACTACAAGCAGAAGCTTTAGCAAAGCTCTGCAAGTATAAAAGCTTGTACCTTGCATGCATCCATTTACAGTTCTTGCCTTTGAGACTCCTCACAGAGTGTCCAACCAAAGGTAGACACTAAAGACCAACATGCGGACTTCGTGAGGTTGCAAACCAAACGAACCTAAAGTGTGGATCCCTCCTTCGAGGGTGATATGTTATCTTGGTTGCAATACCAAGAGCGGTTGGCGGCCTCCCATGTCGGGACCCATTTTCTAGACCGTTGCTATCCGGCGCATTGACAAAGGGTTATGGGCCCACACTTCTGGTTTTAAGGCACGCTTCCAATACCGACTAGCGCGTGGTCTTGCAGGGCGCACAGGTACAACAGGGACACGACCTTCGGACGGCTCCATCTGCTCCATCGGCTCTATCGGCTTCTTTCGGTAGGGTGCGCGCACGTGGCGGACTAGGGGACGAGGAACAGCTCTGTCCATGTTGGACACGACCCTCGAGCCCCAACGGGATTAAGCTCTACCCCTTTTTAGAAGGTGGTACGACCCCGAGTCCGTTCTTTCACGACTGCACCATCACCTTAGGCAATCATCGGCTGGAGGGGTATGCAACGGAACCAACTGCACCTTTGACAACGGTCGCAGTCAGCAGCCTCATCAGCCTCATCGGCCTCAACAAAGCAGAGTAGTAGCGAAGCAGAGAAGACGAGCAACCGCTAAAAATGGCGGATCCAACTCCAGCCCGCCTTGAGGCGGGTATGTCCAAATTCACGGGGACAGGTTTTCCCTTGTGGAAATGGCAATTTGAGATTGTCATGAACGTGCGTGGCTACCTCGACATCCTAAAAGGGATCGAGACAGCACCCGCCGATGCGACCATGACGACGCATGCGGCAGACCTTGCAGCATGGACGATGAAGAACAACATGGCTCTCGCCATTCTTGTGACGTCCATCAACGAGACTCAATACTCCCACATCACAGGATGTACGTTGGCTGCCGAGACCTACGCAAAGCTCTCACGCATGCATCAATCGAACGCCCTAGCAAACCGACTCTTCATCTTCCAATGGTTGATATCAATGAGGGTGAGCAAAGGAGAATCGATACCCGCATTTTTGCAGTCATTTGACAACGTGCTGCAAGAGGTCCAGCAAATGGAATGGAAGCTCGACTCCAACATGCGTGCCATGGTCCTTCTAATGGCGCTACCGGAAAGCTCGGGGTCCTTGATCACCGTATTTGGCAGTTGGAAGGAGGCAGATCTCACGGACGAGGCTGTCGCCAAACACGTCTGCAACGAGTCCATGCGACGCAGTGGAAGGTGGAAAGGAGAAGAAGGAGCTCACCAACATGATGGCTAGGGGGCTTTGCATGAAGGGCGCAGCAATCCTTAGGCCCGGAGCATTCGCCCTTGACTCGGGCACCAACCACCACTCTTCAAAAGAGAAGGGTGGATTTGTCTCCATGGCCGAATCTGTCATGCACATCAAGTGTGCAAACGGCGGCGTCGTCCAAGCCATGGGCGAAGGGGACAAGGTGATCACGTTCAACGTGAACGGTGCGGAGAAGGCGGTCAACCTTCAAAAGATGGTGTACATGCCCTCCTTCGCAGCCAACTTGCTGTCCATCTCACAAATCACCGATAACAACATGACGGTGGTGTTCACCAATAAGGAAACGGTGGCCCTCAAAAACGAGGACATCCAGATTTTGTACACCAAAGACGACCTCATGGTTCAAGTTCCAAGAGTCGACGGCCTCTACGTACTTCAAACCAAAGTCACCAAGGCGTCGGATGAGGGACTTGCATGTGCCACCAAGACAGTGGCACCGGAGCCAAAGGATGCACCGCCGGCGACCGTTGCGGCCGCGACATCAACCAAGGACACTGACGCTGAGCTGTGGCACCGGCGATTTGGCCACGTGGCCAACAGCACGCTGCAGAAGATGCAGGAGCAAGAGGTAGTCCGCAGAATGGAAGGGTGCACCATGAAGCATGGCGGAGGGTGTGCATTGTGTGAACCATGCCTCCAAGCGAAGGCAAAGAAGAAGCCGTTTGGGAGAGGAGGTCAACGAGCGGAGCACGTCTTGGAACTGATACACAGTGACGTGTGTGGACCCTTCCGCACACCGTCTAACGGAGGAAGCAAGTACTTCCTGACCTTCATTGATGACCACAGCCGCAAGTTGTGGATCTACTTCTTCAAAACAAAGGGAGAGGTCAAGGAGAAGCTCCTCGAGTTCGTCGCCATGGTGGAGCGGCAAACGTCCAAGAACGTGAAGACACTTCGAAGTGACAACGGGGGTGAGTACGAGGCATGCAAGCCTTGGCTCAAGCATCATGGCATCCGCCACGAGCAGACCACCCCATACAACCCCCAAAGCAACGGTGTGGCCAAGAGGATGAACCAGACCCTGCTCGGCATGGTGCAAAGCATGCTCTTCGACGCCAAGCTCCCATCTCGCTTTTGGGCTGAAGCAGCAACAACGGCCTGCTATCTCTTGAACCTCACACCAGCGACCGCCTTGCGGAAGCATGGAAAGGAGCAGGACAAGCAGCTGAAGACCCCACAGGAAGCATGGTTGGGAAAGAAACCCAACGCATCCCATCTGAAGGTGTTTGGGTCAACTGCATGGGTGAAGATCCAGTCGGGAGAAGGTGGAGGCAAGCTTGATGCACGTTCGAGGAAGTGCGTCATGGTTGGGTATGACGCGTCACACAAAGCCTATCGGCTTTGGGACCAGGCAACAGGCAAGCTCGTGAGGAGCCGCGACGTCGTGTTTGACGAACGCACCCTTGGAAGGGGAGAGCTGCTGGACCCGATCCTCGCTCCCAAAGCGCGAGAGTGGATAGTGTTGCTTGAGTCCGGAGACCAAGCGCCCGACAACTGGCTCGCTTTGCCAGCAGGTGGTCGGAATGGGAGAGATGCTGCGGAGGATGATGTAGCATCTGACATGGACGTGGATACCGAGGCGTCCAGGGCTTCCGAGTCTGACTTGGAGTCTGAAGACTCTTCTGACGACGACAACGACGACGACAAACCATCACTTGTGGAAGCACCAGCACCAAAGCAAGAATCCGCACCACTACCCCGGCGCAGTTTGCGACCAAAGAAAGCACCTTTGCAGTATGAGGATGATTGGACCGGCCTTAGCTGGTCGTGCATGGCTCAGGGAGAGCCATCCACACTGGCGGAGGCGATGAATGGCCCGGATGCGGCCAAGTGGAAGGAGGCAGTGGACAGCGAGCTCGCGTCCATTGCCGAGAACGGCACGTGCCCACGTGGTGGGATCCAAGTGGGTCCTCCGAGTGAAGAAGAAGCAAGACGGCAGCATCGACAAGTTCAAGGCAAGGGTAGTGGCTAAGGGGTTCTCTCAACGCCCGGGCTCTGAGTACGATGAGACGTTCGCGCCCGTCGTGACCTTTGCCTCCATCCGCTCTCTTCTTGGCATTGCAGCCGCAAAGAACCTGGAGATACACCAGATGGACGTCAGGACATTTTTCCTTTATGGGAAGCTTGACAAGGAAGTGCTGATGGAGGTGCCCGAAGGGGTCGAAGCTCCTGAGGGCAAGGTGTGCAAGTTGGTGAAAGCGCTCTACAGGCCCCAAGGATGTGGTACAAAGAGATGGATGGTTTCATGACCGGCCTCTCCTTTGCGCATTGCCAGAATGACCCGAGCATGTATGTGCGCGATGATGGGAGAGGGCTGATGCTGGTTGCGCTGTACGTGGATGATCTGATCATCTGCTCGTCTTCGGTTGAGCTGCTGGATGAGCTGAAGTATGACCTCAGCAAAAGGTTCAAGATGAAGGACATGGGTCCTCTTGAGTACTACCTCGGGATTGCCATCCACCGCAACCGAGTAGGAGGCACCATCGAACTCAACCAAACCAAATACATCGGTGAGGTACTGAAGCGCTACCACATGGAAGACTGCAAACCTGTCAGCACCCCAATGACGACCGATACGAAGCTGAAGGCCTCCATGTCGCTAAGCAACAAAGCAGAACAAAGGGAGATGAAAGACATCCCCTACCAGTCCGCCGTGGGTAGCATCATGTACGCCATGGTAGGGACTCGTCCCGACATCTGCTATGCTGTGAAACAAGTGAGCAGATTCGTGGCCAACCCTGGGCCACAACATTGGCAGGCAGTCAAGCGCATCTTGCGCTACCTGTAGAAGACACGTCACATGGGCCTCATCCTTGGAGGCCAAGAAGGAACGGAACCCCTTTCGCCTGAAGTGCTATACCGATGCTGACTGGGGAGGAAACCTCAACGACAGGAAATCCACCTCTGGATACGTGTGCATCTTGAATGACGCTGCCATCTCATGGGCCAGCAGGAAGCAGGATTGTGTTTCTGTGTCCACGGCTGAGACAGAGTATGTTGCTCTGTCTGAGTTGTGCAAAGAGACTCAGTGGCTGCGCAGCCTCCTTGGCGAAATGACAGTACCACAGAAGGATGCCACGGTCGTACACGTGGACAACATGAGCGCCATCTCAATGGGTGAAGACGAGATCATCTCCCGGCGAACGAAGCACATCGACATACGTTACCACTACTCACGTGACCTGGTCATGAAGAACGTGGTGGACTTGCAGTACTACGGAACAAAGACCATGCTTGCTGACTGCATGACCAAGCCGCTGGAGAGCGACTTGCACTATGCAGGCATTCGTGGATTCGGCACGAGGAGTGCGACAGAGGAAGGGTGAGCCCCAAGGCATTGATGGAGCCCAGTAAGCACCAGATGGACAGAGGTGCAAGGGAGAGATTTGTTCAAATAGTATGCACCTTGTCCACTACCTAGCTGGCTAGCTACACATACAGACAAGGCATGCACTGCTCTATGGAGTACGTCCCCTTGGTCTGTTCTGAGATGGGTCAGGAATGCACTGCCCATAATGGGTATTTCCCCTGTGGCTCATCATAGGAACCATACCTTTTTGGCATGGTTGAATAGGCACCGGAGTCTCAAATGAGAGATCGCGGGTTCAAACCCCGCGACAGCCACAATTTTCTTTGTGGCCAAAACTGGGACAGGAAGCTTCTATGAAGCTTACTAAAAGCCTGGCTTGAGGATGACACTTGGCGGTCTAAGGACGCGCCAAGTAGGATTGTAGGTTGAGGTTGGCTTCAGTGGAGCCACTACAAGCAGAAGCTTTAGCAAAGCTCTGCAAGTATAAAAGCCTGTACCTTGCATGCATCCATTGACAGTTCTTGCCTTTGAGACTCCTCATAGAGTGTCCAACCAAAGGTAGACACTAAAGACCAACATGCGGACTTCGTTAGGTTGGATACCAAACAAACCTAAAGTGTGGATCCCTCGTTCGAGGGTGATATGTTATCTTGGTTGCAATACCAAGAGCGGTTGGCGGCCTCCCATGTCGGGACCCGTTTTCTAGAACGTTGCTATCCGGCGCATTGACATTAAGCTTGCTCCAGTTGTCTTGGGCTTGCTCCAGTTGTCTTGCGCTTGGTCCAGTTGTCTTTGCCTTGATCCAGTTGTCTTGGCCTTGCTCCAGTTGTCTTGGGCTTGCTCCAATTATCTTGGGCTTGCTCCTGTTGCCCTGGGCTTGCTCTAGTTGTCTTGGGCTTGCTCCACTTGTCTTGGCCTTGCTCCAGTTGACTTGGCCTTGCTCCAATTGTCTTGGCCTTGCTCCAGTTGTGTTGGCATTGCTTCAGTTGTCTTGGAGTTGCTCCTGTTGTCTTGGGCAGGATCCAGTTGTCTTGGCCTTGTTCCAGTTCTCTTGGGCTTGCTCCAAAAGTCTTGGGCCTGCTCCACTTGTCTTGGGCTTGCTCCCGTTGTTTTGGCCTTACTCCATTTGTCTTGGCCTTGCTCCAGTTGTCATGGCCTTGCTCCAGTTGTAGTGGCCTTGGTGTAGTTTTCTTGGGCTTGCTCCAGCTGTCTTTGACTATCTCCAGTTGTCTTTGCCTTGCTCCAGTTGTCTAGACATTGCTCTTGTTTTCTTGGACTTTCTCCAGATGTCATGGGCTTGCTCTAGTTGTCTTGGCCTTGCTCTGGGTGTCTCAGCCTTGCTGCAGTTGTCTTGGGATTGCTCCAGTTGTCTCTTGCTCTCTCGAATTGTCTTGGGCTTGCTCCAGCTGTCTTGGGCTTGCTCCAGATTGATTGGACTTGCTCCAGTTGTCTTGGGCTTGCTCC
The DNA here is from genome assembly GCA_023375785.1 of Penium margaritaceum. NCBI lineage: Eukaryota > Viridiplantae > Streptophyta > Zygnematophyceae > Desmidiales > Peniaceae > Penium > Penium margaritaceum. The sequence continues at coordinate 173,232 of SZWC01001272.1, read as the reverse complement.
AGTCGTCTTGGGATTGCTCCAGTTTTCTTGGGCTTGCTCCAGTTGTCTTGGGCTTGTTCAACTTGTCTTGGCCTTGCTCCAGGTGTCTTGGGCTTGCTCCAGTTGTCTTGGCCTTGCTCCAGTTGTCTTGGCCTTGCTTGAGTTGTCTTTACCTTGCTCCAGTTGTCTTGGCCTTGCTCCAGTTGTCTTGCGATTGCTCCATTTGTCTTGGTTTTCATCCAGTTTTATTTGGCTTGCTTCAGTTCTCTTGGGCTTGCTCCAGTTGTCTTGGGCTTGCTCTAGTTGTCTTGAGCTTGCTCCAGTTGTCTTGGCCTTGCCTGAGTTGTCTTGCGCTTGCTCCAGTTGTCTTGGCCTTGCTCCAGTTGTCATGGCCTTGCTCCAGTTGTCTTGGCCTTGCTCCAGTTGTCTTGGCCTTGCTCCAGTTTTCTTGGCCTTGCTCCAGCTGTCTTGGGCTTGCTCCAGCTGTCTTGGCCTTTCTCCAGTTGTTTTGGCCTTGCTCCAGCTGTATTGGGCTTGATCCAGTTGTCTTGGGCTTGCTTCAGTTGTTTTGGCCTTGCTCCAGTTGTCTTGGCCTTGCTCCAGTTTTCTTGGCCTTGCTCCAGTTTTCTTGGCCTTGCTCCAGCTGTCTTGGCCTTTCTCCAGTTGTTTTGGCCTTGCTCCAGCTGTCTTGGGCTTGATCCAGTTGTCTTGGGCTTGCTTCAGTTGTTTTGGGCTTGGTCCAGTTGTCTTGGCCTTGCTCCAGTTATCTTGGTCTTGCTCCAATTGCCTTGGGCATGCTCCTGTTGTCTTAGGCTTGCTCCACTTGTCTTGGACTTGCTCCAGTTTTCTTGGGCTTGGTCCAGTTGTCTTGGCCATACTCTAGTTGTCTTGGCCTTGCTCCAGTTGTCTTGGCCTTGCTCCAGTTGTATTCCCTTGCTCCAGTTGTCTTGGCCTTGGTCCTGTTGTCTTGGGCATGCTCCAGTTGTCTTGGCCTTGCGCGAGTTCTCTCGGGCTTGCTGCAAATGTCTTGGGCTTGCACCACTTGTCTTCAGCTTGCTCCTGTTGTCTCGGTCTTGCTCCAGTTGTCGTGGCCTTGCTCAAGTTGTCTTGGCCTTGCTCCAGGTTTCGTGGCCTTGCTCTAGTTTTCTTGGGCTTGCTCCAGTTGTATTGGGCTTGCTCCAGCTGTCTTGATATTGCTCCAGTTGTCTTTGCCTTGCCCGAGTTATCTTGGCCTTGCTCTAGTTGTCTTGGGCTTGCTGCAGTTGTCATGGGCTTGCACCAGTTGTCGTGGGCTTGTTCAAGTTCTATTGGGTTTACTCTCGTTGTTGTAGCCTTGCTCCAGTTATCTTGGCCCTGCTCCACTTTTATTGGGCTTGCTCCAGTTGTCTTGCGATTGCACCAGTTGTCTTGGGCTTGTGCCAGTTGTCTTGGGCTTGCTCCAGTTGTCTCGGACTTGCTCCAGTTGTCTTGGGCTTGCTCCTATTGTCTTGGACGTGCTCCAGTTGTCTTTGCCTTGCTCCACTTTATGTTGGCTTTGGTCCAGTTTCTTGGGCTTGCTCCAGTTTTCCTGGCCGTGCTCTAATTGTCTTGGGATTGCTCTAGTTGTCTTGGGCTTGCTCGAGTTATATTGGGCTTGCTCCAGTTGTCTTCGGCTTGCTCCGATTGTCTTGGAATTGCTCCAGCTGTTTTGGTCTTGCTTCAATTGTCTTGGCCTTGCTCCAGTTGTCTTGGGCTTTCTCCAGCTGTCTTGGGCTTGCTCCAGTTGTCTTGGCCTTGCTCCATTTATCTTGGCCTTGTTCACCTAACGTGGGCTTGCTCCAGTTGTCTTGGCCTTGCTCCAGTTGTAATGGCCCTGCTCTAGTTGTGTTGGGCTGTTCTAGTTGTCTTGGGCTTGCTCCAGCTGTCTTGGCCTTGGTTTAGCTGTCTTGGCCTTGCTCCCGTTGTCTTGGCCTTGTTTCAGTTGTCGTGGGCTTGCTCTAGTTGTCTGGGCATTGCTCCAGTTGTCTTGGGCTTGTTCCAGTTGTCTTCGGCTTGCTCCTGTTGTCTTCGCCTTGCACCAGTTGTCTTGAGCTTGCTCTACTTGTCTTGCCCTTGGTCCAGTTGTATTTGGCTTGCTCCAGTTGTCTCAGGCTTGCTCCAGTTGTCTTGGCCTTGCTTCTGTTGTCTTGAGCTTGCTCCGGTTGTCCTGGGCTTGCTCCAGTTGTCTTGGGTTTGCTTCAGTTATCTTGGGCTTGCTCCAGTTGTCTTGGCCTTGCTCCAGTTGTCGTGGCCTTGCTCCAGTTGTCTTGGGCATGCTCCAGTCGTCTTGGCCTTGGTCCAGTTCTCTTGGGCTTGCTCCAGTTGTATTGGGCTTGCTCCAGTTGTCTTGGCCTTGCTCCAGTTGTCGTGGGCTTGCTCCAGTTGTCTTGGGCTTGCTTCAGTTTTCTCGGGCTTGCTCCAGTTGTCTTGGCCTTGCTCCAGGTGTCGTGGCCTTGCTCCAGTTGTCGTGGGCTTGCTCCAGTTGTCTTGGGCTTGCTCCAGTTGTCTTGGCCTTGCTCCAGTTGTCGTGGCCTTGCTCCAGTTGTCTTGGGCATGCTCCAGTCGTCTTGGCCTTGGTCCAGTTCTCTTGGGCTTGCTCCAGTTGTATTGGGCTTACTCCAGTTGTCTTGAGCTTGCTCCTGTTGTCTTGGTCTTGCTCCAGTTGTCTTGGCCTTGCTCCAGTTGACTTGGCCTTGCTCCAGTTGTCGTGGCCTTGCTCCAGTTGTCCTGGGCTTGCTCTAGTCATCTTGGGCTTGCTCCAGCTGTCTCATCCTTTCTCCAGATTTCTTCGGCTTTCTCCAGCTGTCTTTGGCTTGCTCCTGTAGTCTTGGGCTTACTCCAGTTGTGTTGGGCTTGCTCCAGTTGTCTTTGGCTTGCTCCAGTTGTCTTTGGCTCTCTCCAGTTGTCTAAGGCTTGCTCCAGTTTTTTTGGGCTTGCTCCACTTGTCTTGGACTTGCTCCATTTTATCTTGGGCTTGCTCCTGTTGTCTTTGGCCTTCATCAGTTGTATTGGCCTTGCGCCAGCTATCTTGGGCTTGCTCCAGTTGTCTTGGCCTTGCTCCAGGTGTCTTGGGTTTGCTCCAGTTGTCTTGGGCTTGCTCCAGTTGTCTTAGCCTTGCTCCAGTTGTCTTGGGCTTGCTCCAGGTGTCTTGGGCTTGATCCTGTTTTCTTGTGCTTGTTCCAGTTATCTTGACCTTGCTCTAGTTGTCTTTGGCTTGCTGCAGTCGTCTTGGCCTTGCTCCAGTTGTTTTTCGCTTGCTCCAGTTGTCCTGGCCTTGCTCCAGTTTTCTTGGGCTTGCTCCAGTTGTATTGGGCTTGCTCCAGTTGTCTTGGGCATGCTCCAATTTTCATGGCCTTGATCCAGTTGTCATGGGCTTCTTCCAGTTGTCTTGGCCTTGCTCATGTTGTCTTGGGCTTGCTCCAGTTGTCTTGGCTTTGCTCCAGTTGTCTTGTCCTTGTCCCAGTTGTCTTGGGCTTGCTCCAGTTGGCTTGGGCTTGCTCCATTTGTCTTGGCCTTGCTCCAGTTGTCTTAGGCTTGCTTTAGTTGTCTTGGACTTTCTTCAGTTGTCGTTAGCTTGCTCCACTTGCCTTTTGCTTGCTCCCGTTGTCTCGGGCCTTCTCCAGTTGTCTTGGGCTTGCTCCAGTTGTATTGGGCTTGCTCCAGTTGACTTCGCCTTGCTCTAGTTGTCTTGGTCTTTTGCCAGTTGTCTTGGACTTGCTCCAGTTGTCTTGGACTTGCTCCAGTTGTCGTGGGCTTGCTCCAAATGTCTTCGGCTTGCTCCAGTTGTCTTGGTCTTGCTCCAGTTGTCTTGGACCTGCTCCTGGTTTCTTGGTCTTGCTCCAGTTGTCTTGGGCTTGCTCCAGGAGTCTTCACCTTGCTCAAGTTGTCTTGGACTTGCTCCAGCTGTCATGGGCTTGCTCCAGTTGTCTTGGGCTTGCTCCAGTTATCTTGGCCTTGCTCCAGGTATCTTGGGCTTGCTCCAGTTTTCTTGGGCTAACTCCAGTTGTCTTGGGTATGCTCCAGTTGTCTTGGCCTTGGTCCTGTTGTCTAAGGCTTGCTCCAGTTGTCTAGGGCTTGCTCCAGCTGTCATGGCCTTGCTCCAGGTCTCTTGGGCTTGCTCCAGTTGTCTTGGGCTTGATCTAGTTGTATTGGCCTTGCTCTAGTTGTTCTGGGCTTGCTCTCGTTGTCTTGGCCTTTCTCCAATTTTCGTGGGCTTGCACCACTTGTATTTGGCTTGCTCCAGTTGTCTTGGCCTTGCTCCAGTTGTCTTGGGCTTGCTCCAGTTGTCTTGGCCTTTCTCCAGTTGTCTTGGCCTTGCTTGAGTTGACTTGGCCTTGCTCCAGTTGGCTTGGCCTTGCTCCAGTCGTCTTGGGCTTGCTCCAGTTGTCTTGGGCTTGCTCCAGTTGTATTGGCCTTGCTCCAGTTGTTTTCGGCTTGCTCCAGCTGTCTTGGGCTTGCTCCAGTTGTCTTGGCCTTACTCTAGTTGCCTTTGCCTTGCTCCAATTGTCTTGGCCTTCCTCCAGTTTTCTTGGGCTTGCTCAAGTTGTCTTGGCCTTTCTACAGTTGTCTTGGCCTTGCTCCATTTGTCTTAGGCGTGCTCCAGTTTTCTTAGCCTTGCTCCTGTTGTGTTGGGCTTGCTCCAGTTGTCTTGGCCTTGCTCCAGCTGTTTTTGACTCGCTCCAGTTGTCTTTGGCTTGCTCCAGTTGTCTTGGTCTTGCTAATGTCGTTTTGGCCTTGCTCCATTTGTCCTAGGCTTGCTCCAGTTGTCTTGGCCATGCTCCAATAGTCTAGGACTTGCTCCAGGTGACTTGGGCTTGCTCCAATTGTCTTGGCCTTGCTCTAGTTATCTTGGGCTTGCTCTATAAGTCTTGGGCTTGCTCCAGTTGTCTTGGGCGTGCTCCAGTTGGCTTTGCTTTGCTCCAGTTGTCTTGGCCTTGCTCCAATTGTCTTGGGCTTACTCCAGGTGTCTTGGCCTTGCTCCAGTTGTTTGGAGATTCGTCCAGTTGTCTTGGGCTTGCTCCAGTTGTCTTGTCCTTCCTTCAGTTGACTTGGGCTTGCTCCAGTTATTTTGGCCTTGCTCCAGTTGTCTTGGGCTTGCTCCAGTTGTCTTGGCCTTTCTTCAGTTGCCTTGAGCCTGCTCCAGTTGTCTTGAGCCTGCCCCAGTTGTCTTGGCCTTGCTCCATTTTTATTGGCCTTGCTCCGGTTGTCTTGGCCTTGCTCCATTTGTCTTGGCCTTGCTCCAGTTCTCTTGGGCTTGCTCCAGTTGTCTTGGGCTTGCTCCAGTCTTCTTGAGCTTGCTCCAGTTGTCTTGGCCTTGCTCGAGTTGTCTTTGCCTTGCTCCAGTTTTCTTGGCCTTGCTCTGGTTGTCGTGGACTTGCTCCAGTTGTCTTGGCATTTCTCCAGCTGTCTCGGCCTTGCTCCAGTTGTCTTGGCCTTGCTCAAGCTGTCTTTGAATTGCTCCAGTTGTCTTGGGCTTGTTCCAGTTGTCTTAGGCTTGGTCTAGTTGTCTTGGCCTTGCTCTAGTTGTCTTGGCCTTTCTCCAGTTGTCTTGGCCTTGCTCCAGTTGCTTTTGGCTTGCTCCAGTGGTCTTGGCCTTGCTCCAGTTGTCTTGGCCTTGCTCCTGCTATCTTCTGCATGCTCCAGTTGTCTTTACCTTGCTCCAGTTTACTTGGGCTTGCTCCAAATGTCCTGGGCTTGTTCCACTTGTCTTGAGCATGCTCCTGTTTTTTTTCCCTTGCTCCAGTTGTCTTGGTCTTTGACCAGCTGTCTTGGCCTTGCTCCAGTTGTCGTGGCCTTGCTTTAGTTTACTTGGGCTTGCTCGAGTTGTCTTGAGTTTGCTCCAGCTTTCTTCGTGTTGCTCCAGTTGTCTTTGCCTTGCTCCAATTCTCTTGGCCTTGCTCTAGTTGTCTTGGGCTTGCTCCAGATGTCATGGGCTTGCTCTAGTTGTCTTGGCCTTGCGCGAGTCGTCTTGGCCTTGCTGCAATTGTCTCGGGCTTGCTTTCGTTGTCTTTTGCTTGCTCCAGTTGTCTTGGGCTTGCTCCAGCTGTCTTGGGCTTGCTCCAGATTGATTGGGCTTGCTCCAGTCGTCTTGGGCTTGCTCCAGTTGTCTTAGCCTTGCCCCAGTTGTCTTGGGCTTGCTTCAGTTGGCTTGGTCTTGCTCCAGTTTTCTTGGAGTTGCTTTAGTTGTCTTGGGCTTGCTCCAGTTGTCTTGGCCTTTCTCCAGTTGTCTTAGGCTTGCTCCAGTTGTCTTTGCCTTTCTCCAGTTGTCTTGGGCTTTCTCTGGTTGTCTTGGCTTTGCTCCAGTTGTCATGGCCTTGCTCCAGTTGTCTTGGGCTTGCTCAAGTTGTCTTGGCCATTTTCCAGTTGACCTGGCCTTGCTCCAGTGGTCTTGGGCTTGCTCCAGTTGTCTTGAGGTTGCTCCAGTTGTCTTGGGCTTGGTCCAGTTGTCTTGGCCTTGCTCCAGTTGTCTTGGCCTTGCTCTAGTTGTCCTGGGCTTGCTCCAATTGTCTTGGGCTTGCTCCTGTTGCCTTGGGCTTGCTCCAATTGTCTTGGGCTTGCTCCACTTGTCTTGAACTTGCTCCAGTTGTCTTGGCCTTGCTCCACTTTTCTTGGCCTTGCTTCATTTGTGTTGGCATGGCTCCAGTTGTCTTGGCCTTGCTCCAGTTCTCTTGGGCTTGCTCCAAATGTCTTGAGCTTGCTCCACTTGGCGTGGGCTTGCTTCCGTTTTCTTGGCCTTACTCCAGTTGTTTAGGCCTTGCTCCAGTTGTATTGGCCTTGCTCCAGTTGTAGTGGCCTTGCTCTAGTTTTCTTGGACTTGCTCCTGTTCTCTTGGGCTTGCTCCAGCTTTCTTGGTCTTTCTCCAGTTGTCTTTGCCTTGCTCCAGTTGTCTTGGCCTTGCTCTTGTTTTCTTGGGCTTGCTCCAGATGTCATGGGCTTGCTCTAGTTGTCTCGGCCTTGCTCTGGTTCTCTTGGCCTTGCTGCAGTTGTCTTGGGCTTGCTCGAGTTGTGTTTTTCTTTCTCCAATGGTCTTGGGCTTGCTCCTGCTGTCTTAGGCTTGCTCCAGATTGATTGGACTTGCTCCAGTTGTCTTGGGCTTGCTCTAGTAGTCTTGGGATTGCTCCACGTTTCTTGGGCTTGATCCAGTTGTCTTGGGATTGTTCCAGTTATTTTAACCTTTCTCCAGGTGTCTTGGGCTTGCTCCAGTTGTCTTGGCCTTGCTCCAGTAGTCTTGGGCTTGCTACAGTTGTCTTGGCCTTGCTCCAGTTGTCTTGGCCTTGCTCCAGCTGTCTTGGGCTTGCTACAGTTGTCTTGGCCTTTCTCCAGTTGTCTTGGCCTTGCTCCAGTTGTCTTGGGCTTGTTCCAGTTGTCTTGGCCTTGCTCCAGTTGTCTTGGTCTTGCTCCAGTTGTCTTGGCCTTGCTCCAGCTGTCTTGGGCTTGCTACAGTTGTCTTGGCCTTTCTCCAGTTGTCTTGGCCTTGCTCCAGTTGTCTTGGGCTTGCTCCAGTTGTCTTGGCCTTGCTCCAGCTGTCTTGGGCTTGCTCCAGCTGTCTTGGCCTTGCTCCAGTTGTCTTGGCCTTGCTCCCGTTGTCTTGGCCTTGCTCCAGTTGTCTTGGGCTTGTTCCAGTTGTCTTGGCCTTGCTCCAGTTGTCTTGGTCTTGCTCCAGTTGTCTTGGCCTTGCTCCAGCTGTCTTGGGCTTGCTACAGTTGTCTTGGCCTTTCTCCAGTTGTCTTGGCCTTGCTCCAGTTGTCTTGGGCTTGTTCCAGTGATCTTGCGCTTGCTCCAGTTGTCTTGGGCTTGGTCCAGTTGTCTTGGCCTTGCTCCAGTTGACTCGGCCTTGCTCCAGTTGTCTTGGGCTTGCTCCAATTGTCTTGGGCATGCTCTTGTTGTTTTAGGCTTGCTCCAGTTGTCTTGGGCTTGCTCCAGATTCTTGGGCTTGGTTTAGTTGTCTTGGCCTTCCTCCTGTTGTCTTGTGCATTCTCCGGTTGTCTTGACCTTGCTCCAGTTCTCTTGGGCTTGCTCCAAATGTCTTGGGCTTGCTCCACTTGTCTTGAGCGTGCTCCTGTTTTTTTGGCCTTGCTCCAGTTGTCTTGGTCTTTCACCAGTTGTCTTGGCCTTGCTCCAGTTGTCGTGGCCTTGCTCTAGTTTACTTGGGCTTGGTCCAGTTGTCTTGAGTTTGCTCCAGCTTTCTTCGGCTTGCTCCAGTTGTCTTAGCCTTGTTCAGTTGTCTTGGGCTTGCTCCAGTTGGCTTGTGCTTGCTCCAGTCGTCTTGGCGTTGCTTTAGTTGTCTTGGGCTTGCTCCAGTTGTCTTAGCCTTTCTCCAGTTTTCTTGGGCTTGCTCCGGTTGTCTTGGCTTTGCTCCAGTTGTCATGGCCTTGCTCCAGCTGTCTTGGGCTTGCTCCAGTTGTATTGGCCATTTTCCAGTTGACCTGGCTTTGCTCCAGTGGTCTTGGGCTTGCTCCAGTTGTATTGAGCTTGCTCCAGTTGTCTTGGGCTTGGTCCAGTTGTCTTGGCCTTGCTCCAGTTGTCGTGGCCTTGCTCCAATTGTCCTGGGCTTGCTCCAATTGTCTTGGGCATGCTCATGTTGCCTTGGGCTTGCTCCAGTTGTCTTGGGCTTGCTCCACTTGTCTTGATATTGCTCCAGTTGTCTTGGCCTTGCTCCAGTTGTCTATGCATTGCTCCAGTTGTGCTGGCATTGCTCCAGTTGTCTTGGCCTTGCTCATGTTGTCTTGGGCAAGATCCAGTTGTCTTGGCCTTGCTCCAGTTCTCTTGGGCTTGCTCCAAATGTCTTGGGCTTGCTCCACTTGTCGTGGGCTTGCTTCCGTTTTCTTGGCCTTACTCCAGTTGTCTTGGCCTTGCTCCAGTTGTCTTGGCCTTGCTCCAGTTGTGGTGGCCTTGCCATAGTTTTTTTGGGCTTGCTCCAGTTGTCTTCAGCTTGCTCCAGCTGTCTTGGTCTTGCTCCAGTTGTCTTTGCCTTGCTCCAGTTGTCTTGGCCTTGCTCTTGTTTTCATGGGTCTTCTCCAGATGTCATGGGCTTGCTCTAGGTTTCTTGGCCTTGCCCTGGTTGTCTTGGTCTTGCTGCAGTTGTCTTGGGCTTTCTCCAGTTGTGTTTGGCTTTCTCCAATGGTCTTGGCATTGCTCCAGCTGTCTTGGGCTTGCTCCAGATTGATTGGACTTGCTCCAGGTGTCTTTGGCTTGCTCCAGTTGTCTTGGGATTGCTTCAGTTTTCTTGGGCTTGCTCCAGTTTTCTTCGGCTTGTTCCAGTTCTCTTGGCCTTGCTCCAGGTGTCTTGGGCTTGCTCCAGTTGTCTTGGCCTTGCTCCAGTTGTCTTGGCCTTGCTTGAGTTCTCTTTACCTTGCTCCAGTTGCCTTGGCCTTGCTCCAGTTGTCTTGGGATTGCTCCATTTGTCTTGGTCGTGATTCAGTTTTCTTGGGCTTGCTCCACTTGTCTTGGGCTTGCTCCAGTTGTCTTGGCCTTGCCCGGGTTGTCTTAGGCTTGCTCCAGTTGATTTTGGCTTGCTCTAGTTGTCTTGGCGTTGCTTCAGTTGTCTTGGCCTTGCTCCAGTTGTCTAAGGCATGCTTGAGTTGTCTTGGCCTTGCTCCAGTTCTCTTGGGCTTTCTCCAGTTGCCTTGGGCTTGCTCCAGTTGTCTTGAGCTTGCTCCAGTTATCTTGGCCTTACTTGAGATGTCTTGCACTTGCTCCAGTTGTCTTGGCCTTTCTCCAGTTGTCGTGGCCTTGCTCCAGTTGTCTTGGCCTTGCTCCAATTGTCTTGGCCTTGCTCCAGTTGTCTTGGCCTTGCTCCAGCTGTCTTGGGCTTGCTTTAGTTATTGGCCCTTCTTCAGTTGTCTTGGCCTTGCTCCAGTTGTCTTGGGCTTGCTCCAGTGATCTTGGGCTTGCTCCAGTTGTCTTGGGCTTGGTCCTGTTTTCTTGGCCTTGCTCCAGTTGACTCGGCCTTGCTCCAGTTTTCTTGGGTTTGCTCCAACTGTCTTGGGCTTGCTCCAGTTCTCTTGGAATTGCTTCAGTTGCCTTGGCCTTGCTCCAGTTGTCTTGGGCTTGCTCCGGGTGTCTTGGCCTTGCTCCATATTTCTTGGCCTTGCTCGAGTTGTCTTGGCCTTGCTCCAGTTGTCTTGGCCTTGGTCCACTTGTGTTGGGCTTGCTCCATGTGTCTTGGCCTTGCTCCAGTTGTCTGGAGCTTTCTCCTGTTGTCTTGGCCTTGCTCCAGTTGACTTGAGCTTGCTCCAGTTATTTTGGCCTTGCTCCAGTTGTCTCGGGCTTGCTCCAGTTGTCTTGGCCTTGCTTCAGATGTCTTGAGCCTACTCCGGTTGTCTTTGGCTTGCTCGTGTCGTCTTGGCCTTGCTCCATTTGTCTTGGCCTTGCTCCATTTGTCTTGGCCTTGCTCCATTTGTCTTGGCCTTGCTCCAGTTGTCTAAGGCATTCTCGAGTTTTCTTGGCCTTGCTCCAGTTGTCCTGGCCTTGGTCCAGTTGTCTTGGCCTTGCTCAAGCTGTGTTGGGATTGCTCCAGGTTTCTTGGCCTTTCTCCAGTTGTCTTGGACTTGCTCCAGTTGTCTTGAGCTTGCTCCAGTTGTCTTGGGCTTGCTCCAGTTCTCTTGGGCTTGGTCCAGTTGTCTTGGCCTTGCTCCAGTTTTCTCGGCCTTGCTCCAGTTGGCTTGGGCTTGCTCCATTTGTCTTGGGCTTGCTCCTGTTGTCGTGGGCTTGCTCCAGTTGTCTTGGGCTTGTTCCAGTTGTCTTAGGCTTGGTCCAGTTGTCTTGGACTTGCTCTGGTTGTCTTGGCCTTTCTCCAGTTGTCTTGGCCTTTCTCCAGTTCTTATGGGCTTGCTCCACTTGTCTTGTGCTTGCTCCAGTTGTCTTGGGCTTGCTCCAGTGGTCTTGGCCTTGCTCCAGTTGTCTTGGCTTTGCTCCTGTTCTCTTGTGCATGTCCCAATTGTTTTAACCTTGCTCCAGTTCTCCTCGGCTTGCTCCAAATGTCTTGGGCTTGCTCCACTTGTCTTGAGCGTGCTCCTTTTTTTTTGGCCTTGCTCCAGTTGTCTTGATCCTTCACCAGTTGTCGTGGCCTTGCTCCAGTCGTTGTGGCCTTGCTCTAGTTTACTTGGGCTTGCTCCAGTTGTCTTGAGCTTGCTCTTGCTTTCTTCGTCCTGCTCCAGTTTTCTTTGCCTTGCTCCAGTTCTCTTGGCCTTGCTCTAGATTTCTTGGGCTTGCTTCAGATGTCATGGGCTTGATCTAGTTGTCTTGGCCTTGCGCGACGCGTCTTGGCCTTGCTGCAGTTGTCTCGGGCTTGCTTTAGTTGTCTTTTGCTTGCTCCAGTTGTCTTGGGCTTGCTCCAGCTGTCTTGGGCTTGATCCAGATTGATTGGGCTTGCTCCTGTCGTCTTGGGCTTACTCCAGTTGTCGTAGCCTTGCCCAATTGTCTTGGCCTTCCTCCAGTTGTCTTGGCCTTGCTCCAGTTGTCTTGGGCTTGCTCCAGTTGTCTTGGCCTTGCTCCAGTTGTCTTGGGATTGATCCAGCTGTCTTGGCTTCCTCCAGTTGTCTTGGGCTTGCTCCAACTGTCTTGGGCTTGCTCCAGTTGTCTTGGACTTGCTTCAGTTGCCTTGGCCTTGCTCCAATTTTCTTGGGCTTTCTCCAGTCGTCTTGTACTTGCTCTAGTTTTCTTGGACTTACTCCAGTTGTCTTGGGCTTGCTCCAGAAGTCTTGACCTTGCTCAAGTTGTCTTGGACTTGCTCCAAATGTCTTGGGCTTGCTCCAGTTGTCTTGGGCTTGCTCCAGTTGTCTTGGGCTTGCTCCAGTTGTCTTGGGCTTGCTCCGGTTGTATTGGGCTTGCTCCAGTTGTCTCGGGCTTACTCCAGTTTTCTTGGCCTTGCTCCAGTTTTCTTGGCCTTGCTCATGTTGTCTTTGGCAGGATTCAGTTGTCTTGGCCTTGCTCTAGTTCTCTTCGGCTTTCTCCAAATGTCTTGGGCTTGCTCCACTTGTCGTGGGCTTGCTTCTGTTTTCTTGGCCTTACTCCAGTTGTCTTGGCCTTGCTCCATTTGTCTTGGCCTTGCTCCAGTTGTAGTGGCCTTGCTCTAGTTTTCTTCGGCTTGCTCCAGTTGTCTTGGGTTTGCTCCAGCTGTCTTTGTCTTGCTCCAGTTGTCTTTGCCTTGCTCCAGTTTTCTTGGCCTTGCTCTTGTTTTCTTGGGCTTGCTCCAGATGTCCTGGGCTTGCTCTAGTTGTGTTGGCCTTGCTCTGGTTGTCTTGGTCTTGCTGCAGTTTTCTTGGGCTTGCTCCAGTTGTGTTTTGCTTTCGCCAATGGTCTTGGGCTTGCTCCAGCTGTCTTGGGCTTGCTCCAGTAGTCTTGGGATTGCTCCAGTTTTATTGGGCTTGCTCCAGTTTTCTTGGGCTTGTTCCAGTTGTTTTGGCCTTGCTCTAGGTGTCTTGGGCTCGCTCCAGTTGTCTTGGCCTTGCTCCAGTTGTCTTGGCCTTGCTCGAGTTGTATTTACCTTGCTGCAGTTGTCTTGGATTGCTCCAGTTGTCTTGGGATTGCTCCATTTGTCTTGGTCTTGATCCAGTTTTCTTGGGCTTGCTCCACTTGTCTTGGGCTTGCTCCAGTTGTCTTGGCCTTGCCCGGGTTTCCTTGGCTTGCTCCAATTAAATTTGGCTTGCTCTATTTGTCTTGGCTTTGCTTCAGTTGTCTTGGACTTGCTCCAGTTGTCTAAGGAATGCTTGAGTTGTCTTGGCCTTGCTCCAGTTCTCTTGGGCTTGCTCCAGTTGTCCTGGGCTTGCTCCAGTTGTCTTGAGGTTGGTCCAGTTGTCTTGGCCTTACTCGAGTTGTCTTGCACTTGCTCCAGTTGTCTTGGCCTTGCTCCAGTTGTCGTGGCCTTGCTCCAGTTGTCTTGGCCTTGCTCCAGTTGTCTTGGCCTTGCTCCAGTTGTCTTTGCTTTGCTCCAGCTGTCTTGGGCTTGCTACAGTTGTCTTGGCCTTCCTCCAGTTGTCTTGGCCTTGCTCCAGTTGTCTTGGGCTTGCTCCAGTGATATTGGGCTTGCTCCAGTTGTCTTGGGCTTGGTCCAGTTGTCTTGGCCTTGCTCCAGTTGACTGGGCCTTGCTCCAGTCGTCTTGGGCTTGCTTCAATTGTCCTGGCCATGCTCTTGTTGTCTTAGGCTTGCTCCAGTTGTCTTGGGCTTGCTCCTGATTTCTTGGTCTTGGTCCAGTTGTCTTGGCCATGATCTAGTTGTCTTGGGCTTTCTCCAGTAGTCTTGGCCTTGCTCCAGTTGTCTTGGCCTTGCTCCAGTTGTCTTGGCCTTGCTCCTGTTGTCTCGGGCATGCTCCAGTTGTATTGGCCTTGCTCCAGTTGTCTCGGGCTTGCTGCAAATGTCTTGGGCTTGCACCACTTGTCTTTAGCTTGCTCCCGTTGTCTTGGCCTTGCTCCTTGAGTCTTGGCCTTGCTCAAGTTGTCGTGGACATGCTCTAGTTTTCTTGGGCTTTCTGCAGTTGTCTTGGGCTTGCTCCAGCTGTCTTGGTCTTGCTCCAGTTGTCTTTGCCTTGCCCCAGTTATCTTAGCCTTGCTCTAGTTGTCTTGGGCTTGCTCCAGATGTCATGGGCTTGATCTAGTAGTCTTGGCCCTGCTCTAGTTGTCTTGGCCTTGCTGCATTTGTTCTTGGCTTGCTCCAGTGGTCTTGGCATTGCTCTAGTTGTCGTGGGCTTGTTCCAGTTGTCTTTGGCTTGCTCTTGTTGTCATAGCCTTGATCCAGTTGTCTTGGCCCTACTCTACTTTAATTGGGCTTGCTCCAGTTGTCTTGGGATTGCTCCAGTTGTCTTGGGCTTGCGCCAGTTGTCCTGGGCTTGCTTCAGTTGTATTGGGCTTGCTCCAGTTGTCTTGGGCTTGCTCCAGTTGTCTTGGACGTGCTCCAGTTGTCTTTGCCTTGCTCCACTTATCTTGGCTTTGGTCCAGTTTTCTTGGGCTTGCTCCAGTTTTCGTGGCCGTGCTCCAGTTGTCTTGGGCTTGCTCCAGCTGTCTTGGCCTTCCTCCAGTTGTCTTGGCCTTGCTCCAGTTGTCTTGGCCTTGTTCAGCTGTCTTGGGCTTGCTCCAGTTGTCTTTGCATTGCTCTAGTTATCTTGGCCTTGCTCCAGTTGTCTTGGCCTTGCTCCAGTTGTATTGGTCTTGCTCCAGTTTTCTTGGGCTTGCTCGAGTTGTCTTGGGCTTGCTTCAGCTGTTCTGGCCTTGCTCTAGCTATCTTGGCCTTGCTCCAATTGTCTTGGCCTTGCTTCAGCTGTCTTGGGCTTGCTCTAGTTGTCTAGGCATTGCTCCAGTTGTCTTGGGCTTTCTCCAGTTGTCTTCGGCTTGCTCCTGCTACCTTGGCCTTAAACCAGTTGTCTTGGGCTTGCTCCATTTGTCTTGGCCTTGCTCCAGTTGTCTTTGGCTTCCTCCAGTTGTCTCGGGCTTTCTCAAGTTGTCTTGGCCTTGCTCTAGTTGTCTTGGGCTTGCTCCAGTAGTCTTGGGTTTGCTTCAGTTATCTTCGTCTTGATCCATTTGTCTGAGCCTTGCTCCAGTTTTCCTGGGCTTTCTCTAGTTGTCTTGGGCTTGCTTCAGCTTTTTTGGACTTGCTCTAGATTTCTTCGGCTTCTTCCAGCTGTTTTGGCCTTGCTCCAGCTGTCTTGGGCTTGCTCCAGTTTTCTTGGTCTTGTCCAGTTTCCTTGGCCTTACTCAAGTTGTCTTGAGGTTGCTTCATTTTTCTTGGGCTTGCTCCAGTTGTCTTGGGCTTGCTCCAGTTCTGTTGGACTTGCTCTAGTTGTCTTGGACTTGGTCCAGGTGTCTTGGGCTTGCTCTAGTTATCTTGGGCTTGCTCCAGTTGTCTTGGGCTTGCTCCAGGTGCCTTGGGCTTGCTCCAATTGTCTTGGGCTTGCTCCAGCTGTCTTGGGCTTGCTCCATTTATCTTGGGCTTGCTACAGGTGTTTTGGCCTTGCTCCAGTTGTCTTGGCCTTGATCCAGTTGTCTTGGACTTGCTCTAGTTGTCTTGGGGTTGCTCTAGTTGTCTTGGCCTTGCTCCAGGTGGCTTTTTCTTGCTCTAGTTGTATTGGGCTCGCTCCAGTTGCCTTGAGCTTGCTCCAGTTGTCTTGGCCTTCCTCCAGTTGTCTTGGCCTTGTTCCAGTTGTCTTGGGCTTGCTGCAGTTGTCTTGGCCTGGCTCCAGCTGTCTTGGGATTGATCCAGCTGTCGTGGCTTGCTCCAGTTGTCTTGGGCTTGCTCCAACTGTCTTGGGCTTGCTCCAGTTGTCTTGGACTTGCTTCAGTTGCCTTGGCCTTGCTCCAGTTTTCTTGGGCTTGCTCCAGTTGTCTTGTACTTGATCTTGTTTTCTTGGACTTTCTCCAGTTGTCTTGGGCTTGCTCCAGAAGTCTTGAACTTGCTCAAGTTGTCTTGGACTTGCTCCAGATGTCTTGGGCTTGCTCCAGTTGTCTTGGGCTTGCTTCAGTTTTCTTTTCCTTGCTCGAGTTGTATTGGGCTTGCTCCAGTTGTCTTGGGCTCCCTCCAGTTGTCTTGGGATTTCTCCAGTTGTCTTGGCCTTGCTCCAGTTGTCTTGGCCTTGCTCATGTTTTCTAGGGCAGGATCCAGTTGTCTTGGCCTTGCTCCAGTTCACTTGGGATTTCTCAAAATGTCTTGGGCTTGCTCCGGTTGTCTCGGGCTTGGTCCAGTTGTTTTGGCCTTGATCCAGTTTTATTGAGATTGCTCTAGTTGTCTTTGCCTTGCTTTAGTTGTCTTAGGCTTGCTCTAGTTGTCTTTTGCTTGCTCCAGTTTTCTTGGCCTTGCTGCAGTTGTGTTGGGCTTGCTCCAGTTGCCTTGGCCTTGCTACAGTTCTCTTGGGATTGCTCCAGTTGTCTTGGGCTTTCTCCAGTTGTCTTGGGCTTGCACCAGTTTTCTTGGGCCTGCTCCAGTTGTCTTGGGCTTGCTCCAGTTGTCTTTGGCTTGTTCCAGTTGTCTTTGATTTGCTCCAGTTTTATTGGTCTTGCTCCAGTTGTTTCTGCAGTACTCTAGTTGTCTTGGAATTGCTCCAGTTGTCTTGGGCTTGCTCCCGTTGTCTTGGCCTTGTTCTAGTTGTCTTGGGATTGCTCCAGTTGTCTTGGCCTTGCTCTAGTTGTCTTGACCTTGCTCCAGTTGTCTTGGGCTTGCTCTAGATGTGGTGGGCTTGCTCCAGTTGTCTTGGGCTTGCTCCAGTTGTCTTTGGCTTGCTCCAGTTGTATTGGGTGTGCTCCACTTGTCTTGGGCTTGCTCCAGTTGTCATGGGCTTGCTCCAGTTGTCTTGGCCTTGCTCCAGTTGTCTTGGCCTTGCTCTAGTTGTCTTGGCCTTGCTCCAGTTGTCTTGGCCTTGCTCTAGTTGTCTTGACCTTGCTCCAGTTGTCTTGGGCTTGCTCTAGATGTGGTGGGCTTGCTCCAGTTGTCTTGGGCTTGCTCCAGTTGTCTTTGGCTTGCTCCAGTTGTATTGGGTGTGCTCCACTTGTCTTGGGCTTGCTCCAGTTGTCATGGGCTTGCTCCAGTTGTCTTAGCCTTGCCCTAGTTGTCTTGGGATTGCTCCAGTTGTCTTGGCCTTGCTCCAGTTTTCTTGGCCTTGCTCTAGTTGTCTTGACCTTGCTCCAGTTGTCTTGGGCTTGCTCCAGATGTGTTGGGCTTGCTCCAGTTGTCTTGGAATTGCTCCAGTTGTCTTGGGCTTGCTCCAGTTTTCTTGAGCTTGCTCGAGTTGTTTTGGCCTAGCTCTAGTTGTCTTGAGCTTCCTCAAGGTGTCTTGGGCTTGCTCCAGTTGTCTTTTGCTTGCTCCAGTTGTCTTGGCATTGCTCCAGTTGTCATGACCTTGATCCAGTTTTCTTGGGCTTGCTCAAGTTGTCCTTGGCTTGCTGCAGTTGTCTCGGGCTTGCTTCAGGTGTCTTGGGCTTGTTCCAGTTGTCTTGGAATTGCTGCAGTTGTGTTGGACTTGCTCTAGTTGTCTTGGCCTTGGTTCAGGTGTCTTGGACTTGCTCCAGTTGTCTTGAGCTTGCACCAGTTGTCTTGGGCTTGATCCAGGTGTCTTAGGCTTGCTTCAGTTGTCTTGGCCTTGCTCCAGTTGTCTTGGCCTTGCTTACGTTGTCTTGGACTTGCTCCAGCTGTCTTGGGCTTGCTCCAGTTTTCTGGGTCTTGCTCCAGTTGTCTTTTCCTTGCTCGATTTGTCTTGGGCTTGCTCCAGTTGTCTTGGGCTTGCTCCAGTTATCTTAGGCTTACTGCAGCTGTTTTGGCATTGCTCTAGTTGCCTTGGGCTTGCCCACGTTTTCTTGGGCTAGCTCCAATTTTCTTTGCCTTGCTCCAATTGTATTGGGCTGGCTCGAGTTGTCTTCAGCTTGCTCCAGTTGTCTTGGGCTTGGTTCAGTTGTATTGGCCTTGCTGTAGTTGTCTTAGACTTGCTCCACTTGTCTTTGGTTTGCTCCAGTTGTCTTGGCCTTGCTACAGTTGTCTTGGCCTTGATCCAGTTGTCTTGGCCTTGCTCCAGTTGTCTTGGGCTTGCTCTAGTTGTCTTGGGTATGCCCCAGTTGTCTTGGCCTTGCTCCAGTTGTCATGGGCTTGCTTCAGTTGTCTTGGCCTTGCTCCAGTTGTCTTGGGCTTGCTCCAGCTGTCTTGTACTCTCTCTATGTTTCTTGGACTTGCTCCAGTTGTCTTGGGCTTGCTCCAGAAGTCTTGACCTTGCTGAATTTGTCTTGGACTTGCTCCAGATGTCTTCTGCTTGCTCTAGTTGTTTTGGGCTTGCTCTAGTTGTCTTTTCCTTGCTCCAGTTATCTTGGCTTGCTCCAGTTGTCTTCGGCTTACTCCAGTTGTGTTGACCTTGCTCCAGTTGTCTAAGGCCTTCCCCAGTTTTCTTGGACTAGCTCCAGTTGTCTTTTCCTTGCTCCAGTTGTCTTAGGCTTGCTCCAGTTGTCTTGGGCTTGGTCCAGTTCTCTTGGCCTTGATCAAGTTTTCTTGAGATTGCTTTAGTTGTCTTGGCCTTGCTTGAGTTGTCTTGGGCTTGCTCCAGTTGTCTTGAGCTTTCTCCATTTGTCTTGGCCTTGCTCCAGTTGTCTTGGAATTGCTCCAATTGTCTTGACCTTGCTCCAGTTGTCTTGGGCTTGCTCCATTTCTCTTGGGCTTGCTCCACTTGTCTTGGGCTTCCTCCAGGTGTCTTGGCCTTGCTCCAATTGTCTTGGACTTGCTTCAGTTGTCTTAAACTTGCTCCCGATGTCTTGGGCTTGTTCCAGTTGTCTTGGCCTTGCTCCTGTTGTCTTGGGATTGCTCCAGTTGTCTTGGGCTTGCTCCAGTAGTCGTGGGCTTGCTCCAGTTGTCTTGGGCCTGCTCCAGTTGTCTTGGGCTTGCTCCAGTTGTCTTGGGCTTGTTCCAGACTGGAACGAGCCAGTTGTCTTGGGTTTACTCCAGTTGTATTGGCCATTCTCCAGTTGTCTTGGCCCTACTCTGGTTGTCTTGGAATTGCTCCAGTTGTCTTGGGCTTGCTCCTGTTGTCTAGGCCTTGCTCTAGTTGTCTTGGGATTGCTCCTCCTGTCTTGGCCTTGCTCCAGTTATCTTGGCCTTGCTCTAGCTGTCTTGATCTTGCTCCATTTGTCTTGAGCTTGCTCCTGATGTCGTGGGCTTGCTCCAGTTGTATTTGGCTTGCTCCAGTTGTCTTGGGCTTGCTCCAGTTGTGCTGGGCTTGCTCCAGTTGTCTTGGACTTGCTCCAGTTGTCTTGGGCTTGCTCCAGTTGTCTTGGGCTTGCTCCAGTTGTGCTGGGCTTGCTCCAGTTGTCTTGGACTTGCTCCAGTTGTCATGGGCTTGCTCCAGTTGTCTTGGACTTGCTCCAGTTGTCTTGGGCTTGCTCCTGTTGTCTTGGGCTTGCTCCAGTTGTTTTGGCCTTGCTTTAGTTTTCTTCGGCTTCCTCCAGTTGTCCTGGGTTTGCTCCAGTTGTCTTTGGCTTGCTCCAGTTGTCTTGGGCTTGCTCCAATTGTCTTGGCCTTGCTCCAGTTGTCTTGGCCTTGCTCCAGTTGTCTTGGGATTGCTCTAGTTGTGTTGGGGTTGCTCCAAATGTCTTTGTCTTGCTACTGTTGTCTTGGACTTGCTCCAGTTGTAGTTGGCTCGCTCCAGTTGTCTTGTGCTTGCTCCAGTTGTCTTGGCCTTCCTCCAGTTGCCTTGGACTTGCTCCTGTTGTCTTGGGCTTGCTCCAGTTGTATTGGAATTGCGTCAGTTGTCTTGGCCTTGCTCCACTTGTCTTGGGCTTTCTCCAGTTATCTTGGCCTTGCTCCAGTTGTCTTGGGCTTGATCCAGCTGTCTTGGCTTGCTCCAAACGTCTTTGGCTTACTCCACTTGTCTTTGCCTTGTTCCAGTTGTCTTGGGATTGCTCCAGTTGTTTTGTACTTGCTCTAGTTTTCTTGGACTTGCTCCAGTTGTCTTAGGCTTGCTCCAGAATTCTTGACCTTGCTCAAGTTGTCTTGGACTTGCTCCAGTTGTCTTGGGCTTGCTCCTGTTGTCTTGGGCGTGCTCCAGTTGTCTTTTCCTTGCTCCAGTTGTCTTGGGCTTACTCCAGTTGTCTTGGGCTTGCTCCAGTTATCTTGGGCTTACTCCAGTTGTCTTGGCCTTGCTCAAGTTGTCTTGGGCTTGTCCAAGTTTTCGTAGACTAGATCCAGTTGTTTTTGCCTTGGTCCAGTTGTCTTCGGCTTGCTCCAGTTGTCTTGGGCTTGCTCCAGTTGTCTTGAGATTTCTCTAGTTGTCTTGGCCTTCCTGTAGTTGTCTTGGGCTTGCTCCACTTGTCTTTGGCTTGCTCCAGTCGTCTTGGCCTTGCTCCAGTTGTCTTGGACTTCCTCCAGGTGTCTTGACCTTGCTCCGGTTGTCTTGGGCTTGGTCGAGTTGTCTTGGGCTTCCTCTAGTTGTCTTTGCCTTGCTCCAGTTGTCTTGGACTTGCTTCAGTTGTCTTGGGTCTGCTCCAGTTGTCTTGGGCTTGCTCCCGTTGTCTTGGGCTTGCTTCAGTTGTCTTGGGCCTGCTCCAGTTGTCTTGGGCTTGCTCCAGTTGTCTTGGACTTGCTCCAGTTGTCTTGGCCTTGCTTCAGTTGTCTTGGGTCTGCTCCAGTTGTCTTGGGCTAGCTCCCGTTGTCTTGGGCTTGCTTCAGTTGTCTTGGGCTTGCTCCAGTTGTCTTGGGCTTGCTCCAGTTGTCTTGGGCTTGCTCCCGTTGTCTTGGGCTTGCTTCAGTTGTCTTGGGCCTGCTCCAGTTGTCTTGGGCTTGCTCCAGTTGTCTTGGGCTTGATCCAGCTGTCTTGGGTTTGCTCCAGTTGTAGTTGCCTTGCACCAGATGTCCTGGCCTTCTCCAGATGTCTTGGAATTGCTCCAGATTTCTTCGAATTACTCCAGTTGTCTTGGCCTTGCTTTAATTGTCTTGGAATTGCTCCAGTTGTCTTGGCCTTGCTCCAGTTGTCTTTGTCTTGCTTTAGTTACCTTGACCATAATCCAGTTGTATAGGGCTTGCTCCAGATGTCTCGGGCTTCCTGCAGTTGTCTTGGACTTGCTCCATCTATCTTGGGCTTGCTCCAGTTTTCTTTGGCTTGCTCCAGTTGTCTTGGGCTTGCTCGAGTTGTCATGGGCTTGCTCCAGTTGTCTTGGACTTGCTTCAGTTGTTTTGGGCTTGCTCCAGTTGTCTTGGGTTTGCTCCAGTTGTTTTGGCCTTGTTCTAGTTGTCTTGGGCTTCCTCCAGTTGTCTGGGGCTCGCTCCAGTTGTCTTGGGCTTGCTCCAGTTGTCTTGGCCTTGCTCCAGTCTTCTTGGGCTTCCTACAGTTTTCTTGGGCTTGCTCTAGTTGTCTTGGGCTTGCTCCAGTTGTCTTGGGCTCGCTTCAGTTGTCTTGGGCTTGCTCCAGATGTGTTGGGATTGCTCCAGTTGTATAGGCCTTGCTCTAGTTGTCTTGGCCTTGCTCCAGGTGTCTTGGGCTTGCTCCAGTTGTCTTGGGCTTGTTCCAGTTGTCTTGGGCTTGCTCTAGGTGTCTTGTGCTTGCTCTAGTTTTCTTGGGCTTGCTCCAGTTGCCTTGGTCTTGCTCCAGTTGTCTTGGCCGTGCTCAGTTGTCTTGGCCTTGCTCCAGTTGTCTTGGCCTTACTCCAGTTGTCTTGGGTTTGCTCTGGTGCTCTTTAGATTGCTCTAGTTGTCTTGGGCTTGCTCCAGTTGTCTTGGGCCTGCTCCTGTTGTCTTTGGCTTCCTCCAGTTGTCTTGGCCTTGCTCCACTTGTCTTGGCCTGGCTCTTGTTGTCTTGTGCTTGATTCAATTCTTTTGGGCTTGCTCCAGTTCTCTTGGGCTTGCTCTACTTGTCTTGGGCTTTCTCCAGTTGTCTTTGGTTTGCTCCAGCTGTCTTGAGCTTGCTCCGGTTGTCTTGGCCTTGCTCCAGTTGTCTTGGCCTCGCTCCAGCTGTTTTGGCCTTGCTCTAGTTGTCTTGGACTTGCTCCAGCTGTTTTGAGCCTGCTCCAGTTGCCTTGGGCTTGCTCCTGTTGTCTTGGCCTTGCTCCTGTTGTCTTGACCTTGCTCCAGTTGTCTTGGCCTTGCTCCAGTTGTCTTGGGCATGCTCCAGTTTTCTTGGCCTTGCTCCAGTTGTCTTGGGCTTGCTCCAGATTTCTTGGCCTTGCTCCAGTTGTCCTGGCCTTTCTCCAGCTGTCTTGGGCTTGCCTAACTTGTCTTGGCCTTGCTCAGTTGTCTTGGCCTTGCTCCAGCTGTCTTGGCCTTGATCCATTTGTCTTCGGCTTGCTCCCGTTGTCTTGGGCTTGCTCCAGTTGTCTTGGCCTTGCTCCAGTTGTCTTGGACTTGCTCCATTTCTCTTGGGTTTGATCCAGTTGTCTTGGGCTTGCTCCAGTTGTATTGGCCTTGCTTCAGTTGTCTTGGGCTTGCTCCAGTTGTCTTGGGCTTGCTCCAGTTGTCTTGGGCCTGCTCCAG
>SZWC01001272.1:123298-145124 GCA_023375785.1 Penium margaritaceum | reverse complement strand
CTTGCTCCAGTTGTCTTGGCCTTGCTCCAGTTGTCTTGGCCTTTCTCCAGTTGTCTTGGCCTTGCTCCAGTTGTCTTGGGCTTGCTCCAGTTGTCTTGGCCTTGCTCCAGTTGTCTTGGGCTTGCTCCAGTTCTCTTGTGCTTGCTCCAGTTTTCTTGGAATTGCTTCTGTTGTCTTGGCCTTGGTCCATTTGTCTTGGCTTTGCTCCAATTGTCTTAGCCTTGCTCCAGTTGTCTTGGGCTTGCTCCAGAAGTCTTGACCTTGCTCAAGTTGTCTTGGAATTGCTCCAGTTGTCTTGGTCTTTCTCCAGCTGTCTTGGGCTTGCTCCAGTTGTCTTTGCCTTGTTCCAGTTGTCTTGGTCTTGCTCCAGTTGTCTTGGGCATTCTCAGGTTGTCTTGGGCTTGCTCCAGTTGTCTTGGCCTTGCTCCACTTGTCTAGGGCTTGCCCCAGTTTACTTGGACTAGCTCCAGTTGTCTTTGCCTTGCTCCAGTTGACTTGGGCCTTCTCGAGTTGTCTTGGGCTTGCTCCAGTTTTCTTGGGCTTGCTCCAGTTGTCTTGGCCTTGCTCCAGTTGTCTTGAGCTTGCTCTAGTTGTCTTGGCCTTGCTTTTGTTGTCTAGGGTTTGCTCCAGTTGTCTTGGGCTTGCTCCAGTTGTCTTGGCCTTGCTCCAGTTGTCTTAGACCTGCTCCAGTTGCCTTGACCTTGGTCCAGTTGTCTTGGGCTTGCTCCAGTTGTCTTGGTCTGGCTCCAGTTGTCTTGGGCTTGCTCCAGTTGTCTTGGTCTGGCTCCAGTTGTCTTGGGCTTGCTCCAGTTGCCTTGGGCTTGCTCCAGTTGTCTTGGGCTTCCTCCAGTTGTCTTGGCCTTGCTCCATTTGTCTTGAATTGCTCCAAATGTCTTGGGCTTGCTCTTGTTGTCTTGGGCTTGCTCCAGTTGTCTTGGCCTTGCTCCGGTTGTCTTGGGATTGCTCCAGTTGTCTTGGGCTTGCTCCAGTAGTCTTGAGCTTAATCCAGTTGTCTACGGCCTGCTCCAGTTGTCTTGGGCTTGCTCCAGTTGTCTTGGGCTTGTTCCAGCTGTTTTGGGTTTGCTCCAGTTGTATTGGCATTGCTCCAGTTGTCTTGGCCTTACTCCAGTTGTCTTGGAATCGCTCTAGTTGTCTTGGGCTTGCTCCAGTTGTCTTGGCATTGCTCTAGTTGTCTTGTGATAGCTCCAGTTGTCTTGGCCTTGCTCCAGTTGTCTTGGCCTTGCTCCAGTTGTGTTGGGCTTGCTCCAGATGTCTAAGGCTTGCTCCAGTTGTCTTTGGCTTGCTCAAGTTGTCTAGGCTTGCTCCATTTGTCTTGGACTTGCTGCAGTTCTCTTGGGTTTGCTCCATTTGTATTGGCCTTGGTCCAGTTTTCTTGGCCTTGCTCCAGTTGTTTTGGCCTTGCTCCAGTTGTCTTGTGCTTGCTCCCATTTTCTTCGGCTTACTTCAGTTGTCTTGGGCTTGCTCCAGTTGTCTTCAGCTTGCTCCAGTTGTCATGGCCTTGCTCCAGTTGTCTTGGCATTGCTCCAGCTGTCTTGGCCTTGCTCCAGTTTTCCTGGACTTGCTCCAGCTGGTCTGGGTGTGCTCCAGTTGTCTTGGGCTTGCTCCGGTTTTCTTTGCCTTGCTCCTGTTGTCTTGGGCTTGCTCCAGTTTTCTTGGCCTTGCTCCAGTTTTCTTGGCCTTGCTCCAGTTGTCTTGGGCTTGCTCCAGTTGTCTTGGCCTTGCTCTAGTTATATTGGCCTTGCTCCAGTTTTCTTGGGCTTGCTCTAGTTGTCTTGGGGTTGCTCCAGTTCTTTTGGGCTTGCTCCATTTGTCTTGGGCTTGTTCCAGTTGTACTGGGCTTGCTGCAGTTGTCTTGTACTTGCTCCAGTTGTCTTGGGCTTGCTCCAGTTGTCTTGGGCTTGCTTCAGTTCTCTTGAGCTTGCTCCAGTTGTCTTTGGTTTGCTCCAGTTGTCTTGAGCTTGCTCCAGTTGTCTTGGGCTCGCTCCAGCTGTTTTGAGCTTGCTCCAGTTGTCTTGGGCTTGCTCCAGTTGTCTTGGGCTTGTTCCAGTTGTCTTGTGTTTGCTCCTGTTGTATTGGCCTTGCTCCAGTTGTCTTGGCCTTACTCCACTTGTCTTGGAATTGCTCCAGTTGTCTTGGGCTTGCTCCTGATGTCATGGCCTTGCTCTAGTTGTCTTGGGATTGCTCCAGTTGTCTTTGTCATAATAATGTAGAAGCGAGAACGGCGGTAGCAGAAGCAGGCAGAAGCATTAGGACATAAAGGTGTACGTCACCAAAGTGACGTAAGCAGGAGCGGTTCGAGGAGTTAGTCGAGGGAGATGATAGAGACCGGGACGCGAGGCAGTCGATGTAGGCAAGCCGGTGTAAGAGAGAGTTGGCGAGATGGTAGACGCTTGGCGGAGTAAAGGAGCTGAGCGAAGGAGCGAGAGTGATGGAGCGAAGGGATGTGAGGGACTGGCGAAGACGGGAAAACGCGAGGATGTGGCAGAGCGAAGACACGGCGGCGAAGCCGCGAAACCAAGGGGGAACAGGATGAGCAGAACTGTTCTGGTTAACTTGAGGGAATGAACATCCTCGGTATATATCAGCAGAACAGGTGAAAGGCATGTACAACGGCTTTATTTCCACTAGCCGGACGTGGGTGACAGATTTCACTTTATTAGGGGATCACTTGACCCGTTGGCAGAACGGTCGGATGATCAAAGAGTCGTTCGGTCAAGTTGGCTCGGACGGAGTCCTGAACCTCTTACTTCTGAGACTCGGATTTCTCCGAGGGATAGGAGAGGTGAGGCTGGTTCTCACTTATTTCCAACATTCCCCCTGAACCAGACTCATCAGGATCTTTTAGTCGCTTTGATCCTCATCATCCGAGGAGACAACTGGAGGAACCTCCGGTCTTCTTCTTGGAGGAGGAGGTATTGGGAGTCGATGAGGTCTGAGAGCAGATGCTGGGATCTCGGATGGCACCAGTCATATTGGCACTGGTAATGTAGGATCGTTGAGTGATCTTGGCCTTCCTCTTGAGCATTGTAGTCCAATGTCGTGGATGATTCTCCTAATGGAGTATTTGTGCGATTGGATGATGCAGTGGAAGGTTTTGTCTGTGATGATGTAGAGGAGGGCTCGGACCTGGTACGCGTCGTAGAAGTAATCTCCCCAGTATGTTTGATCTGGACGATGCATGAAGGGGTCATCTTGTCCTGGATATTCTCGTTCATCATTCATGAGGGCGAGATAGGAGAATCCTCGTAGAACAATGTTGACGGTGGTTGAGCCAAGGGCATCGAGCTAGACTCCAAAGTTGGTGGTGTCATCATCATTGAAGTAGAGGAGTGGGAGTCGTTGCGCGAGAACTATGGTGGGCCACCATGCAGCATGGTTTGCGTGTTCTGCTGGTGCAAACTTGGTTTTGATTGGTTTGGGAGGTGATCAATCAGCTTGATGCGATTGATGGATTGAGGAGGCATATGGTTGAGTGAGTGCTGGGACAGAGTTGTATGGGTGACGCGAGCGTTCCGACGTGAGTGCAGATTGTTGCGCAGTAAGGAGGTTAAGTAGATCTTTTGATTGAGGCAGGTGATGACGAGGAAGATGGAGGAATGATGGATGATGGAGTGGGCGCAGGGGTGAGACCACGTGCGCGATTGCAAGTAGGGTAGCCGCCAATGCGCCGCGAGAAGTTTGTTGCTGGTGTGGGTACAGTCTGCTGCAGAAATGGGCAGCTCGCGCGTGCAGGTCCTTGCACTGTTCACAGATTGTTGATAATTGCTGAAGTGGAAGTTGATGATGATGGAGTGGGCGCAGGGGCGAAACCACGTGCGCTGAAGGAGGTTTAGGCGTGGGCGTAGGTCGTCGCGACTCGAGCGATGCGACCGGGCGGATCCGAGCCCAGCTGAAATCGATGCGGAGGCGATTGATGGATGAGTGGGCGCAGGGACGAACCACGTGCGCTGCGAAGTTACGGCGTGGGCGCAGGTCGTCGCGGAAAGAGGCAATGCAACCGGGCGGATCCTTGTGCCGAGCTGAAAGCGATGCGAAGCGGAGGAAGCGATTGATTGATAAGTGGGCGCAGGGGCGAGCTGCGTGCGCTGAAGGAAGTTTCGGCGTGGGCGCAGGTCGTCGCGGAAAAAGGCGATGCGACCGGGCGGATCCTTGTGCCGAGCTGGAAGCGATTGAGGAAGCGGAGGAATTGATTGATTGATGACTGGGCGCAGGGGCGGAACCACGTGCGCGATAAGACGATGCTGATGCTGATGATTGATGAGAGGGCGGCACGGATAATGCTGATGATGAAGTAGGAGGCGATGCGAAGGCGGTGCGGATGATATGAATGATGAGGAGGAAACAATGCGGAGGCGGCGCGAAGGATGCTGATGATGGAGAGATGAAGATGAGGCAGGAACAGGCGGCTGATGGAGCTGAGGAGACTGAGGTAGGAAGGAGGAGGAATCACGGAGGCGAGTGAAGATGATGGCTGAAGACTGATGATGATGAAGGAGACGAGAGACAGAGGGCGGTGCGGGCGGAGAAGGTCGAGACAAGAGGCGCGGTGCGGCAGGTGGAACGACACAACCACTTCCTCTTGCGTTCAGGAGAGTGACGGCTTGTTCCCCAGTTGGCTCAGAAATGGGAGCAGGAAGACTGGTGGTGTCTGATATCCTGTCAGCTGGAAGAGGTTGGTTGCGGTAGAGGGAGTCAAGCAGCGGGCAGAGATACTAGACCGCTGATGTCAGGAGAGTGACGGCTTGTTCCCCAATTGGCTCGGAAATGGGAGCAGGAAGACTGGTGGTGTCCCATGTCCTGACGGCGGCAGTTTTGGCTGCAGCTGTTTAACGAGGCGAGAAGGCGATGCGAGAAGGCGGCTCGAGACGATAGATGCGGTTGGGACGAAGATGACGGCGAGGAGGTAGTAGATGGAGCTGATAAGACGAGATAAAGGAGGAGGAGGTGCTTGTGGAGGCGGATGTGATAAGGGGCAGAGGATGGCGGATGGCAGGAGGCTTCTTGGAACCTGACGGCAGATGGCGGCTCGAGAGTTACTTGCGGCTGATGTAGGCGACACGTCACCGGTTGTTAGCCACGGGCGCGGAAATGGGCGCAGGGCCTTCTTAGGATGACGGGACGTTTCTTCAGCGTGGAGAACTCGTCAGGCAAAACTGCTGTTGTCAGCTGCTGGCGAAGCGGCGAGGCGCGGAACGGTGGTAGCGGCGGCAGGAGAATGCGAGTCGAAGAAGTGAAGCAAAAATGTCGGCAGAGCGATGACGCGGTCACGGGACTCCAAGTGGTGTTGCCTGAAGCTCTGATACCATGTCAGAATAATGCAGAAGCGAGAACGGCAGCTGCAAAAGCAGGCAGAAGCATTAGGACATAAAGGTGTACGTCACCAAAGTGACGTAAGCAGGAGCGGTTCGAGGAGTTAGTCGCGGGGGCTGATAGAGACCGAGATGCGAGGCAGTCGATGTAGGCAAGCCGGTGTAAGAGAGAGTTGGCGAGATGGTAGACGCTTGGCGGAGTAAAGGAGCTGAGCGAAGGAGCAAGAGTGACGGAGCGAAGGGATCTGAGGGACTGGCGAAGACGGGATAACGCGAGGATGTGGCAGAGCGAAGACACGGTGGTGAAGCCGCGGAACCAAGGGGGAACAGGATGAGCAGAACTGTTCTGGTTAACTCAAGGGAATGAACATCCTCGGTATATATCAGCAAAACAGGACAAAGGCATGTACAATGGATTTATTTCCACTAGCCGGACGTGGGTGACAGATGTCACTTTATTAGGGGATCACTTGACCAGTTGGCAGAACGGTCGGATGATCAAAGAGTCGTTCGGTCAAGTTGGCTCGGACGGAGTCCTGAACCTCTTACTTCTGAGACTCGCATTTCTCCGAGGGATAGGAGAGGTGAGGCTGGTTCTCACTTGTTTCCAACAGTCTTCGCCTTGCTCCAGTTGTCTTGACCTTGCTCCAGTTGTCTTGAGCTTGCTCCAGATGTCTTGGGCCTTGCTCCAGTTGTTTTGGGCTTCCTCCAGTTATCTCGAGCTTGTTCCAGTCGTCGTGGGCATGCTACAATTCTCTTGGGCTTGCTCCAGTTGTCTTGGGCTTGCTCCCGTTGTCTAGGGTTTGCTTCAGTTGTCTTGGGCCTGCTCCAGTTGTCTTGGGCTTGCTTCAGTTGTCTTCGGCTTGTTACAACTGTCTTGGGTTTGCTCCAGTTGTATTGGTCTTGCTCCAGATGTCCTGGCCTTACTCCAGCTGTCTTGGAATTGCTCCATATGTCTTGGAATTGCTCCAGTTGTCTTGGCCTTGCTCTTATTGTCTTGGGATTTCTCCAGTTGTCTTGGCCTTGCTCTTATTGTGTTGGGATTGCTCCAGTTGTCTTGGCCTTGCTCTAGTTATCTTGACCATGCTCCAGTTGTATTGAGCTTGCTCCATATGTCTTGGGCTTTCTCCAGTTGTCTTGGGCTTGCTCCAGCTGTCTTGGGCTTGCTCCACTTCTATTGTGCTTGCTCCAGTTGTCTTGGGGTTGCTCGAGTTGTCATGGGCTTGCTCCAGTTGTCTTGGACTTGCTCCAGTTGTCTTGGGCTTGCTCCAGTTGTCTTGGGTTTTCTCCACTTGTTTTGGCCTTGCTCTCGTTGTCTTGGGCTTCCTCCAGTTGTCTTGGGCTCGCTCCAGTTGTCTTGGGCTTGCTCCAGTTGTCTTGGCCTTGCTCCAGTTGTCTTGGGCTTGCTCCAGTTTTCTTGGGCTTGCTCTAGTTGTCTTGGGCTTGCTCCAGTTTTTCTTGGGCTCGCTTCAGTTGTCTTGGTCTTGCAGCAGTTGTATTGGGCTTGCTCCAGTTGTGTTGGACTTGCTCTAGTTGTCTTGGGCTTGATCCAGTTGTCTTGGCCTTGTTCAGTTGTCTTGGCCTTGCTCCAGTTGTCTTGGCCTTACTCCAGTTGTCTTGGGTTTGCTCTGGTTATCTTGGGATTGCTCTAGTTGTCTTGGGCTTGCTCCATTTGTTTTGGGCTTGCTCCTGTTGTATTTGGCTTGCTCCAGTTGTCCTGGTCTTGCTCCAGTTGTCTTGGCCTGGCTCCTGTTGTCTTGGGCTTGCTTCAATTGTTTTGGGCATGCTCCAGTTGTCTTGGGATTTCTCTAGTTGTCTTGGGCTTGCTCCAGTTGTCTTTGGTTTGCTCCAGTTGTCTTGAGCTTACTCCGGTTATTTTGGCCTTGCTCCAGTTGTCTTGGCCTTGCTCCAGCTGTTCTGGCCTTGCTCTAGTTGTCTTCGACGTGCTCCAGCTGTTTTGAGCTTGCTCCAGTTGTCTTAAGCTTGCTCCTGTTGTCTTGGCCTTGCTCGTGTTGTCTTGACCTTGCTCCTGTTGTCTTGGCCTTGCTCCAGTTTTCTTGGGCATGCTCCAGTTTTCTTGGCCTTGCTCCAGTTGTCTTGGGCTTGCTCCAGATTTATTGGCCTTGCTCCAGTTGTCTTGGCCTTTCTCGAGCTGTCTTGGGCTTGCCTAAGTTGTATTGGCCTTGCTCAGTTGTCTTGGCCTTCATCAAGCTGTCTTAGCCTTGATCCAGTTGTCTTCGGCTTGCTCCAGTTGTCTTGGGCTTGCTCCAGTTCTCTTGGTCTTGCTCAAGTTGTCTTTGGCTTGCTCTAGTTCTCTTGGACTTTCTGCAGTTGTATTGGGCTTGCTTCAGATGTCTTATGCTTGCTCTAGTTGAGTCGGGCTTGCTCCGGTTGTCTTGGGCTTGCTCCAGTTGTGTTGGGGTTGCTTTCGTTGTCTTGGCCTTGCTCTAGTTATCTTTGGCTTGCTCCAGGTGTCTTGGACTTTTTCCAGTTGTATTAGGCTTGCTCCAGATGTCTTGGGATTGCTCCAGTTGTCTTGGGCTTGCTCCAGTTGTCTTGGGCCTGCTCCTGTTGTCTTGGACATGCTCTAGTTGTCTTGGGCTTGCTCTATTTGTCTTCGGCTTGCTGCAGTTGTCTTGGGCTTGCTCCAGCTGTCTTGGCCTTGCTCCAGTTGTCTTGGGCTTGCTCCAGTTATCTTGGGCTGGCTCCAGTTGTCTTGGCCGTGCTCCAGTTGTCTTGAGCTTGATCCAGTTGTCTTGGCCTTGCTCTAGATGTCTTGGGCTTGCTTCAGTTGTCTTGGCCTTGCTCAAGTTGTCTTGGGCTTGCTCCAGTTGTCTTGGGCTTGCTCCCGTTGTCTTTGGCTTGCTCCAGTTGTCTTGGCCTTGCTCCAGTTGTCTTGGACTTGCTCCATTTCCCTTGGGCTTGACCCAGTTGTCTTGGACTTGCTCCAGTTGTATTGGCCTTGCTTCGGTTGTCTCGGGCTTGCTCCAGTTGTCTTGGGCCTGCTCCAGCTGTCTTGGGTTTGCTCCAGTTTTCTTGGGCTTGCTCCAGTTGTCTTGGCCTTGCTCCAGTTGTCTTGGGCTTGCTCCAGTCGTGTTGGCCTTGCTCCAGTTGTCTTGTGCTTGCTCCAGTTGTCTTGGGCTTGCTCCAGTTGTCTTGGGCTTGCTCCAGTTGTCTTGGGCTTGCTTTGGTTGTCTTGGGCTTCCACCAGTTGCATTGTGTTTGCTACAGTTGTCTTGGCATTGCTCCAGTCGTTTTGGCTTTGCTCTCGTTGTCTTGGGCTTGCTCCTATCGTCCTGCACTTGATCCAGTTGTCTTGAACTTGCTCCAGTTGTCTTGGGCTTGCTTGAGTTGTCTTGGGCTTGCTCTAGTCGTCTTTGCCTTGCTCCAGTTGTCTTGGGCTTGCTCTAGATTTCTTGGGCTTGCTCCAGTTGTCTTGGTCTTGCTCCAGTTGTCTTGGGCTTGCTCCAGTTGTCTTTTGCTTGCTCCAGGTATCTCAGGGTTGCTCCGGCTGTCTTGGTTTTGCTCTAGTTCTCTTGGCCTTGCTCCAGTTGTCTTGGCTTTGCTCCAATTGTATTGGGCTTTCTCCAGTTGCCTTGGACATGCACAATTTGTCTTGGCCTTACTCCAGTTGTCTTTGCCTTGCTCCAGTTGTTTTGGCTATTCCAGTTGTCTTGGACTTGCTCCAGTTGTCTTGGGCCTTCTCCACTTGTCTTGGGCTTGCTCCAGTTGTCTATGGCTTTATTCAGCTGTCTGCGCTTGCTCCAGTCGTCTTGGGTTTGCTCCAGTTGTATTGGGCTTGCTCCAGTTTTGTTGGAATTGCTTCTGTTGTCTTGGCCTTGCTCCAGTTGTCTTGGCCTTGCTCCAGTTGTCTTAGCCTTGCTCCAGTTGTCTTGGGCTTGCTCCAGAAGTCTTGACCTTGCTCAAGTTGTCTTGGAATTGCTCCAGTTTTCTTGGGCTTTCTTCAGCTGTCTTGGGCTTGCTCCAGTTGTTTTTGCCTTGTTCCAGTTGTCTTGGTCTTGCTCCAGTTGTCTTGGGCTTGCTCCAGTTGTCGTGGGCTTGCTCCAGTTGTCTTTGCATTGCTTCAGTTGTCTTGGGATTGCCCCAGTTTACTTGGACTAGCTCCAATTGTTTTTGCCTTGCTCCAGTTGTCTTGGGCTTGCTCCAGTTTTCTTGTGTTTGCTCCAGTTGTCTTGGCCTGGCCCCAGTTGTCTTGAGCTTGCTTCAGTTGTCTTTGCCTTGCTTTAGATTTCTTGGGATTGCTCGAGTTGTCTTGGGCTTGCTCCAGTTGTCTTGACCTTGCTCCAGTTGTCTTGGACATGCTCCAGTTGCCTTGACCTTGGTCCAGTTGTCTTGGGCTTGCTCCATTTGTCTTGGGTTTGCTCCAGGTGTCTTTAGCTTCCTCCAGTTTCCTTGGTCTTGCTCCATTTGTCTTGAATTGCTCCAAATGTCTTGGGCTTGCTCCCGTTGTCTTGGCCTTGCTCCGGTTGTCTTGGGATTTCTCCAGTTGTCTTGGGCTTGCTCCAGTAGTCTTGGGCTTGCTCCAGTTGTCTACAGCCTGCTCCACTTGTCTTGGGCTTGCTCCAGTTGTCTTGGGCTTGTTCCAGTTGTTTTGGGTTTTCTCCAGTTGTATTGGCCTTGCTCCGGTTGTCTTGGCCTTACTCCAGTTGTCTTGGAATCGCTCCAGTTGTCTCGGGCTTGCTCCAGATGTCATGGCCTTGCTCTAGTTGTCTTGTGATAGCTCCAGTTGTCTTGGCCTTGCTCCAGATTTCTAAGGCTTGCCGCAGTTGTCTTTGGCTTGCTCATGTTGTCTTGGGCTTGCTCCATTTGTCTTGGGATTGCTACAGTTGTCTTGGGTTTGCTCCATTTGTATTGGCCTTGGTCCAGTTGTCTTGGGCTTGCTCCGGTTTTCTTCGACTTTCTTCAGTTGTCTTGGGCGTGCTCCAGTTGTCTTGGGCTTGCTCCAGTTGTCTTTGCCTTGCTCCTGTTGTCTTGGGCTTGCTCTAGTTGTCTTGGCCTTGCTCCAGTTTTATTGGCCTTGCTTCAGTTGTCTTGGGCTTGCTCCAGTTGTCTTGGCCTTGATCTAGTTGTCTTGGCCTTGCTCCAGTTTTCTTGGGCTTGCTCAAGTTGTCTTGGGGTTGCTCCAGTTCTCTTAGGCTTGGTCCATTGGTTTTGGGCTTGTTCCAGTTCTATTGGGCTTGCTCCAGTTGTCTCGTGCTCGCTCCAGTTGTCGTGGGCTTGCTCCAGTTGTCTTGGGCTTGCTGCAGTTGTCTTGAGCTTGCTCCAGTTGTCTTTCGTTTGCTCCACTTGTCTTGGGTTTGCTCCAGTTGTCTTGGGCTTGCTCCACCTGTCTTGAGCTTGCTCCAGGTGTCTTGGGATTGCTCCAGTTGTCTTGGTCTTGTTCCAGTTGTCTTGGGTTTGCTCTAGTTGTACTGGCCTTACTCCAGTTGTCTTGGGCTTACTCCACTTGTCTTGGAATTGCTCCAGATGCTTTGGGCTTGCTCCAGATGTCATGGCCTTGCTCTAGTTGTCTTGGGATTGCTCCAGATGTCTTGGCCTTGGTCCAGGTGTCTTGGCCTTGCTCCAGTTGTCTTGACCTTGCTCCAGTTTTCTCGGGCTTGCTCCAGATGTCTTGGGCTTGCTCCAGTTATTTTGCGCTTGCTCCAGTTATCTTGGGCTTGCTTCAGTTGTCGTGGCCATGCTCCAGTTCTCTTGGGCTTGCTCCAGTTGTCATGGGCTTGCTCCAATTGTCTTGAACTTGCTCCAGTTGTCTTGGGCTTGCTCTTGTTATCTTGGGCTTGCTCCAGTTGTTTTGGCCCTGCTCTAGTTGTCTTGGGCTTCATCCAGTTTTTTTGGGCTTGCTCCAGCTATCTTGGGTTTGCTTTAGTTGTATTGGCCTTGCTCCAGTTGTCTTGGGCTTGCTCCAGTTTTCTTGGGCTTGCTCCAATTGTCTTGGCCTTGCTCCAGTTGTCTAGGGCATGCTCCAGTTGTCTTGGGCTTGCTCCAGTTGTGTTGGACTTACTCTAGTTGTCCTGGCCTCGCTCCAGTTGTCTTGGGCTTGCTCCAGTTGTTTTGGTCATGCTCCAGTTGTCTTGGGCTTGTTCCAGTTGTCTTGGGCTTGCTCCAGTTTTCTTGGGCTTGATCCAATTGTCTTGGCCTTGCTCCAGTTGTCTTGGGCTTGCTTCAGTTGTCTAGGACATGCTCCAGTTGTCTTGGGCTTGCTCCAATTGTCTTGGGCTTGCTCCAGTTGTTTTGGTCTTGCTCCAGGTGTCTTGGGCTTGCTCCAGCTGTCTTGGGCTTTCTCTAGTTGTCTTGGGCTTGCTCCAGTTTTCTTGGGCTTGCTCCAGTTGTCTTGGAATTTCTCCAGTTGTCTTAGCCTTGTTTGAGTTTTCTTGGTCTTGCTCCAGGTGTCTTGGGCTTGCTCCAGATGTCTTGGGCTTGCTCCAGTTGTCTTGTGCCTACTCCAGTTGTCTTGGGCTCGCTCCAGTTGTCTTGGGCTTGCTGCAGTTGTCTTGAGTTTGTTCCAGTTGTCTTTGGTTTGCTCCAGTTGTCTAGGGCTTGCTCCAGTTGTATTGGGCTTGCTCCAGTTGTCTTGAGCTTGCTCCAGTTGTCTTGGGCTTGCTCGAGTTGTGTTGGGCTTGTTCCAGTTGTCTTGGGTTTGCTCCAGTTGTATTGGCCTTGCTCCAGTTGTCTTGGCCTTACTCCACTTGTCTTGGAATTACTCCAGTTGTCTTGGGCTTGCTCCAGATGTCATGGCCTTGCTCTAGATGTCTTGGGATTGCTCCAGTTGTCTTGGCCTTTCTCCACTTGTCTTGACCTTGCTCCAGTTGTCTTGGGCTTGCTCCAGATGTCTTGGGCTTGCTCCAGTTGTTTTGGGCTTGCACCAATTGTCTTGGGTTTGCTCCAGTTGTTGTGTGCATGCTCCAGTTCTCTTGGGCTTGGTCCACATGTCATGGGCTTGCTCCAGATGCCTTGGACTTGCTCCAGTTGTCTTGGGCTTGGTCGTGTTATCCTGGGCTTGCTCCAGTTGTTTTGGCCTTGCTCTAGTTGTCTTGGGCTTCATCCAATTGTTTTGGGCTCACTCCAGTTATCTTGGGCTTGCTCTAGTTGTTTTTGCCTTGCTACAGTTTTCTTGGGCTTGCTCCAATTGTCTTGGGCGTGCTCCAGTAGTCTTGTCTTGCTTTAGTTGTCTAGGGCATGCTCCAGTTGTCTTGGGCTTGCTTTAGTTGTGTTGGACTTGCTATTGTTGTCCTGGCCTCGCTCCAGGTGTCTTGGGCTTGCTCCAGTTGTCTTGGGCTTGCTCCAGTTGTTTTGGTCTTGCTCCAGGTGTCTTGGGCTTGCTCCAGCTGTCTTGGGCTTGCTCTCGTTGTCTCGGGCTTGCTCCAGTTTTCTTGGGCTTGCTCGAGTTGTCTTGGCCTTGCTCCAGTTGTCTTAGCCTTGCTCCCGTTTTCTTGGGCTTGCTCTAGTTGTCTTGGGGTTGCTCCAGTTGTCTTGGGCTTGCTCCAGTTGTCATGGGCTTGTTCGAGTTGTATTGGGTGTGCTCCAGTTGTCTTGTGCTTGCTCGAGTTGTCTTGGCCTTCCTCCAATTGCCTTGGACTTGCTCCAGCTGTCATGGGCTCGCTTAAGTTGTTTTGGCCTTGCTCCAATGGTCTTGGCCTCTATCCAGTTGTCTTGGTCTTGCTCCAGTTATCTTGGCCTTTCTCCAGTTGTCTTGAACTTTCTCCAGTTGTCTTGGGCTTTCTCCATTTGTCTTGGACTTGATTCAGTTCTCCTGGCCTTGCTGCAGTTGTCCTGTCCTTGCTTCAGTAGTCCTGGACTTGATCCAGTTCTCCTGGGCTTGCTCCAATTGTCTTGGCCTTTCTCCAGTTTTCGTGGACTTGCTCCAGTTGTCTTGACCTTGCTCCAGTTGTCTTGGGCTTGCTCCATTTGTCTTGGGCTTGCTCTAGTGTCTTGGCCTTGCTCCAGTTGTCTTGTGCTTGCTCCAGTTGTCTTGGGCTTGCTCCAGATGTCTTGGGCTTGCTCCATTTGTCTTGGGCTTGCTTTGGTTGTCTTGGGCTTCCACCAGTTGCATTGTGCTTGTTACAGTTGTCTTGGCATTGATCCAGTTGTTTTGGCCTTGCTCTCGTTGTCTTGGGCTTGCTCCAATCGTCCTGGACTTGCTCCAGTTGTCTTGAACTTGGTCCAGTTGTCTTGGGCTTGCTTGAGTTGTCTTCGGCTTGCTCCAGTTGTCTTGGCCTTGCTCCAGTTGTCTTGGGCTTGCTCCAGATTTCTTGGGCTTGCTCCAGTTGACTTGGGCTTGTTCGAGTTGTATTGGGGGTGCTCCAGTTGTCTTGTGCTTGCTCCAGTTGTCTTGGCCTTCCTACAATTGCCTTGGACTTGCTCCAGTTGTCATGGGCTCGCTTCAGTTGTCTTGGCCTTGCTCCAGTTGTCTTGGCCTTGCTCCCGTGGTCTTGGTCTTGCTCCAGTTATCTTGGCCTTGCTCTAGTTATCTTGGACTTGATCCAGCTGTCCTGGCTTGCTCCATTTGTCTTGGGCTTGCTCCAGTTTTCTTGGGCTTTCTCCATTTGTCTTGGACTTGATTCAGTTCTCCTGGCCTTGATGCAGTTGTCCTGGCCCTTCTTCAGTAGTCTTGGACTTGCTCCAGTTGTCTTGGACTTGCTCTAGAATTCTTGGACTTGCTCCAGTTGTCTTGGGCTTGCTCCAGAAGTCTTGACCTTGCTCAAGTTGTCTTGGACTTGCTCCAGTTGTCCTGGGCTTGCTCCAGTTGTCTTGGGCTTGCTCCAGTTGTCTTTGCCTTGCTCCAGTTGTCTTGGGCTTGCTCCAGTCTTCTTGGGCCTGCTCCTCGTGTCTTGGCCTTGCTCCAGTTGTCTTGGGCTTGTTCCACTTGTCTTGGGCTTGCCCCAGTTTTATTGGCCTAGCTCCAGTTGTCTTTGCCTTGCTCCTTTTGTCTTGGGCTTGCTCCAGTTGTCTTGGGCTTGCTCCAGTTGTCTTTTACTTGCTCCAGTTGTCTTGACC
Organism: Penium margaritaceum; assembly: GCA_023375785.1. NCBI lineage: Eukaryota > Viridiplantae > Streptophyta > Zygnematophyceae > Desmidiales > Peniaceae > Penium > Penium margaritaceum. The sequence goes on along the minus strand of SZWC01001272.1, from coordinate 130,779 downwards.
TTGCTCCAGTTGTCTTGGGCTTGCTCCATTTGTCTTGGGCTTGCTCTAGTTGTCTTGGCCTTGCTCCAGTTGTCTTGGGCTTGCTCCATTTGTCTTGGCCTTGCTCCAGTTGTCTTGTGCTTGCTCCAGTTGTCTTGGGCTTGCTCTTGTTGTGATCGGCTTGCTCCAGTTTTCTTGGGCTTGCTTTGGTTGTCTTGGGCTTCCACCAGTTGCATTGGGTTTGCTACAGTTGTCTTGGCATTGCTCCAGTTGTTTTGGCCTTGCTCTTGTTGTCTTGGGCTTGCTCCAATTGTCCTGAATTTGCTCCAGTTGTCTTGAACTTGCTCCAGTTGTCTTGGCCTTGATCCAGTTGTCTTGGGCTTGCTCCAGATTTCTTGGGCTTGCTCCAGTTGTCTTCGGCTTCCATAAGTTGTCTCGGGGTTGCTCCGGATGTCTTGGTTTTGCTCTAGTTTTCTTGGCCTTGCTCCAGTTGTCTTGGCCTTGCACCATTTTTCTTGGCCTTGCTCCAGTTTTCTTGGCCTTGCTCCAATTGTTTTGGCTATTCCAGTTGTCTTGGGCTTGCCCCAGTTGTCTTGGGCTTGCTCCAGTTGTCTTTGGCTTGCTCCAGTTGTCTTGGGATTGATTCAGCTGTCTTTGCTTGCTCCAGTCATCTTGGGCTTGCTCGAGTTGTATTGGGCTTGCTCCAGTTTTCTTGGAATTGCTTCTGTTGTCTTGGCCTTTCTCCAGTTGTCTTGGCCTTGCTCCAGTTCTCTTAGCCTTGCTCCAGTTGTCTTGGGCTTGCTCCAGAAGTCTTGACCTAGCTCAAGTTGTCTTGGAATTGCTCCAGTTGTCTTGGGCTTTCTACAGCTGTCTTGGGCTTGCTCCAGTTGTCTTTGCCTTGTTCCAATTGTCTTGGTCTTGCTCCAGTTGTCTTGGGCTTGCTCCAGTTGTCTTGGGCTTGCTCCAGTTGTCTTGGCCTTGCTCCAGTTGTCTTGGGATTGCCCAAGGTTACTTGGACTAGCTCCAATTGTTTTTGCCTTGCTCCAGTTGACTTGGGCTTGCTCCAGTTGTCTCGGGCTTGCTCCAGTTTTCTTGTGCTTGCTCCAGTTGTCTTGGCCTGGCTGCAGTAGTCTTGAGCTTCCTCTAGTGGTCTTGGCCTTGCTTTAGCTGTCTTGGGCTTGCTCCAGTTGTCTTGGGTTTGCTCCAGTTGTCTTGGCCTTGCTCCAGTTGTCTTGGACCTGCTCCAGTTGCCTTGACCTTGGTCCATTTGTCTTGGGCTTGCTCCATTTGTCTTGGGCTTGCTCCAGTTGTCTTGGGCTTCCTCCAGTTGTCTTGGCCTTGCTCCATTTGTCTTGAATTGCTTCAAATGTCTTGGGCTTGCTCCCGTTGTCTTGGGCTTGCTTCAGTTCTCTTGGTCTTGCTCCGGTTGTATTGGGATTGCTCCAGTTGTCTTGGGCTTGCTCCAGTAGTCTTGGGCTTGCTCCAGGTGTCTACGGTCTGCTCCAATTGTCTTGGGCTTGCTCCAGTTTTCTTGGGCTTGTTCCAGTTGTTTTGGATTTGCTCCAGTTGTATTGGCCTTGCTCCGGTTGTCTTGGCCTTACTCCAGTTGTCTTGGAATCGCTCTAGTTGTCTTGGGCTTGCTCCAGATGTCTTGGCTTTGCTCTAGTTGTCTTGTGCTAGCTCTAGTTGTCTTGGCCTTGCTCCAGTTGTCTTGGCCTTGCTCTAGTTGTCTGGACCTTGCTTCAGTTGTCTTGGGCTTGCTCCAGATGTCTAAGGCTTACTCCAGTTGTCTCTGGCTTGCTCAAGTTGTCTTGGGCTTGCTCCATTTGTCTTGGGCTTCCTGCAGTTGTCTTGGGTTTGCTCCATTTGTATTGGCCTTGGTCCAGTTGTCTTGGGCTTGCTCCGGTTTTCTTCTGCTTGCTTCAGTTGTCTTGGGCTTGCTCCAGTTGTTTTGAGCTTGCTCCAGTTTTCATGGCCTTGCTCCAGTTGTCTTGGCCTTGCTCCAGCTGTCTTGGCCTTGCTCCAGTTTTCTTGGACTTGCTCCAGCTGGTTTGGGCGTGCTCCAGTTCTCTTGGGCTTGCTCCAGTTGTCTTTGCCTTGCTCCTGTTGTCTTGGGCTTGTTCTAGTTGTCTCGGCCTTGCTCCAGTTTTCTTGGCCTTGCTCCAGTTGTCTTGGGCTTGCTCCAGTTGTCGTGGCCTTGCTCTAGTTGTCTTGGCCTTCCTCCAGTGTTCTTGGGCTTGATCAAGTTGTCTTGGGGCTGCTCCAGTTCTCTTGGGCTTGCTCCATTTGTCTTGGGCTTGTTCCAGTTGTATTGGGCTTGCTCCAGTTGTCTTGTGCTAACTCCAGTTTTCTTGGGCTTGCTCCAGTTGTCTTGGGCTTGCTCCAGTTGTCTTGAGCTTGCTCCAGTTGTCTTTCGTTTGCTCCAGTTGTCTTGGGCTTGCTCCAGTTGTCTTGGGATTGCTCCAGCTGTCTTGAGCTTGCTCCAGTTGTCTTGGGCTTGCTCCAGTTGTCTTGGGCTTGTTCCAGTTGTCTTGGGTTTGCTCCAGTTGTATTGGCCTTGCTCCAGTTGTCTTGGGCTTACTCCACTTGTCTTGGAATTGCTCCAGGTGTCTTGGGCTTGCTCCAGATGTCATGGCCTTGTTCCAGCTGTCTTGGCCTTGCTCCAGTTGTCTTGACCTTGCTCCAGTTTTCTCAGGCTTGCTCCAGATGTCTTGGGCTTGCTCCAGTTGTTTTGGGCTTGCTCCAGGTATCTTGGGCCTGCTTCAGTTGTCGTGGGCATGCTCCAGTTCTCTTGGGCTTGCTCCAGTTGTCATGGGCTTGCTCCAGTTGTCTTGGACTTGCTCCAGTTGTCTTGGGCTTGCTCTTGTTATCTTGGGCTTGCTCCAGTTGTTTTGGCCCTGCTATAGTTGTCTTGGGATTCATCCAGTTGTTTTGGGCTTGCTCCAGTTATCATGTGCTTGCTTTAGTTGTATTGGCCTTGCTCCAGTTGTCTTGGGCTTGCTCCAGCTTTTTCCGGCTTGCTCCAATTGTCTTGGCCTTGCTCCAGTTGTCTTTTGCTTGCTTCAGTTGTCTAGGGCATGCTCCAGTTGTCTTGGGCTTGCTCCAGTTGTGTTGGATTTGCTCTAGTTGTCCTGGCCTCGCTCCAGTTGTCTTGGGCTTGCTCCAGTTGTCTTGGTCTTGCTCCAGTTGTATTGGCCTTGCTCCAGTTGTCTTGGGCTTGCTCCAGTTTTCTTGGGCTTGCTCCAATTGTCTTGGCCTTGCTCCAGTTGTCTTGGGCTTGCTTCAGTTGTCTAGGGCATGCTCCAGTTGTCTTGGGCTTGCTTCAGTTGTGTTGGACTTGCTCTAGTTGTCCTGGCCTCACTCCAGTTGTCTTGGGCTTGCTCCAGTTGTCTTGGGCTTGCTCCAATTGTTTTGGTCTTGCTCCAGGTGTCTTGGGCTTGTTCACGCTGTCTTGGGCTTTCTCTAGTTGTCTTGCGCTTGCTCCAGTTTTCTTGGGCTTGCTCGAGTTGTCTTGGCCTTGCTCCAGTTGTCTTAGCCTTGCTCGAGTTTTCTTGGTCTTGCTCCAGGTGTCTTGGGCTTGCTCCATTTGTCTTGGGCTTGCTCCAGTTGTTTTGGTCTTGCTCCTGTTGTCTTGGGCTTGCGCCAGTTGTTTTGGGCTTGCTCCAGTTGTCTTGTGCCTGCTTCAGTTGTCTTGGGCTCGCTCCAGTTTTCTTGGGCTTGCTCCAGTTGTCTTGAGCTTGCTCCAGTTGTCTTTGGTTTGCTCCAGTTGTCTAGGACTTGCTCCAGTTGTCTTGGGCTTGCTCCAGTTGTCTGGAGCTTGCTCCAGTTTTCTTGGGCTCCTCCAGTTGTCTTGGGCTTGTTCCAATTGTTTTGGGTTTGCTCCAGTTGTATTGGCCTTGCTCCAGTCTTCTTGGCCTTACTCCACTTGTCTTGGAATTACTCCAGTTGTCTTGGGCTTGCTCCAGATGTCATGGCCTTGCTCTAGTTGTCCTGGGATTGCTCCAATTGTCTTGGCCTTGCTCCAGTTGTCTTAACCTTGCTCCAGTTGTCTTGGGATTGCTCCAATTGTCTTGACCTTGCTCCAGTTGTCTTGGGCTTGCTCCAATTGTTTTAGGCTTGCTCCAGTTGTCTTGGGCTTGCTCCAGTTGTCGTGGGTATGCTCCATTTCTATTGGGCTTGCTCCAGTTGTTATGGGTTTTCTCCAGATGCCTTGGACTTGCTCCAGTTGTCTTGGCCTTGCTCTTGTTATCCCGGGCTTGCTCCAGTTGTTTTGGCCTTTCTCTAGTTGTTTTGGGCTTCATCCAGTTGTTTTGGGCTCACTCCAGTTATCTTGGGCTTTCTCTAGTTGTCTTGGCCTTGCTCCAGTTTTCTTGGGCTTGCTCCAATTGTCTTGGGTGTGCTCCAGTTGTCTTGGGCTTGCTTCAGTTTTCTAGGGCATGCTCCAGTTATCTTGGGCTTGCTCTAGTTGTGTTGGACTTGCTATAGTTGTCCTGGCCTCGCTCCAGGTGTCTTGGGCTTGCTCCAGTTGTCTTGGGCTTGCTCCAGTTGTTTTGGTCTCGCTCCAGGTGTCTTGGGCTTGCTCTAGCTGTCTTGGGCTTGCTCTCGTTGTCTTGGGCTTGCTCCAGTTTTCTTGGGCTTGCTCGCGTTGTCTTGGCCTTGCTCCAGTTGTCTAAGCCTTGCTCCAGTTTTATTGGGCTTGCTCTAGTTGTCTTGGGGTTGCTCCAGTTGTCTTGGACTTGCTCCAGTTGTCTTGAACTTGTTTGAGTTGTATTGGGCGTGCTCCAGTTGTCTTGTGCTTGCTCCAGTTGTCTTGGCCTTCCTCCAATTGCCAAAGACTTGCTCCAGTTTTCATGGGCTCGCTTCAGTTGTCTTGCCCTTGCTCCAGTTGTCTTGGCCTTGCTCCAGTTGTCTTGGTCTTGCTCCATTTACCTTGGGCTTGCTCCAGTTGTCTTGGGCTTGATCCAGCTGTCCTGGCTTGCTCCAGTTGTCTTATGCTTGCCCCAGTTTTCTTGGCCTAGCTCCAGTTGTCTTTGTCTTGCTCCAGTTGTCTTGGCCTTGCTCCAGTTGTCTTGGGCTTGCTCCAGTTTTCTTGGGCATGCTCCAGTTGTCTTGGCCTTGCTCCTGTTATCTTGAGCTTGCTCTTGTTGTCTTGGCCTTGCTCTAGTTGTCTTGGACTTGGTCCAGTTCTTTTGGGCTTGCTCCAATTTTCTTGGCCTTTCTCCAGTTGTCTTGGACTTGCTCCAGTTGTCTTGACCTTGCTCCTGTTGTCTTGGTCTTGCTCCATTTGTCTTGGGCTTGCTCCAGTTGTCTTGGGCTTCTGTCAGTTGTCTTGGCCTTGCGCCAGTTGTCTTGGACTGGCTCCAGTTGTATTGGGCTTGCTCCAGTTGTCTTGAGCTCGCTCCAGTTGTCATGGCCTTGCTCCAGTTTTCTTGATCGTGCTCCAGCAGTCTTGGCCTTGCTCCAGTTGTCTTGGACTTGCTCCAGCTGGTTTGGGCTTGCTCCAGTTGTCTTGGGCTTGCTCCAGTTGTCTTTGCCTTGCTCATGTTGTCTTGTGCTTGCTCCAGTTGTCTTGGCCTTGCTCCAGTTTTATTGGCCTTGATCCAGTTGTCTTGGGCCTGCTCCAGTCGTCTTGGCCTTGCTCTAGTTGTCTTGGCCTTGCTCCAGTTTTCTTGGGCTTGCTCTAGTTGTCTTGGGGTTGATCCAGTTATCTTGGGCTTGCTCCATTTGTCTTGGGTTTGTACAAGTTGTATTGGGCTTGCTCCAGTTGTCTTGTGTTTGCTCCAGTTGTCTTGGGCTTGCTCAAATTGTCTTGGGCTTGCTCCAGTATTCTTCAGCTTGCTCCAGTTGTCTTTGGTTTGCTCCAGTTGTCTTGGGCTTGCTCCAGTTGTCTTGGGATTGCTCCAGTTGTCTTGAGCTTTCTCCAGTTGTATTGGCCTTGCTCCAGTTGTCTTGGCATTATTCCACTTGCCTTGGAATTACTCCAGTTGTCTTGGGCTTGCTCCAGATGTCATGGCCTTTCTCTAGTTTTCTTGGGATTGCCGCAGTTGTCTTGGCCTTGGTCCAGCTGTCTTGGCTATGCTCCTGTTTTCTTGACCTTGCTCCAGTTCTCTTGGGCTTGCTCCAGATGTCTTGGGCTTGCTCCAGTTTTTTTGGGCTTGCTCCAGTTGTCTTGGGCTTGCTCCAGTTGTCGTGGGCATTCTCCAGTTCTCTTGGGCTTGCTCCAGATGTCATGGGCTTGCTCCAGATGTCATGGGCTTTCTCCAGTTTTCTTGGACTTGCTCCAGTTGTCTTGGACTTGCTCCAGTTGTCTTGGGCTTGCTCTTGTTATCATTGGCTTGCTCCAGTTGTTTTGGCCTTGCTCTTGTTGTCTTGGGCTTCATCCAGTTGTTTTGGGTTTGCTCCAGTTATCTTGGGCTTGCTCTAGTTGTCTTGGCTTTGCTCCAGCTGTCTTGGGCTTGCTCTAGTTTTCTTGGGCTTGCTCCAATTGTCTTGGGCTTGCTCCAGTTGTCTTGGGCTTGCTCTAGTTGTCTAGGGCATGCTCCAGTTGTATTGGGCTTGCTCCATTTGTGTTGGACTTTCTCTAGTTTTCCTGGCCTCGCTCCAGGTGTCTTGGGCTTGCTCCAGTTCTTTTGGGCTTGCTCCAGTTATTTTGGTCTTGCTCCAGGTGTCTTGGGCTTGCTCCAGCTGTCTTGGGCTTGCTCTGGTTGTCTTGGGCTTGCTCCAGTTTTCTTGGTCTTGCTCGAGTTGTCTTGGCCTTGCTCCAGTTGTCTTAGACTTGCTCCAGTTTTCTTGGGCTTGCTCTAGTTGTGTTGGGGTTGCTCCAGTTGTCTTGGGCTTGCTCCAGCTGTCCTGAGGTTGTTCCAGCTGTATTGGGCTAGCTCCAGTTGTCTTGTGCTTGCTCCAGTTGTCCTGGTCTTCCTCCAGTTGCCTTGGACTTGCTCCAGTTGTCTTGGGCTCGCTTCAGTTGTCTTGGCCTTGCTCCAGTTGTGTTGGCCTTGCTCCAGTTGTATTGGGCTTGCTCCAGTTATCTTGGCCTTGTTCCAGTTGTCCTGGGCTTGATCCAGGTCTCCTGGCTTGCTCCAGTTGTCTTGGGTGTGCTCCAGTTGTCTTGGGCTTTCTGCATTTGTCTTGGACTTGATTCAGTTATCTTGGCCTTGCTGCAGTTGTCCTGGCCTTGCTCCAGTTGTCATGGGCTTGCTCCAGTTGTCTTGGACTTGCTCTAGTATTCTTGGACTTGCTCCAGTTGTCTTGGGCTTGCTCCAGAAGTCTTGACCTTGATCAAGTTCTCTTGGACCTGCTCCCGTTGTCCTGGGCTTGCTCCAGTTGTCTTGGGCTTGCTCCAGTTGTCATTGCCTTGCTCCAGGTGTCTTGGTCTTGCTCCAGTAAGGGTGTAACCATTCTTGGAGGCTCCGCGATTCGGACTCGCGAGTCCGAGTCTTTCTCAGGACTCGCGAGTCCGGATCCAAGGACAGGACTCGTCCCGGACTCGTCAGGCCGCTTCG
>SZWC01001272.1:83261-113471 GCA_023375785.1 Penium margaritaceum | reverse complement strand
GCTTGCTCCAGTTGTCTTGGGCTTGCTCCAGTTGTCTTGGCCTTGTTCCAGTGGTCTTGGCCTGGCTCCAGTTGTCTTGGGCTTGCTCCAGTTGTCTTGGGCTTTCTCCAGTTGTCTTGGGCTTACTCCAGTTGTCTTGGGCTTGCTCCAGCTGTCTTGGCCATGCTCCAGTCCTCTTGGACTTGTTCCAGTTGTTTTGGGCTTGCTCCAGTTGTCCTGGGCTTTCTCCAGTTGTCTTGGCCTTGCTCCTGTTGTCTTGGCCTTGCTCCAGTTGTCTTGGCCTTGCTCCAGCTGTCTCGGGCTTGCTCCAGCTTTCTTGGCCTTGCTCCAGTTGTCTTGGGCTTGCTCCAGTTGTCTTGGCCTTGCTCCATTTGTCTTGGCCTTGCTCCAGCTAACTTGGGCTTGACCAAGTTGTCTTGGACTTGCTCAGTTGTCTTGGCCTTGCTCCAGTTGTCTTCGGCTTGCTCCAGTTGTCTTGGGCTTGCTCCAGTTGTTTTGGGCTTTCTCTGGTTGTCTTGGACTTGCTCCAGTTGTCTTGGGCTTTCTGCAGGTGTCTTGTTCTTGCTGTAGTTGTCTTGGGCTTGCTCCAGTTGTCTCGGGCTTGCTCCAGTTGTCTCGGGCTTGCTCGAGTTGTCTCGGCCTTCCTCCAATTGCCTTGGACTTGCTCCAGTTTTCTTGGGCTTGCTCCAGTTGTCTTGGGCTTGCTCCAGTTGTCTCGGGCTTGCTCCAGTTGTCTCGGGCTTGCTCCAGTTGTCTCGGGCTTGCTCCAGTTGTCTCGGGCTTGCTCCAGTTGTCTCGGGCTTGCTCCAGTTGTCTCGGGCTTGCTCCAGTTGTCTCGGGCTTGCTCCAGTTGTCTCGGGCTTGCTCCAGTTGTCTCGGGCTTGCTCCAGTTGTCTCGGGCTTGCTCCAGTTGTCTCGGGCTTGCTCGAGTTGTCTCGGCCTTCCTCCAATTGTCTTGGACTTGCTCCAGTTGTCTTGGGCTTTCTGCAGGTGTCTTGTGCTTGCTGTAGTTGTCTTGGGCTTGCTCCAGTTGTCTCGGGCTTGCTCCAGTTGTCTCGGGCTTGCTCGAGTTGTCTCGGCCTTCCTCCAATTGCCTTGGACTTGCTCCAGTTTTCTTGGGATTGCTCCAGTTGTCTTGGCCTTGCTCCAGTTGTCTTGGGCTTGCTCCAGTTGTCTTGGCCTTGCTCCAAGTGTATTGGGCTGCATCCAGTTGTCTTGGACTTGCTCCAGTTGTCTCGGGCTTCCTCCAGTTGTCCTGGCCTTGATCCAGTTGTCTTGGCTTTGCTCCAGATGTCCTGGGCTTACTTCAGTTGTCTTGGGCATGCTCCAGTTGTCTTGGGCTTGCTCTAGTTGTATTGGGTTTGCTACAGTTCTTTTGGCCTTGCTCCAATTGTCCTGGCCTTGCTCCAGTTGTCTTGACCTTGCCCCAGTTGTCTTGGGCTTGCTCTAATTATCTTGGCCTTCCTCCAGTTGTCTTGGAATTGCTCCAGGCATCTTGGGCTTGCTCCTGTTGTCTTGGGCTTGCTCCAGTTGTCTTGGCCTTGCTCCAGTTGTCTTGGGATTGCTCCAGTTGTGTTGCGCTTACTCCAGTAGTCTTGGGCTTGCTCCAGTTGTCTTGGGCCTGCTCAAGTTGTCTTGGACTTGCTCTAGTTGTCTTGGGCTTGTTCCAGTTGTATTGGGTTTGCTCCAGTTGTATTGGCCTTGCTCCAGTTGTCTTGGCCTTACTCCACTTGACTTGGAATTGCTCCAGTTGTCTTGGGCTTGCTCCAGTTGTCATGGCCTTGCTCTAGTTGTTTTGGGATTGCTCCAGTTTTCTTCGCCTTGGTCCAGCTGTTTGGCCTTGCTCCATATGTCTTGGGCTTGCTCCAGTTGTCTTGGGCTTGCTCCAGTTGTCGTGGGCTTGCTCTAGTTCTCTTGGGCTTGCTCCAGTTGTCATGGGCTTTTCGCAGTTGTCTTGGAGTTGCTCCAGTTGTCTTGGGCTTGCTCTTGTTGTGTTGGACTGGCTCAAGTTGTATTGGGGTTGCTCTTGCTCTCTTGGGCTTGTTCCTGTTGTCTTGAAATTGCTCCAGGCGTCTTGGGCTTGCTCCTGTTGTCTTGGGCTTCCTCCAGTTGTCTTGGCCTTGCTCCAGTTGTCTTCGGATTGCTCCAGTTGTCTTGGGCTTGCTCCAGACTTCTTGGGCTTGCTCCACTTGTCTTGGGCTTGCTCCAGTTGCCTTGGCCTTTCTCCAGTTGTCTTGGGCTTGCACAGTTTTCTTGGGCTAGCTCCTGTTGTCTTTGCCTTGCTCCAGTTGTTTTGCGCTTGCTCCAGTTGCCTTGGGATTGCTCCAGTTGTCTCGGGCTTCCTACAGTTGTCTTGGCCTTCCTCCAGTTGACTTGATCTTGCTCTAGTTGTCTTGGCCTTGCTCTAGTTGTCTTGGGCTTGCTCCAGTTGTCTTGGGCTTGCTCAAGTTGTCTTGGACTTGATCCAGTTTTCTTGGGCTTGCTCCCCTTATCTTGGGCTTGCTTCAGCTGTCTAAGCCTTTCTCTAGTTGTCTTGGGCCTGCTCCAGTTTTCTTGGGCTTGCTCCAGTTGTCTTGGGCTTGTTCCAATTGTATTGGCCCTTTTCCAATTGTTTTGGCCTTTCTGCAGTTGTCTTGGAATTGCTCCAGGTGTCTTGGGCTTGCTCTAGTTGTCTTGGCCTTGCTCTAGTCGTCTTGGGATTGCTCCAGTTGTCTTGGCCTTGCTCCAGTTGTCTTGGCCTTGCTCCAGTTCTCTTGACCGTGCTCCTGTTGTCTTGAACTTGCTCAAGATGTCCTGGGCTTGCTCCAGTTGTATAGGGCTTGCTCCAGTTGTCTTGGGCTTGGTCCACTTGTCTTGGGCTTGCTCCAGTTGTCTTGTTCTTGCTCCAGTTGTCATGGATTTGCTCCAGTTGTCTTGAACTTGCTCCAGTTGTCTTGGGCTTGCTCCACTTTTCTTGGACTTGCTCCATTTATTTTGGCCTTGCTCTAGTTGTCTTGGACTTCCTCTAGTTGTCTTTAGTTGCTTGCCTCAGTTGTCTTGGGCTTGCTCCTCTTGTCTTGGCCTTACTCCAGTTGTCTTGGACTTACTCTTCTTTTCTTGGACTTGCTCCAGTTGTCTTGGGCTTTCTCCAGTCATCTTGAGCTTGCTTTAGTTGTCTTGGGCTTGCTCAAGTTGTCTTGGGCTTACTACAGTTGTGTTGGACTTGGTCTAGTTGTCTTGGCCTTGCTCCAGGTGTCCTTGGCTTGCTCCAGTTGTCTTGGGCTTGCTCCAGTTGTCTTGGGCTTGCTCCAGGTGTCTTGGGCTTGCTCTAGTTGTCTTGGGCTTGCTCCAGTTGTCTTGGGCTTGCTCCAGTTGCCTTGGGCTTGCTCCAGTTGCCTTGGCCTTGCTCCAGTTGTCTTGGCCTTGATCCAGTTGTCTTGGGCTTGCACGAATTGTCTTGGGGTTGCTCCAGTTGTCTTGGGCTTGCTCCAATTGTCTTGAGCTTGCTCCAGTTGTATTGGGCTTGCTTCAGTTATCGTGTACTTGCTCCATTTGTCTTGGGCTTGTGCCAGTTGTCTTGGTCTTGCTCCAGTTATCTTAGCCTTGCTCCAGTTTTCTTGGCCCGGCTCCAGTTGTCTTGGGTTTGCTCCAGATGTCTTGGGCTTGCTCCAGTTGTCTTGGACTTGTTCCAGTTTTCTTGGGCTTGCTCTAGCTGTCGTGGCCTTGCTCCAGTTGTCTTGGACTTGTTCCAGTTGTTTTGGGCTTGCTACAGTTGTCTTGGGTATGTTCCAGTTGTCTTGGCCTTGCTCCTGTTGTCTTTGCCTAACTCCAGTTGTCTTGTCCTTGCTCCAGTTGTCTTGAACTTTCTCCAGATTTATTGGCCTTGCTCCAGCTGTCTTAGGCTTGCTCCAGTTTTCTTGGCCTTGCTCTAGTTGTCTTGGCCTTGCTCCAGCTTTCTTGGGCTTGCCTAAGTTGTCTTGGCCTTGCTCAGTTGTCCTGGCCATGCTCCAGTTGTTTTTGGCTTGCTCACGTTATCTTGGGCTTGCTCCAGTTGTCTTGGTCTTGCTCCAGTTGTCTTGGGCTTGCTCCAGGTTTCTTGGGCTTGCTCCAATGTTTTGCTCTTGCTCCAGGTGTTTTGGGCTTGCTCTAGCTGTCTTGGGCTTGCTCTCGTTGTCTCGGGCTTGATCCAGTTTTCTTGGGCTTGCTCGAGTTGTCTTGGCCTTGCTCCAGTTGTCTTAGCCTTGCTCCTGTTTTCTTGGGCTTGCTCTAGTTGTCTTGGGGTTGCTCCAGTTGTCTTGGGCTTGCTCCAGGTGTCTTGGGCTTGTTCGAGTTGTATTGGGCGTGCTCCAGTTGACTTGTGCTTGCTCCAGTTGTCTTGGCCTTCCTCCAACTGCCTTGGACTTGTTCCAGTTGTCATGGGCTTGCTTCAGTTGTCTTGGCCTTGCTGCAGTTGTCTTGGCCTTGCTCCAGTTGTCTTGGTATTGCTCCAGTTATCTTGGCCTTGCTCCAGTTGTCTTGGGCTTGATCCAGCTGTACTGGCTTGCTCCAGTTGTCTTGGGCTTGCTCCAGTTGTCTTGGGCTTTCTCCATTTGTCTTGGACTTGATACAGTTCTCCTGGCCTTGCTGCAGTTGACCTGGCCTTGCTTCAGTAGTATTGGACTTGCTCCAGTTGTCTTGGACTTGCTCTAGTATGCTTGGACCTGCTCCAGTTGTCTTCGGCTTGCTCCAGAAGTCTTGACCTTCCTCATGTTGTCTTGGACTTGCTCCAGTTGTCCTGGGCTTGCTCCAGTTGTCTTGGGCTTTCTCCAGCTGTCTTTGCCTTGCTCCAGTTGTCTTGGGCTTGCTCCTGTCTTCTTGGGCCTGCTCCTCTTGTCTTGGCCTTGCTCCAGTTGTCTTGGGCTTGCTCCAGTTGTCTTGGGCTTGCCCCAGTTTTCTTGGCCTAGCTCCAGTTGTCTTTGTCTTGCTCCATTTGTCTTGGGCTTGCTCCAGTTGTCTTGGGCTTGGTCCAGTTGTCTTGGGCATGCTCCAGTTGTCTTGGCCTTGCTCCAGTTGTCTTGAGCTTGCTCTAGTTGTCTTGGCCTTTCTCTAGTTGTCTTGGACTTGGTCCAGTTCTCCTGAGCTTGCTCCAATTGTCTTGGCCTTTCTCCAGTTGTCTTGGACTTGCTCCAGTTGTCTTAACCTTGCTCCAGTTGTCTTGGGCTTGCTCCATTTGTCTTGGGCTTGCTCTAGTTGTCTTGCCCTTGCTCCAGTCATCTTGGGCTTGCTCCAATCGTCTTGGCCTTGCTCCAGTTGTCTTGTGCTTGCTCCAGTTGTCTTTTGCTTGCTCCAATTTTCTTGGGCTTCCTCCAGTTGTCTTGGGCTTTCTTTGGTTGTCTTGGGCTTCCACCACTTGCATTGTGTTTGCTACAGTTGTCTTGGCTTTGCTCCAGTTGTTTTGGCCTTGCTCTCGTTGCCTTGGGCTTGCTCCAATTGTCCTGGACTTGGTCCAGTTGTCTTGAACTTGCTCCAGTTGTCTTGGGCTTGCTTGAGTTGTCTTCGGCTTGCTCCAGTTGTCTTGGCCTTGCTCCATATGTCTTGGGCTTGCTCCAGATGTCTTGGGCTTGCTCCAGTTGTCTTGGGCTTGTTCGAGTTGTATTGGGCGTGCTCCAGTTGTCTTGTGCTTGCTCCAGTTGTATTGGCCTTCCTCCAATTGCCTTGGACTTGCTCCAGTTGTCATGGGCTCGCTTCAGTTGTCTTGGCCTTGCTCCAGTTGTCTTGTGCTTGCTCCAGTTGTCTTGGGCTTGCTCCAGTTGTCTTGGGCTTGCTCCAGCTGTCTTTGGCTTGCTTTGGTTGTCTTGGGCTTCAACCAGTTGCATTGGGTTTGCTACAGTTGTCTTGGAATTGCTCCAGTTGTTTTGGCCTTGCTCTCGTTGTCTTGGGCTTGCTCCAATTGTCCTGTACTTGCTCCAGTTGTCTTGAACTTGCTCCAGTTGTCTTGAGCTTGCTTGAGTTGTCTTCGGCTTGCTCCAGTTGTCTTGGCCTTGCTCCAGTTGTCTTGGGCTTGCTCCAGATTTCTTGGGCTTGCTCCAGTTGTCTTGGGCTTTCTCCAGTTGTCTTGGGCTTGCTCCTGTTGTCTTCGGCTTGCTCCAGTTGTCTCGGGGTTGCTCCGGCTGTCTTGGTTTTGCTCTAGTTTTCTTGGCCATGCTCCAATTGTATTGGGCTTGCTCGAGTTGTTCTAGGCTTTCTCCAGTTGCCTTGGACTTGCACCATTTGTCTTTGCCTTGCTCCAGTTGTCTTGGCCTTGCTCCAGTTGTTTTGGCTATTTTAGTTTTCTTGGGCTTGCTCCAGTCATCTTGAGCTTGCTTTAGTTGTCTTGGGCTTGCTCAAGTTGTCTTGGGCTTACTACAGTAGTGTTGGACTTGGTCTAGTTTTCTTGGCCTTGCTCCAGGTGTCCTGGGCTTGCTCCAGTTGTCTTCGACTTGCTCCAGTTGTCTCGAGGTTGCTCCGTCTGTCTTGGTTTTGCTCTAGTTTTGTTGGCCTTGCTCCAGTTGTCTTGGCCTTGCACCATTTGTCTTGGCCTTGCTCCGGTTTTCTTGTCCTTGCTCCAATCTTTTTCGCTATTCCAGTTGTCTTGGGCTTGCCCCATATGTCTTGAGCTTGCTCCAGTTGTCTTGGGCTTGCTCCAGTTGTCCTGGGATTGATTCAGCTGTCTTTGCTTGCTCCAGTCATCTTGGGCTTGCTCCAGTTGTATTGGGCTTGCTCCAGTTTTCTTGGAATTGGTTCTGTTGTTTTGGCCTTGCTCCAGTTGTCTTGGCCTTGCTCTAGTTAGCTTAGCCTTGCTCCAGTTGTCTTGGGCTTGCTCCAGAAGTCTTGACCTTGCTCAAGTTGTCTTTGAATTGCTCCAGTTGTCTTGGGCTTTCTCCAGCTGTCTTGGGCTTGCTCCAGTTGTCTTTGCCTTGCTCCAGTTGTATTGGCCTTGCTCCAGTTGTCTTGGGCTTGCTCCAGTTGTGTTGGACTTGCTCTAGTTGTCCTGGCCTCGCTCCAGTTGTCTTGGGCTTGCTCCAGTTGTCTTGGGCTTGCTCCAGTTGTTTTGGTCTTGCTCCAGTTGTACTGGCCTTGCTCCAGTTGTCTTGGGCTTGCTCCAGTTTTCTTGGCCTTGCTCCAATTTTCTTTGCGTTGCTCCAGTTGTCTTGGGCTTGCTTCAGTTGTCTAGGGCATGCTCCAGTTGTCTTGGGCTTGCTTCAGTTGTGTTGGACTTGTTCTAGTTGTCCTGGCCTCGCTCCAGTTGTCTTGGGCTTGCTCCAGTTGTCTTGGGCTTGCTCCAGTTGTCGTGGTCTCGCTCCAGGTGTCTTGGGCTTGCTCCAGCTGTCTAGGGCTTTCTCTAGTTGTCTTGCGCTTGCTCCAGTATTCTTGGGCTTGGTCAAGTTGTCTTGGCCTCGCTCGAGTTGTCTTAGCCTTGCTCGAGTTTTCTTGGTCTTGCTCCAGGTGTCTTGGGCTTGCTCCAGTTGTCTTGGGCTTGCTCCAGTTGTTTTGGTCTTGCTCCTGTTGTCTTGGGCTTGGTCCAGTTGTATTGGGCTTGCTCCAGTTGTCTTGTGCCTGCTCCAGTTGTCTTGGGCTCGCTCCAGTTGTCTTGGGCTTGCTCCAGTTGTCTTGAGCTTGCTCCAGTTGTCTTTGGTTTGCTCCAGTTGTCTAGGGCTTGCTCTAGTTGTCTTGGGCTTGCTCCAGTTGTCTTGAGCTTGCTCCAGTTGTCTTGGGCTTGCTCCAGTTGTCTTGGGCTTGTTCAAGTTGTCTTGGGTTTGCTCCAGTTGTATTGGCCTTGATCCAGTTGTCTTGGCCTTACTCCACTTGTCTTGGAATTACTCCAGTTGTCTATGGCTTGCTCCAGATGTCATGGCCTTGCTCTAGTTGTCTTGGGGTTGCTCCACTTGTCTTGGCCTTGCTCCAGTTGTCTTGACCTTGACCTTGCTCTCTCAGGCTTGCTCCAGATGTCATGGCCTTGCTCTAGTTGTCTTGGGATTGCTCCAGTTGTCTTTGGCTTGCTCCAGTTGTCTTGAGCTTGCTCCAGTTGTCTTGGGCTTGCTCCAGTTGTCTTGGGCTTGTTCAAGTTGTCTTGGGTTTGCTCCAGTTGTATTCGCCTTGCTCCAGTTGTCTTGGCCTTACTTCACTTGTCTTGGAATTACTCCAGTTGTCTTTGGCTTGCTCCAGATGTCATGGCCTTGCTCTAGTTGTCTTGGGATTGCTCCAGTTGTCTTGGCCTTGCTCCAGTTGTCTTGACCTTGCTCTCGTTGTCTCGAGCTTGCTCCAGTTTTCTTGGGCTTGCTCGAATTGTCTTGGCCTTGCTCCAGTTGTCTCAGCCTTGCTACAGTTTTCTTGGGCTTGCTCTGGTTGTCTTGGGGTTGCTCCAGTTGTCTTGGGCTTGCTCCAGTTGTCTTGGGCTTGTTTGAGTTGTATTGGGCGTGCTCCAGTTGTCTTGTGCTTGCTCCAGTTGTCTTGGCCTTCCTCCAATTTCCTAAGACTTGCTCCAGTTGTCATGGGCTCGCTTCAGTTGCCTTGGCCTTGCTCCAGTTGTCTTGGCCTTGCTCCTGTTGTCTTGGTCTTGCTCCAGTTAGCTTGGCCTTGCTCCAGTTGTCTTGGGCTTGATCCAGCTGTCCTGGCTTGCTTTAGTTGTCTCAGGCTTGCTCCAGATGTCTTGGGCTTGTTCAAGTTGTCTTGGGTTTGCTCCAGTTGTACTGGCCTTGCTCCACTGATCTTGGCCTTACTCCACTTGTCTTGGAATTACTCCAGTTGTCTAGGGCTTGCTCCAGATGTCATGGCCTTGCTCTAGTTGTCTTGGGATTTCTCCAGTTGTCTTGGCCTTGCTCCAGTTGTCTTGACCTTGCTTCAGTTGTCTTGGGCTTGCTCCAGATGTCTTGGGCTTGCTCCAGTTGTTTTCGGCTTGCTCCAGTTGTCTTGGGCTTGCTCCAGTTGTCGTGGGTATGCTCCAGTTCTCTTGGGCTTGCTCCAGTTGTCATGGGTTTGCTCCGGATGCCTTAGACTTGCTCCAGTATTCTTGGGCTTGCTCTTGTTATCCCGGGCTTGCTCCAGTTGTTTTGGCCATGCTCTAGTTGTCTTGGGCTTCATCCAGTTGTTTTGGGCTCACTCCAGTTGCTCTAGTTGTCTTGGCCTTGCTCCAGTTTTCTTGGGCTTGCTCCAATTGTCTTGGGCGTGCTCCAGTTGTCTTGGGCTTGCTTCAGTTGTCTAGGGCATGCTCCAGTTGTCTTGGGCTTGCTCCACTTGTGTTGGACTTGCTATAGTTGTCCTGGCCTCGCTCCAGGTGTCTTGGGATTGCTCCTGTTGTCTTGGGCTTGCTCCAGTTGTTTTGGTCTTGCTCCAGGTGTCTTGGGCTTGCTCTAGCTGTCTTGGGCTTGCTCTCGTTGTCTCGGTCTTGCTCCAGTTTTCTTGGGCTTTCTCGAGTTGTCTTGGCCTTGCTCCAGTTGTCTTAGCCTTGCTCCAGTTTTCTTGGGCTTGCTCTAGTTGTCTTGTGGTTGCTCCAGTTGTCTTGGGCTTTCTCCAGTTGTCTTGGGCTTGTTCGAGTTGTATTGGGCGTGCTCCAGTTGTCTTGTGCTTGCTCTAGTTGTCTTGGCCTTCCTCCAATTGCCTAAGACTTGCTGCAGTTGTCATGGGCTCGCTTCAGTTGTCTTGGCCTTGCTCCAGTTGTCTTGGCATTGCTCCAGTTGTCTTGGTCTTGCTCCAGTTATCGTGGCCTTGCTCCAGTTCTCTTGGGCTTGATCCAACTGTCCTGGCTTGCTCCAGTTGTCTTGGGCTTGCTCCAGTTGTTTTGGGCTTTCTCCATTTGTCTTGGACTTGATTCAGTTCTCCTGGCCTTGCTGCAGTTATCCTGGCCTTGCTTCAGTAGTCTTGGACTTGCTCCAGTTGTCTTGGACTTGCTCTAGTATTCTTGGACTTGCTCCAGTTGTCTTGGGCTTGCTCCAGAAGTCTTGACCTTGCTCAAGTTGTCTTGGACTTGCTGCAGTTGTCCTGAGCAGGCTCCAGTTGTCTTGGGCTTGCTCCAGTTGTCTTTGCCTTGCTCCAGTTGTCTTGGGCTTGCTCCAGTCTTCTTGGGCCTGCTCCACTTGTCTTGGCCTTGCTCCAGCTGTCTTGGGCTTGCTCCAGTTGTCTTGGGCTTGCCCCAGTTTTCTTGGCCTAGCTCCAGTTGTCTTTGCCTTGCTCCACTTGTCGCGGGCTTGCTCCAGTTGTCTTGGGCTTGCTCTAGTTGTGTTGGGCTTGCTCCAGTTGTCTTGGCCTTGCTCCAGTTGTCTTGAGCTTGCTCTAGTTGTCTTGGCCTTGCTCTAGTTGTCTTGAACTTGCCACAGTTCTCTTTGGCTTGCTCCAGTTGTCTTGGCCTTTCTCCAATCGTCTTGGACTTGCTACAGTTGTCTTGACCTTGCTCTAGTTGTCTTGGGCTCGCTCCATTCGTCTCGGGCTTGCTCCAGTTGTCTTGGGCTTCTGTCAGTTGTCTTGGCCTTGCTCGAGTTGTCTTGGACTCGCTCCAGTTGTCTTAGGCTTACTCCAGTTGTCTTGAGGTTGCTCTAGTTATCATGGCCTTGCTCCAATTGTCTTGGCCGTGCTCCAGCTGTCTTGGCCTTGCTCCAGTTGTCTTGGACTTGCTCCAGCTGGTTTGGGCTTGCTCCAGTTGTCTTGGGCTTTCTCCAGTTGTCTTTTCATTGCTCCTGTTGTCTTGGGCTTCCTTCAGTTGTCTTGGCCTTGCTCCAATTTTCTTGTCCTTGCTCCAGTTGTCTTGGGCTTGCTCCAGTTGTCTTGGCCTTGCTCTAGTTGTCTTGGCCTTGCTCCAGTTTTCTTGGGCTTGCTCTAGTTGTCTTGGGGTTGCTCCAGTTCACTTGGGCTAGCTCCATTTGTCTTGATCTTGTTCAAGTTGTATTGGGCTTGCTCCAGTTGTCTTGTGCTTGCTTCATTTGTCTTGGGCTTGCTCCCGTTCTCTTGGGCTTGCTCCGGTTGTCGAGAGCGTGCTCCAGTTGTCTTTGGTTTGCTCCAATTGTCTTGGGCAAGCTCCAGTTGTCTTGGGCTTGCTCCAGTTGTCTTGAGCTTGCTCCAGTTGTCTTGGGCTTGCTCCAGTTCTCTTGGGCTTGTTCCAGTTGTCTTAGCTTTGCTCCAGTTGAATTGTCCTTGCTCCAGTTGTCTTGGCCTTACTCCACTTGTCTTGGAATTGCTCCAGTTGTCTTGGGCTTGCTCCACATGTCATGGTCTTGCTCTAGTTGTCTTGGGATTGCTCCAGTTGTCTTGGCCTTAGTCCGGCTGTCCTGGCCTTGCTCCAGTTGTCTTGACCTTGCTCCAGTTGTCTTGGGCTTGCTCCAGATGTCTTGGGCTTGCTCCAGTTATTTTGGGCTTGCTCTAGTTGTCTTGGGCCTTGCTCCAGTTGTCGTGGGCATGGTCCAGTTCTCTTGGGCTTGCTCCAGTTGCTACTAGCTTACTGCAGTTGCCTTGGACTTTCTCCAGTTGCATTGGGCTTGCTCTTGTTATCTTGGGCTTGCTCCAGTTGCTTTGGCCTTGCTCTAGTTGTCTTGGGCTTCATCCAGTTGTTTGGGGCTTGCTCCAGGTATCTTGGATTTGCTCTATTTGTCTTGGCCTTGGTCCAGTTGTCTTGGGCTTGCTCCAGTTCTCTTGGGCTTGCTAAAATTGCCTTGGCCTTTCTCCAGTTGTCTTGGGCTTGCTTCAGTTGTGTTGGACTTGCTCTAGTTGTCCTGGCCTCTCTCCAGGTGTCTTGGGCTTGCTCCAGTTATCTTGGGCTTGCTCCAGTTGTTTTGGTCTTGCTCCAGGTGTCTTGGGCTTGCTCCAGCTGTCTTGGGCTTCCTCTAGTTTTCTTGGGCTTGCTCCAGTTGTCTTGGGCTTGGTTGAGTTGTCTTGGCCTTGCTCCAGTTGTCTTAGCCTTGCTCCAGTTTTCTTGGGCTTGCTCTAGTTGTCTTGGCCTTGCTCCAGTTGTCCTGGCCTTGCTCCAGTTTTCTTGGGCTTGCTCCAGTTATCTTGGCCTTGCCCCAGTTGTCTTGGGCTTGATCCAGCTGTCCTGGCTTGCTCCAGGTGTCTTTGGCTTGCTCCAGTTGTCTTGGGCTTTCTCCATTTGTATTGGACTTGATTCAATTGTCCTGGCCTTGCTCCAGTTGTCTCGGGCTTGCTCCAGTTTTCTTGGGCTTGCTCTAGTTGTCTTGGGGTTGCTCCAGTTATCTTGGGCTAGCTCCATTTGTCTTGGGCTTGTTCCAGTAGTATTGGGCTTGCTCCAGTTGTCTTGTGCTTGCTCTAGTTGTCTTGGGCTTGATCCAGTTGTCTTGGGCTTGCTCCTGTTGTCTTGAGCGTGCTCCAGTTGTCTTTGTTGTGCCCTTGTTGTCTTGGGCTTGCTCCAGTTGTCTTGGGCTTGCTCCAGTTGTCTTGAGCTTGCTCAAGTTATCTTGGGCTTGCTCCAGTTGTCTTGGGCTTGTTCCAGTTGTCTTGGGTTTGCTCCAGTTGTATTGGCCTTGCTCCAGTTGTCTTGGCCTTACTCCACTTGTCTTGGAATTGCTCCAGTTGTCTTGGCCTTGGTCCAGATGTCCTGGCCTTGCTCCAGTTGTCTTGACCTTGCTCCAGTGGTCTTGGGCTTGCTCCAGATGTCGTGGGCTTGCTCCAGTTATTTTGGGCTTGCTCCAGTTGTCTTGGGCTTGCTCCAGTTGTCGTGGGCATGCTCCAGTTTTCTTGGGCTTGCTCCTGTCGCTATGGGCTTGCTCCAGTTGCCTTGGACTTTTTCCAGTTGTCTTGGGCTTGCTCTTGTTATCTTGGGCTTGCTCCAGTTATTTTGGCCTTGCTCTAGTTTTCTTGGGCTTCATCCAGTTGTTTTGGGCTTGCTCCAATTATCTTGGATTTTCTCTATTTGTCTTGGCCTTGCTCCAGTTGTCTTGGGCTTGCTCTAGTTTTCTTGGGCGTACTCCAATCACCTTGGGCTTGCTCCAGTTGTCTTGGGCTTGCTTCAGTTGTGTTGGACTTGCTTTAATTGTCCTGGTCTCGCTCCAGGAGTCTTGGGCTTGCTCCAGTTATCTTGGGCTTTCTCCAGTTGTTTTGGCCTTGCTCCAGGTGTCTTGGGCTTGCTCCAGCTGTCTTGGGCTTGCTCTAGTTGTCTTGCGCTCTCTCCAGTTGTCTTGGGCTTGCTTGAGTTGTCTTGGTCTTGCTCCAGTTGTCTTAGCCTTGCTCCAGTTTTCTTGGGCTTGCTCTAGTTATGTTGGCCTTGCTCCAGTTGTCTTGGCCTTGCTCCAGTTGTCTAGGGCTTGCTCCAGTTATCTTTGCCTTGCTCCAGTTGTCTCGGGCTTGATCCAGCTGTCCTGGCTTGCTCCATGTGTCTTTGGCTTGCTCCAGTTGTCTTGGGCTTTCTCCATTTGTCTTGGACTTGATGTAGTCGTCCTGGCCTTTCTCCAGTTGTCTAGGGCTTTCTCCAGTTGTCTTGGACATGATCTAGTTTTCTTGGATTTGCTCCAGTTGTCTTGGGCTTGCTCCAGAAGTCTTGACCTTGCTCAAGGTGTCTTGCACTTGCTCCAGTTGTCCTGGGCTTTCTCCAGTTGTCTTGGGCTTGCTCCAGTTGTATTTGCCTTGCTCCAGTTGTCTTGGGCTTGCTCCATTCTTCTTAGGCCTGCACCACTTGTCTTGGCCTTGCTCCAGTTGTCTTGGGCTTGCTCCAGTTGTCTTGGGCTTGCCCCAGTTTTCTTGGCCTAGCTCCAGTTGTCTTTGCCTTGCTCCAGTTGTCTTGGGCTTGCTCCAGTTGTCTTGGCCTTGCTCCAGTTGTCCTGGACTTGCTCCCGTTGTCTTGGCCTTGCTCCAGTTGTCTTGGGCTTGCTCCATTCTTCTTAGGCCTGCTCCACTTGTCTTGGCCTTGCTCCAGTTGTCTTGGGCTTGCTCCAGTTGTCTTGGGCTTGCCCCAGTTTTCTTGGCCTAGCTCCAGTTGTCTTTGCCTTGCTCCAGTTGTCTTGGGCTTGCTCCAGTTGTCTTGGCCTTGCTCCAGTTGTCTTGAGCTTGCTTTAGTTGTCTTGGCCTTGCTCTAGTTGTCTTGGACTTGCTCCAGTTCTCTTGGGCTTGCTCCAGATGTCTTGGCCTTTCTCCAGTTGTCCTGGACTTGCTCCCGTTGTCTTGACCTTGCTCCAGTTGTCTTGGGCTTGCTCCAGTTTTCTTGGGCTTGCTCCATTTGTCTTGGGCTTGCTCTAGTTGTCTTGGGCTTCCGTCAGTTGTCTTGGCCTTGCCCCAGTTGTCTTGGACTGGCTCCAGTTGTTTTGGGCTTGCTCCCGTTGTCTTGGGCTTGCTCCAGTTGTCTTGGCTTTTCTCCAGCTGTCTTGGGATTGCTTTTGTTGTCTTGGGGTTGTACCAGTAGTCTTGGGTGTGCTCCAGTTGTCTTGGACCTGCTCCAGTTGTCTTGGGCTTGCTCTAGTTGTCTTGGGCTTGTTCCTGTTGTTGTGGGCTTGCTCCAGATGTATTGGCCTTGCTCCAGTTGTCTTGGCCTTACTCAAATTGTCTTTGAATTGCTCCAGTTGTCTTGGGCTTGCTCCAGTTTTCTTGGCCTTGCTCTAGTTGTCTTGGGATTGCTCCAGTTGTCTTGGCCTTGCTCCAGTTGTCTTGGCCTTGCTCCAGTTGTCTTGACCTTGCTCCTGTTGTCTTGGTCTTGCTCCAGATGTCTTGGGCTTGCTCCAGGTGTCTTGGTCTTGCTCCAGTTGTCTTGGGCTTGCTCCAGTTATCTTGGGCTTGCTCCAGTTGTCTTGGGCTTGCTCCAGTTGTCATGGATTTGCTCCAGTTGTCTTGAACTTGCTCCATTTGTCTTGGGCTTGCTCCAGTTTTCTCGGGCTTGCTCTGGTTTTTTTGGCCTTTCTCTAGTTGTCTTGGGCTTCCTCTAGTTGTCTTGGGCTTGCTCCAGTTGTCTTGGCCTTCCTCCTGTTGTCTTGGCCGTGCTCCAGTTGTCTTGGGCTTGCTCCAATTTCTTGGACTTGCTCCAGTTGTCTTGGGATTGCTCCAGTCGTCTGGAGCTTGCTTCAGTTGTCTTGGGCTTGCTCCAGTTGTCTTGGGTTTATTCCAGCTGTGTTGTACTTGGTCTAGATGTCTTGGCCTTGCTCCAGGTGTCTTGGGCTTGCTCCAGTTGACTTGGGCTTGCTCCAGTCATCTTGGGCATGCTCCAGGTGTATTGGGCTTGCTCCAGTTGTTTTGGTCTTGCTCCTGTTGTCTTGCGCTTGCTCCAGTTGTCTTGGCTTGGTTTAGTTGTCTTGGCCTTGCTCCAGTTGTCTTGGCCTTGCTCCAGTTGTCTTGGGCTTGCTCTAGTTGTCTTGGGCTTGCTCCAGTTGTTTTGGTCTTGCTCCTGTTGTCTTGCGCTTGCTCCAGTTGTCTTGGCTTGGTTTAGTTGTCTTGGCCTTGCTCCAGTTGTCTTGGCCTTGCTCCAGTTGTCTTGGGCTTGCTCTAGTTGTCTTGGAGTTGCTCCAACTGTCTTGGGCTTGCTCCAGTTGTCTTGGGCTTGCTCCAGTTGTATTGGGCATGCTCCAGTGGTCTTGTGCTTGCTCCAGTTGTCTTGGGCTTGCTCCAGTTGTCTTGGTCTTGCGCCAGTTGTCTTGGCCTTGCTCCAGTCGTCTTGGACTGGCTCCAGTTGTCTTGGGCTTGCTCCAGGTGTCTTGGGCTTTCTCCAGTTGTCTTGGGCTTACTCCAGTTGTCTTGGGCTTGCTCCAGCTGTCTTGGCCTTGCTCCAGTTCTCTTGGACTTGCTCCAGTTGTTTGGGCTTGCTCCAGTTGTCCTGGGCTTGCTCCAGTTCTCTTGGCCTTGCTCCTGTTGTCTTGGCCTTGCTCCAGTTGTCTTGGCCTTGCTCCAGTTGTCTCGGGCTTGCTCCAGTTTTCTTGGCCTTGCTCCAGTTGTCTTGGGCTTTCTCCAGTTGTCTTGGCCTTGCTCCATTTGTCTTGGCCTTGCTCCAGCTAACTTGGGCTTGTCCAAGTTGTCTTGGACTTGCTCAGTTGTCTTGGCCTTGCTCCAGTTGTCTTCAGCTTACTCCAGTTGTTTTGGGCTTGCTCCAGTTGTTTTGGGCTTGATCTGGTTGTCTTGGACTTGCTCCAGTTGTCTTGTGCTTTCTGCAAGTGTCTTGTGCTTGCTATAGTTGTCTTAGGCTTTCTCCAGTTGTCTTGGGCTTGCTCCAGTTGTCTCGGGCTTGCTCCAGATGTCTCGGCCTTCCTCCAGTTGCCTTGGACTTGCTCCAGTTGTCTTGGCCTTGCTCCAGTTGTCTTGGGCTTTCTCCAGTTGTCTTGGACTTGCTCCAGTTATCTTGGGCTTCCTCCAGTTGTCCTGGCCTTGATCCAGTTGTCTTGGCTTTGCTCCAGATGTCTTGGGCTTACTTCAGTTGTCTTGGGCATGCTCCAGTTGTCTTGGGCTGTCTCCAGTTGTATTGGGTTTGCTACAGTTCTTTTGGCCTTGCTCCAGTTGTCTTGGCCTTGCTCCAGTTGTCTTGACCTTGCTCCAGTTGTCTTGGGCTTGCTCCAGTTATCTTGGCCTTCCTCTAGTTGTCTTGGAATTGCTCCAGGCGTCTTGGGCTTGCTCCTGTTGTCTTGGGCTTGCTTCAGATGTCTAAGCCTTGCTCCAGTTTTCTTGGGCTTACTCCAGTAGTCTTGGGCTTGCTCCAGTTGTCTTGGGCCTGCTCCAGTTGTCGTGGACTTGCTCTAGTTGTCTTGGGCTTGTTCCAGTTGTCGTGGGTTTGCTCCAGTTGTATTGGCCTTGCACCAGTTATCTTGTCCTTACTCCACCTGACTTGGAATTGCTCCAGTTGTCTTGGGCTTGCTCCTGTTGTCATGGCCTTGCTCTAGTTGTTTTGGGATTGCTCCAGTTTTCTTGGCCTTTGTCCAGCTGTCTTGGCCTTGCTCCAGTTTTCTTGACCTTGACCCAGTTGTCTTGGGCTTGCTCCAGATGTCTTGGGCTTGCTCCAGTTGTCTTGGGCTTGCTCCAGTTGTCTTGGGCTTGCTCCAGTTGTCGTGGGCTTGCTCCAGTTCTCTTGGGCTTGCTCCAGTTGTTATGGACTTTTCACAGTTGTCTTGGACTTAATCCAGTTGAATTGGTCTTGCTCTTGTTGTCTTGGACTGGCTCCAGTTGTCTTGGGCTTGCTCTTTCTGTCCTGGGCTTGCTCCTGTTGTCTTGGACTTGCTCCAGGAGTCTTGGGCTTGCTCCCGTTGTCTTGGGCTTGCTCCAGTTGTCTTGGCCTTGCTCCAGTTGTCTTGGGATTGCTCCAGTTGTCTTGGGCTTGCTCCAGTCTTCTTGGGCTTGCTCCACTTGTCTTGGGCTTGCTCCAGTTGTCTTGGGCTTGCTCCCGTTGTCTTGGGCTTGCTCCAGTTGTCTTGGCCTTGCTCCAGTTGTCTTGGGATTGCTCCAGTTGTCTTGGGCTTGCTCCAGACTTCTTGGGCTTGCTCCACTTGTCTTGGGCTTGCTCCAGTTGCCTTGGCCTTGCTCCAATTGTCTTGGGCTTGCACAGTTTTCTTGGGCTAGCTCCTGTTGTCTTTGCCTTGCTCTAGTTGTTTTGGGCTTGCTCCAGTTGCCTTGGGCTTGCTCCAGTTGTCTTGGGCTTGCTACAGTTGTCTTGGCTTTCCTCCAGTTGTCTTGAGCTTGCTCTAGTTATCTTGGCCTTGCTGTAGTTGTCTTGGGCTTGCTCCAGTTGTCTTGGGCTTGCTCCAGTTGTCTTCGCCTTTCTCCAGTTGTCTTGGGCTTTCTCCAGTTTTCTTGGGCTTTCTCTATTTGTCTTGGCCTTGCTCAAGTTGTCTTGGACTTGCTCCAGTTGTCTTTGGCTTGCTCCCGTTATCTTGGGCTTGCTTCAGCTGTCTAAGCCTTTCTCTAGTTGTCTTGGGCCTGCTCCAGTTGTCTTGGGCTTGCTCCAGTTTTCTTGGGCTTGTTCCAGTTGTCTTGGGTTTGTTCCAGTTGTATTGGCCCTTTTCCAATTGTTTTGGCCTTACTCCAGTTGTCTTGGAATTGCTCCAGTTGTCTAGGGCTTGCTCCAGTTGGCTTGGCCTTGCTCTAGTCGTCTTGGGATTGCTCCAGTTTTCTTGGCCTTGCTCCAGTTGTCTTGGCCTTGCTCCAGTTCTCTTGACCGTGCTCCTGTTGTCTTGGGCTTGTTCAAGATGTCTTGGGCTTGTTCTAGGGCTTACTCCAGTTGTCTTGGGCTTGGTCCACTTGTCTTGGGCTTGCTCCAGTTGTCTTGTTCTTGCTCCAGTTGTCATGGATTTGCTTCAATTGTCTTGAACTTGCTCCAGTTATCCTTGGCTTGATCCACGTTTCTTGGAATTGCTCCATTTATTTTGGCCTTGCTCTAGTTGTCTTGGACTTCCTCTAGTTTTCTTGGGTTTCTTGCCTCAGTTGTCTTGGGCTTGCTCCTCTTGTCTTGGCCTTGCTCCAGTTGTCTTGGGCTTGCTCCACTTTTCTTGGACTTTCTCCACTTTTCTTGGGCTTGCTCCAGTCATCTTGAGCTTCCTTTAGTTGTCTTGGGCTTGCTCAAGTTGTCTTGGGCTTACTCCAGTTGTGTTGGACTTTGTCTAGTTGTCTTGGCCTTGCTCCAGGTGTCCCGGGCTTGCTCCAGTTGTCTTGGGATTGCTTCAGTTGTCTTGGGCTGTCTCCAGGTGTCTTGGCCTTGCTCCAGTTGTCTTGGGCTTGCTCCAGTTGTCTTGGGCTTGCTCCAGTTGTCTTGGGATTGCTTCAGTTGTCTTGGGCTGTCTCCAGGTGTCTTGGCCTTGCTCCAGTTGTCTTGGGCTTGCTCCAGTTGTCTTGGGCTTGCTCCAGTTGCCTTGGGCTTGCTCCAGTTGCATTGGCCTTGCTCCAGTTGTCTTGGCCTTGCTCCAGTTGTCTTGGGCTTGCTTGAATTGTTTTGGGGTTGCTCCAGTTGTCTTGGGCTTGCTCCAATTGTCTTGGGCTTGCTCAAGTTGTATTGGGCTTGCTCCAGTTATCGTGTGCTTGCTCCAGTTGTCTTGGGCTTGCTCCAGTTGTCTTGGGCTTGCTCCAGTTATCTTAGCCTTGCTCCAGTTGTCTTGGCCCGGCTCCAGTTGTCTTGGGTTTGCTCCAGTTGTCTTGGGCTTGCTCCAGTTGTCTTGGGCTTGCTCCAGTTGTCTTGGGCTTGCTCCAATTGTCTTGGGCTTGCTCAAGTTGTATTGGGCTTGCTCCAGTTATCGTGTGCTTGCTCCAGTTGTCTTGGGCTTGCTCCAGTTGTCTTGGGCTTGCTCCAGTTATCTTAGCCTTGCTCCAGTTGTCTTGGCCCGGCTCCAGTTGTCTTGGGTTTGCTCCAGTTGTCTTAGGCTTGCTCCAGTTGTCTTGGACTTGCTCCAGTTTTCTTGGGCTTGCTCCAGCTGTCTTGGCCTTGCTCCAGTTGTCTTGGACTTGCTCCAGTTGTCTTGGGCTTGCTCCAGTTGTCTTGGGTATGTTCCAGTTGTCTTGGCCTTGCTCCTGTTGTCTTTGCCTTGCTCCAGTTGTCTTGTCCTTGCTCCAGTTGTCTTGAACTTGCTCCAGATTTATTGGCCTTGCTCCAGCTGTCTTAGGCTTGCTCCAGTTGTCTTGGCCTTGCTCTAGTTGTCTTGGCCTTGCTCCAGCTGTCTTGGGCTTGCCTAAGTTGTCTTGGCCTTGCTCAGTTGTCCTGGCCTTGCTCCAGTTGTTTTCGGCTTGCTCCAGTTATCTTGGGCTTGCTCCAGTTGTCTTGGTCTTGCTCCAGTTCTCTTGGGCTTGCTCTAGTTGTCTTGGACTTGCACCAGTTTTCTTGGGCTTGCTGCAGGTGTCTTGTGCTTGCTCTAGTTGTCCCGTGCTTGATCCAGTTGTCTTGGGCTTGCTCCCGTTGTCTCGGGCTTGCTCAAGTTGTCTTGGCCTTCCTCCAGTTTCCTTGGACTTGCTCCAGTTTTCTTGGGCTTGCTCCAGTTGTCTTGGCCTTGCTCCAGTTGTCTTGGCCTTGCTCCAGTTTTCATGGGCTTGCTCTGTGGAATTGTACATAACAGGATCTTTAGGAATCTTTAGAAATAATCCCTTCAGCTTGAAACACTGTCTGATGCTTTGCTGGATTGTTGGTGGTGATCTCACTGACGAGAATCACCACTCACACACATACAGGCACTCTTGCCTCAATTATGTCATTGACTGTGCGATTCAAGAGTATGAGCAACGCCTAATCGGAACTGAGCATAACGGAGCAGAAAGCTACCAAGGTAGCAGCTTCTGGAAGGGAGCCCAGTGGAAGGATTTTTCTGCCTGGACCATCTTTAAAAAAAAAAAAACATTCAAGAGTTTTAGCTCAAGGCACAGTTACACGACCCGTCTCACAAGCTTTCCATCGGTGCCAAGCTTGTTAAGAATGATCTCGTACAGATGAAGTAATAAAAAATACAAACCTACAGCTATTTAACTGACTATGCTAATTATCGGCAGAAAAATACAAGTGTTACGTGGTCCGGTATCCTGTGTCTTCGAGTTCTCAGTCACAGTATCACCCGGACGCCGCTCGATGGCCTCCAGTCATCGGCAGACCGAGGTTGGCGGATGCCCAGCGCCCTCGGTGTAATCCACGGACGAGATCGTCCGGATCTGCGGTCACTTCCCATTTCCGTTGATCTTTCTCAGGCGTCGTCTCGAGAGGAGCCGATGCTCACACTTCTCAATTCGTTGATGGCTCCGATCAGTCCGCTTCCCTCGCAATGATTCCCGATCATCGGATCTGTCTTTAGAAGGACGTCGTCTGCCCCGACCTCCAGTCCCTTGCCATGTCAGCAGACTCAACATCGAGAGGAGCTCATGCTCACACTCTCACTTAGTCTGCCGGGCCACACACCGCGTTTGCCCAAATCCTGCCACAATATTTGGCGCTCGCTACCAGTGTACTGTCAGCTCTACAAAGCTCCGATAGGATGAGTAGAGTAGGTAGGGCTGCGGATGGATAGAACAGTGGGATGCCTAAAGAGTGTCAGGCATCTGTCCTGGCGTGCTCTGAACTGCCACAAGTGTCCACGGCTGCTTAGTGCAAAGAGACTGCCAGGGGAGGTGTGTGCTTTGGGTCGCCACAACACCAAGGGAGTAGAATGCAGGCAGAATGCAGGGTGCAGAAACTACGAAGGGCTGAAGACCATAAATGGTTAGTTATTTTGGTTAGATGACATCAGAGTATTATAGCCTGTGATCTAAGCTTTCCAACACATCCAAGCACGCCCAAAACGGAGCAGTAGAGCCCCT
This sequence comes from Penium margaritaceum, assembly GCA_023375785.1. Taxonomy (NCBI): domain Eukaryota; kingdom Viridiplantae; phylum Streptophyta; class Zygnematophyceae; order Desmidiales; family Peniaceae; genus Penium; species Penium margaritaceum. The sequence continues at coordinate 92,312 of SZWC01001272.1, read as the reverse complement.
GCTACGGCCATTGAAGTGACCCATGGTGGAGCCGCCCATCAAGCCCACGAACGGAAGTGACGGGAGGCACTTCACCACCGACTAGTCGAAGCGCCCTTCCTGGCCCTCAAACGTGGTGGGAGGCTCTCCTACATCAAGGAGACCTCCCACGTCCGTTCCCTGATGGCCCACGTGCCTTTGGAGACCATTGGAGTCGAACTCAGACCACCGCGGTGGAATAATCCCGTCACCCATGACGGAGACCCAGATTCCACCCGTCGACCACACGAACTTCGGATGAGGCTATCATTTTGAATACCCAACCAAATCGAGCAAATGAAAGCTTGAAACTGCATGGCAAACTCCAGGGAGTCCAAATCTGCAATCCGATCAGACATTCAACCACTCTCTAGTGGTCGAACCAGGAACCACCCAAACGGCATCCATGGCAGAGGCACTTCTTAACAAAGAGGCGTGCCCACAGCCATACCATACCCCACCAACAAAACTAGGGTGCAAGTAGGGCGTAAATAGGGCGCAAGTAGGGTGCAATTAGGGTGCAACTAGGGCGCAACTAGGACGTAACTAGGATGTATGAATGGCACAAGTAGGGCGCAAATAGGGCGTTAGTAGGACGCAACTAGGGCACAACTATGGCGCAAGTTGGACGGAAGTACGGCGCAACTAGAGCACAACTAGGGCGCAACTAGGACGCAAGTAGGGCGCAAGTAGGATACAACTAGGGCACAACTAGGGCAAAACTAGGGTAAAATTGGGGCATAGCTAGTGCCCAACTGAGGCACAACAAGGGCGCAACCAGGGTGCAACTAGGGTGTAACTATGGCGCAACTAGGACGTAACTAGGACGCAAGTAGGACGTACGTAGGGCACAAGTATGGCACAACTAGGACGCAACTAGGACGCAACTAGGACGCAAGTAGGGTGCAAGTAGGACGCACGTAGGACACAAATAGGACGCAACTAGAATGCAACTAGGGTGCAAGTACGATGCAAGAAGGGTGCTAGTAGGGCACAACTAGCGTGCAACTAGGACGCAACTAGGGCGTAAATAGGGCGCTAGTAGGGCACAACTAGGGTGCAACTAGGGCACAACTAGGGCCTAACTAGGATGTAACTAGGACACAACTAGGACACAACTAAGGTGTAGCTAGTGTCCAATTGAGGTGCAACTAGGGCGCAATTGGGGTGCAACTAGGGCGTAACTAGGACGCAAGAAGGGCGCAAGTAGGGGGCAATTAGGACGCAACTAGGGTGCAACTAGGGCGCAACTAGGACGTAGCTAGTGCCAAACTCAGGCGCAACTAGGGCGCAACTAGGGTCCAACTAGGGCACAATTAGGGCGCAACTAGGACGTAACTAGGGCACAAGTGGTGCGTAACTCGGGCGCCACTAGGGCACAACCAGGACGTAGCTAGTACCCAACTGAGACGCAAGAAGGGCACAACTAGGGCGCAACTAGGACGCAAGTAGGACGCTACTAGGGCACAAGGAGGATGCAAGTAGGGCGCAAGTAGGGTGCAACTGAGGCGCAACTAGGACGCAACTAGGGTGTAACTATGGTGCAAGTAGGATGCAAATAGTGTGCAAGTAGGACACAACTGGGGTGAAACTAGAGCACAACTAGGCCACAAGTAGGACTCAAGTATGACGCAACTAGGACGCAAGTAGGGTGCAAGAAACCACAGCCGGGTCAGAAAAACCAAACCCGGGTCACACAAACCAAACCCGGATCACAGAAACCAAAGCCCGGTCACAGAAACGAAAGCGGGGTCACAGAAACCAAAGTGGGATCATAGAAACCAAATCCGGGTCATAGATACCAAAGCCGGGTCACGGAAACCAAAGCCGGGTCACGGAAACCAAAGCCGGGTCACATAAACCAAAGCCGGTTCACAGAAACCAAAGCCGGGTCACAAAAGCCAAAGCCAGGTCACAGACGTCGGAATATGAATCTGACAGAGCACGACACATCCCGACATAAATTCTCAATAACGGTTCAAGTCCAGCCAGAACCACCTCGGTCATCACTTTCACTAGCCGTTAACGGTCATTGACCAACCAACGGACTTCCTACCGAGTAATCCCCTAATAAGCGGAATCTCCGCAAGCGCGTCCGGCTAGCGCAAAAGAAGCTGTTGCTCATGCTTTTCCGCCTGTCCTATTCTGTTGTACATATGGAGGATGTTCATGCCCTCCTTGATTAACCAGAACAGTTCTACCCATCCTGTTTTCTTCTTAGTTCCGCGGATTCGCCACCGTGGCCTCACTCAGCTCGCTCATCACACCTTCTGTCTTCGCCAACCTATCTGACTCAGTGCTCTTCGCTCAGTCCTTCCTGATTCTTCGGCTAGGCCACCTCGATCCTGGACTTGTCTCGCTCGTGCCTTCTCTCAAAGATCTCCTATCTACCTTGCCTCCTCAGCTCCATGCCTCTCATCGCGCTCTGCGACCAACTCCTTTGAGTAGCCCACGCCTTCCTGCTTCGATCTTCAGCTGACGTACTCGTGCATGTCGCGCTGCTTCTGCCTACTTCTGCTCTTGTCATCTTCGCTCATTGCATTCTTCTGACATTGTATCAGAGCATCAGGCAACATCCCCTGGTGCCCCGTGACCTCGTCATCCCTCTGCCGCCATCATTGTCTCGAATCTCGTCTCTACACTGCTCCGTCGCCGCCGTCGCCCCTTTTGCACCTCTCCACTTCAGTGAAAGCTGACATCAGCAGCACTGCCTGGAGTGCTATTTGTGCTGAAGGAACGTCTTGTCATCCTGAAAAGGCCCTGCGCCCATTCCGCACCCGTGGCCAACAATCGGTGACTTGTCGTCCACAACAGCCGCAAGCATCTCCCGAGCCGCCGCCTGCCGTCAACTTCCGAGAAGCTTCCTGCCGCTCACAATCTGCTACCTCTCATCACCTCAGCCACCACAAGTCCCTCCGCCTTTCTCACCTCCTCTCATCATTCGCGTCTACTATATCAGCCTCAACATCCTCTGCTCCTCTACATTCTTCCTCTCAAGCCGCGTCCTCATGCCGCCTTCTCGCATCGTTAGCAGCAGCAGTGTTACTCCCGCCGTCAGGACATCGGACACCACCAGTCTTCCTGCTCCCATTGCGAGCCAAGTGGGGAACAAGCCATCACTCTCCTGACATCAGCGGACCAGTATCTCTGCTTGCCACACAACTCTGTCTGTAGTAGCCAACTTCCTCTCGCAGCCACGGTATCAGACACCACCAGTCTTCCTGCCTGTCGGTCTCGGGCCAACTTGGGAACAAGCCGTCACTCTCCTGAATGCAGGGGAATTGGTTGCCTTGCCCACGCTTACTTCTGTGCCGCCTCCCTTCTGGCCATCTTCTGCCTGACACGACCCTCATCCTCCACCTTCGCCACGCCCTCCTCATCTTATCAGCCTTGTTCTTCACGTCCAAGTCATCTTTAGCTTCCTCCGTTGACTGCCTTCTCGACATTATCACTTCAACCTCCTGCTCCAACTCAACTGCATCTGCCTTCCTCGCGTTGCCCTTCGTCGCCCGCCATCATCTGCATCGTTCGTGCCACCTCAGCATCAGCCTTCCTCAACAGCCTTCATCATCCACGCACGAGGTTCCGCCCCTGCGCCCACTCAGTCATCAACTTCCGCAACTTCCTCTTTGCTTCAGCTTCATCCTCCGCTCGGCACACGGATCCGCCCGGTCGTATCGCCCGTTCCGCGACAACCTGCACCCACGCCAAAAACGTTCGCAATGCACGTGGTTTCGCCCCTGCGCCCACTCCTACTTCATCAGCTTCCGCATGCTCATCACCCGCATCTGCGGCAAGTACAAGGACATGCACAAGCTCACTGTCCACTTCGCAGCAGCCTACACCCACACCGGCAGCAGATTTCTTGCGGCGCGCTGGCTCTCACCTTCCCCTTGTCGCATTCTACCCCTCTATTGCAGCAACGCACGTGGTTTCGCCACTGTGCCCACTTCGCCGTCAATCATTTTGCCGCTATCATCCGCCTTTCCTCGCCCACTCGGCACACGGATCCGTCCCATTGCATCGCCCACCTTGCGACGACCTGCGCCCACACCGAAAACTGCCTCAACACACGTGGTTTTGCCCCTGCGCCCACCCCACCATCAATCATCCCTCCGCAATCCTCCGCTTCCGCATAATTCTACGAACCCACGCCGAACCTTCCTGCAGCGCACGCGGCTTCCCCACTGCGCCCACTTTGCCTTCCGAGAAACCGCTTTCCACTCAGTTGCCTCGTCCTGCCATCAACTACCTCAACTCGGCACCTCCTATGTCCCTTCTTTCCAACCACCACCATGGCTGCTCCACCTCCTCCCCAAGTACCCTCCTTTGACATACTGGCTGAAGATGGTTCCAACGTGCATACATGGTCAGCTTCTGTCCTACTCTGAGTTGTTGGATGGTCAGTTCGCAGGCATGCATTCGTCAACCTACTTCGAGGATCCATCGAGTACAACATCGATAGACACAGCCTGTCCTCGGACGACTACGCCGTGAATATCCAGCAGATCACCTTTGAGGCGGTTTGTGCTCAACTTCGACCACTTGTGCATCCCTCCTACCATCATCACTTCAGAACAGCCCACACTAGTCCAATGCTTTGGCACACAATTCTTCAGCAGGGGTGGTGGCGACACTGGCTCAAATGCGTCTGTACCAACATGGCAACCCTGCCTACACTGGCAGGAGCAATTGACCCTTTGCCCTCCTTCGGCCGTCATGAAGGATGGAGACAAACACAAGAGTGGGCCGAGCAGGTGTACAAGTCCCTCTACCCAGTCCTTCTGCTGCACCACGGCGTAACAGACTGTCTTTTTGGTGACCGACTCTACCTCGGACCACCAGAACAGCGGGCTGAATCATATGCTGAAGTCAATCAGCAAGTGCGCCAGGAATTGAAAACTGTCATGCACAGGACCTACCATGCTCTCATCGACGCACATCCAGAAGACCTTGGAGACATGTGGTCTTGCTTTCTTTCCTCTCGGGACTTAGGCTGCTCCATTACCCTTGAATGAACCTACTCACACAGGTGATCTGTCAGATTCACGGGGGGTGTCGGAATATGAATCAGACAGAGCACGACACATCTCGGGATAAATTCTCAATAACGGTTCAGCTCCAGCCAGAACCACCTCGGTCATCACTTTCACTAGCCGTTAACGGTCATTGATCGACCAACGGACTTCCTACCGAGTAATCCCCTAATAAGAGGAATCTCCGCAAGTGCGTCCGGCTAGCGCAAAAGAAGCCGTTGCTCATGCTTTTCCGCCTGTCCTATTCTGTTGTACATATGGAGGATGTTCATGCCCTCCTCGATTAACCAGAACAGTTCTGCCCATCCTGTTCCCTTCTTGGTTCCGCGGCTTCGGCACCGTGTCCTCGCTCAGCTCGCTCATCACTCCTTCTGTCTTCGCCAACCTATCTGACTCAGTGCTCTTCGCTCAGTCCTTCCTGATTCTTCGCCTAGGCCACCTCGATCCTGGACTTGTCTCGCTCGCACCTTCTCTCAAACATCTCCTGTCTACCTTGCCTCCTCAGCTCCATGCCTCTCATCGCGCTCTACGACCAACTCCTCTGAGCAGTCCACGCCTTCCTGCTTCGATCTTCAGCTGACGTCCTTGTGCATGTCGCGCTGCTTCTCCCTGCTTCTGCTCTTGTCGTCTTTGCTCATTGCATTCTTCTGACAAAAGAAACCAAAGCTGGGTCACAGAAACCAAAGCCGGGTCACAGAAACCAAAGCCGGGTCACAGAAACCAAAGCCGGGTCACAAAAACCAAAGCCGAGACACAGACACAAGAACCGGGTCACAGAAACCAATGCCGGGTCACAGAAACCAAAGCCGGGTCACAGAAACCAAAGCCGGGTCGCTGAAACCAAAGCCGGGTCACAGAAACCAAAGCCGGGTCACACAAACCAACGCCGGGTCAGAGAAACCAAAGCCGGGTCACACAAACCAAAGTCGGGTCGAAGAAACCAAAGCCGGATCACAGAAACCAAAGCCGGGTCACAGAAACCAAAGCCTGGTCACAGAAACCAAAGCCGGGTCACAGAAACCAAAGCCGGGTCACACAAACGAAAGCCTGGTCACAGAAATCAAAGCCGGGTCACAGAAACCAAACCCGGGTCACAGAAGCCAAACCCGGGTCACAGAAACCAAAGCCAGGTCAGAGAAACCAAAGCCGGGTCAGAAAAACCAAACCCGGGTCACATAAACCAAACCTGGGTCTCAGAAACCAAAGCCGGTTCATAGAAACAAAAGCCGGGTTTCTGAAACCAAACCCTGGTCACAGAAAGCAAAGCCGGGTCACAGAAACCAAAGCTGGGTCACGGAAACCAAAGCTGGGTCACGGAATTCAAAGCCGGGTCACAGAAACCACAGCCGGGTTACAAACACCAAAGCCAGGTCACAGAATCCAAAGCTGAGCCACACAAAACAAAGCCGGGTCACAGAAACCAAAGCCGGGACACAAAAACCAAAGCCGGGTCACAGAAACCAAAGCCGGGTCACGGAAAACCAAAGCAGGGTCACATAAACGAAAGCCAGGTCACAGAAACCAAAGCCGGGTCATAGAAACCAAAGCCCGGTCACAGAAACCAAAGCCGGGTGACAGAAACCAAAGCCGGGTCATAGAAACCAAAGCCCGGTCACAGAAACCAAAGCCGGGTGACAGAAACCAAAGCCGGGTCATAGAAACCAAAGCCCGGTCACAGAAACCAAAGCCGGGTGACAGAAACCAAAGCCGGGTCATAGAAACCAAAGCCCGGTCACAGAAACCAAAGCCGGGTGACAGAAACCAAAGCCGGGTCATAGAAACCAAAGCCCGGTCACAGAAACCAAAGCCGGGTGACAGAAACCAAAGCCGGGTCATAGAAACCAAAGCCCGGTCACAGAAACCAAAGCCGGGTGACAGAAACCAAAGCCGGGTCATAGAAACCAAAGCCCGGTCACAGAAACCAAAGCCGGGTGACAGAAACCAAAGCCGGGTCATAGAAACCAAAGCCCGGTCACAGAAACCAAAGCCGGGTGACAGAAACCAAAGCCGGGTCATAGAAACCAAAGCCCGGTCACAGAAACCAAAGCCGGGTAACAGAAACCAAAGCCGGGTCACAGGCACCCACGCCGGGTCACAGAAACCAACGCTGATAACAGAAACCAAAGCCCGGTCACAGAAACCAAAGCCGGGTCACAGAAACCAAAGCCGGGTCACGGAAACCAAAGCTGGTTCACAGAAACCAAAGCTGGGTTACAGAAAACCAAAGCCGGGTCACAGAAATCAAAGCCGGGTCACAGAAACCAAAGCCAGGTCACAGACACCAAAGCTGGGTCACAGAAACCAAAGCCGGGTTACAGTAACCAAAGCCGGGTCACATAAGCCAAAGCTGGGTCCCAATTGTCTTGGGCTTGCTCCAGTTGTCTTAGGATTGCTCCAGTTGTTTTTAAATGGACGAAAACCCTGGCAGGTGGCTTGTCTTATCTCAGGTGTACAGAGGGGAGTAGGTGGGAGAGCACGTGGAACAAGGGATGGGACCAAAATGTAGTTGAGAACCAAGGACAGAGGAACAGTGAGCAAGACTGAGCTATTCCTAGTTGGTGGGGTGAGGCGGCTAGCCCGCTCAACCCACCATCCCACAAGTGGGCTACCACTTGTGGGGGTCACGCCGCCAGGGTGGAACCAGGCGGCACACAACTAATATAATCACTGAAGTCCATGCAAGGGAATAACCAGAGTGGGGTCACATAGGAGCCCGAGTGGCATCATTGGACTCAGTAAAGTATCCTAGCCAATCCTAAAATAGCCAATAATACCAGGCTGTTTGTGGCTCCGATCAACACTCCCCATGAGCCACAACAGCCTCATAATGGTTGGACTACGTAGCAAGGTATACCAGGGAAATGCAGACCAGAAACTATGAAGGACCAGCGGTCAAGAGAGACAAGCCGCTGCTTCCTGCCCTTGTTCTTCTTCCCCTTCCTTGTTTGTGCCTTGGAGTCAGGAGAGGGCACCAACTCTGGACAGGGTGGAGCGGATGGAGAAGCTGCTGCTGGGGCTGTTGGCGGGGTGGAGATGGTACCAGTTCGATGCAGTGCAATGCTCTCACTCGTGATCTTGTCGAACCGATGAATGAGACTGTGGGCTGCGAGAGAAACTTCAAGTACTGCATCCTGGATAGTAGTGGCGACATGCTCTCCTGAAGAGAGCATGTCCAAGGCATCCACTGTGCACATGAGGCGCTCGGAAACATCCGACAGGTCAAGGAGGGAGAACAAGAGTGTGGATGGAAGTGCTGATTGTGGAGTGTGTGTGTGTCGTGTGGATAACGATGAAGACGCTGAAGGAACACGTGCTGGGGATGAGGACAACACAGCTTTGGTGACCAGCAGGTGGGCCATGAGGACCACATAGACAGAGTGGAATGCGGTTTTGGATGACACACTGGTAGGAGAAACGTTATGACAGTCCGAGGAGGGAAGGGGAGCAACAGTGACCAAGGGGGTGGACGACGGAGAAGAGTCACTCTTTGAGTCAAAAGGGGATACACATGCAACGGTGGATGTGGGAGAAGACACGAGTCACTGCAGATGCACTTTAATTTCACGTGTGAGGATACGTGCACGGGGAGAGGGAACGACGACAGGGTGCGGGTCGTGATGAAGAAACAGTGGGATCCAGTTGAGTAGACGGTACAAACACCGACGCCAACTGTGACCAGGTGTGTTACAGAAATGACAACGGAAGAACACTGGTGTGGGATAGGATGGATACCCTCGCACGAGTGAAGTGAAGCGGGGGCTACGATTGCACGGCACAAAGACATCAGGCATATGACAGGACACAGGAATGGAAGGTGCAGGGTACGACATCGGACAAGGAAGTAGCCCAGGAAGAGGTGACGGAACGACAAAAGACATGGTGGAAAGGGGACAACAGGACAAAACAAGCGGTGTCTCCCTCTCTCTTTTGGTCTCTCCCTCTCTCTCTCTCTCTCTCTCTCTCTCTCTCTCTCTCTCTCTCTCTCTTTCTCTCTCTC
>SZWC01001272.1:36904-68475 GCA_023375785.1 Penium margaritaceum | reverse complement strand
CTTGCTCCAGTTGTCTTGGGCTTGCTCCAGTTGTCTTGGCCTAGCTCCAGTTGTCTTGGCCTTGCTCCAGTTGTCTTGGGCGTGCTCCAGTTGACTTGGCCTTGCTCCAGTTGTCTTGGCCTTGCTCCGGTTGTCTTGGCCTTGCTCCAGTTGTCTTGGTCTTCCTCCAGTGTCTTGGCATGCTCCAGTTGTCTTGGGCTTGCTCCAGTTTTTTTGGCCTTGATCCAGTTGTCTTGGGCTTGCTCCAGTTGCCTTAGGCTTCCTTGTCAGACAGGCTTCTGCCGCTAGTCCGCGGAGAAGCCGATCTGTGGAAGGGGGACCTTGGCGAGCTGAGAACCGCGCGAGGCACGCTGGCTCCCGCGGCAAGCGCGGTCGATCATGGGGTAGCGCGGAATCCAGCTGCGGTGAAGGCGGGCCACATGGCGGGGAGCTGCCGCAGGTTGACATTGTCATCTGCGGTGACTTCCCTACGGCTATCTCAAGCGCTTGATGCGGAATCTGTGAAAGGGCGGGAAGGAGTGGCAGGGAGATCCACGGTGGGGAAGGAACAAGAGCGAGCTACAGGAGGAAGAATAATCACGAAGCCAATCAAGCTGAAGCGGCAGCAGAATAGGAAGCGACGGCGAGACATAGGTAAGCGGCTGAACGGGCAGTGGCGGAAGCGGCAGCGGCAGCAGAAGAACGGGCGGTGGCTGAGTGAGCAGCAGCAGAAGCAGCAGCGGTGGCAGACGAAAGGGCGGCGGCTGAACGAGTGGCTGCGGAGGCGGCAAAGGCGGCACAAGAGAGGACAGCGGCTGAGAGCGCAGCAGTAGAAGCGGCACAAGCGGCAGCTAGGTGAGCCACGGAGAAAAGGGCAGCGGAAGAGCAGGCAGCGGGGTAAAAGCAGAAGGCAAAGAAGGCCAAGGAAGAAGCACGAGCCAAGACGGGAACATCAGAAACAGAGAGATACGGAGGGATGCGCCACGACCTGCCCCATTGGCAGCCACACTCGGGAGAAAAGCCAAACTCCAGGCAAGAGCAGCGGCGCACACCGAGAGGGCCGCGGTATCCGCTGCCCTCAGCAAGCAGGTCACCCCATCCCACGTTGCATCCACAAGCCATATTGCGACCCCACGCAAGGAGCAGGCCGCAGGCGGGCAGGCCCCATCCGCGGAAACAACACCAACATCCCGCCAACGGGACCAGGGCAAGCAAGCGGTGGACGAAAGCACCGCTGGAGAACCCTCCGCTAAGCGCAGCAAGCAGCGCCACCCGCCGCAGGGCACCCTTCCAAGTATCGACCCCGGACAGCTGGCACAGGCCAAGTGGGTCGCCGCCCAGGCAGCAGAGCTGCTCTTGGCAGTATTTCACAATGTTCCGATGCCGGCTGACTTGGTCCCGGCCCAGCTCCGGCCCATCCTTGAGGGCGCCCGCACGGCAGCTCCACGCAAAAGGGCTTGCTCTAGTTGTCTTGGGCTTGCTCCAATTATCTTGGGCTTGGTCCAATTGTCTTGGGCTTGGTCCAGTTGTCTGGGGCTTGCTCCATGTGCCTTGGGCTTGCTCCAGTTGTCTTGGGCTTGCTCCAATTATCTTGGGCTTGGTCCAATTGTCTTGGGCTTGCTCCAGTTGTCTTCGTCTTGCACCAGTTGTCTTGGGCTTTCTCCAGTGATATTGGCCATGCTCCAGTTGTCTTGGGCTTGTCCTAGTTGTCTTGGACTTGCTCCAGTTGTCTTGGGCTTGCTCCAGTTGTCTTGGGCTTGCTCCAGTTGTCTTGGGCTTGCTCCAATTGTCTTAGGCTTGCTCCAGTTGTCTTGGGCTTTCTTCAGTTGTCTTGGCCTTGCTCCAGTTGACTTGGGATTTCTCCAGTTGTCTTGGGCTTGCTCCAGTTGACTTGGGATTTCTCCAGTTGTTTTGGGCTTGCTCCAGTTTTCTTTGGCTTGCTTTATTTTTCTTGAACTTGCTCCAGTTGTCTTGGCCTTGCACCAGTTGTATTGAACTTGCTCCAGTTGTCTTTGGCCTGCTCCTGTTGTATTGGCCTTGCTCCAGTTGTCTTGGGCTTGCTCCAGTTGTCTTGGCCTTGCTTCAGTTGTCTTGGGCTTGCTTCAGTTGTCTTAGGTTTGCTCTAGTCGTCTTGACCTTGCTCCAGTTGTCTTGAGCTTGCTCCAGTTGTCTTGGGCTTCCTTCAGTGGTCTTGGGCTTGCTCCACTTGTCTTTGCCTTGCTCCAGTTGTCTTGGGCTTGCTCCAGTTGTCTTGGGCTTGCTTCAGTTGTCTTGGGCGTGCTCCAGTTGTCTTGGGCTTGCTCCAGTAGTCTTGGCCTTGCTCCAGTTGTCTTGGACTTGCTCGAGTTGTCTTGGGCTTGCTCCAGTTGTCTTGGGCTTGCTCCAGTTGTCTTGGCCTTGCTCAAGGTATCTTGGGCTTGCTCCAATTGTCTTGGCCTTCCTCCAGTTGTCTTGGGCTTGCTCCAGTAGTCTTGGGTGTTCTCCAGTTGTCCTGGCCTTGCTCCAGTTGTCTTGGTCTTGCTCCAGTTGTCTTGGGCTTGCGCCAGTTGTCTTGGCCTTGCTCCACTTGTCTTGGGCTTACTCCAGTTGTCTTGGGCTTGCTCCTGTTGTCTTGGGCTTGCTCCAGTTGTCTTGGGCTTGCTCTTGTTGTTTTGGTCTTGCTCCAGTTGTCTTGGGCATGCTCCAGATGTCTTAAGCTTGCTCCAGTTGTCTTGGGCTTGCTCCAGTTGTCTTGGCCTTGCTCCAGTTGTCTTGGTCTTGCTCCAGTTGTCTTGGGCTTGCGCCAGTTGTCTTGGCCTTGCTCCAGTTGTCTTGGGCTTGCTCTAGTTGTCTTGGGCTTGCTCCAGTTGTCTTGGGCTTGCTCCTGTTGTCTTGGGCTTGCTCCAGTTGTCTTGGGCTTGCTCTTGTTGTTTTGGTCTTGCTCCAGTTGTCTTGGGCATGCTCCAGATGTCTTAAGCTTGCTCCAGTTGTCTTGGGCTTGCTCCAGTTGACTTGGCCTTGCTCCAGTTGTCGTTAACTTGTTCCAGTTGTCTTGGGCTTGTTGCAGTTTTCTTCACCAAGCTCCAGGTGTCTTGGCCTTGCTCCAGTTGTCTTGGGCTTGTCCCAGTTGTTTTGGGCTTGCTCCAGTTGTATTGGGCTTTCTCTAGTTGTATTGGCCATGTAACAGTTGTCTTGGGCTTGATCCACTTGTCTTGGGCTTGCTCCAGTTGTCTTGGGCTTGCTCCTGTTGTCTTGGGCTTGCTCCAGTTGTCTTCGGCTTGCTCCAGTTGTTTTGGCCTCGCTCCAGTTAACTTGGGCATGCTCCAGTTGTCTTGGGCTTGCTCCAGTTTTCTTTGCCTTCCTCCAGTTGTCTTGGACTTGCTACAGTTGTCTTGGCCTTGCTCCAGTTGTCTTGGGCTTGATCCAGTGTACTTGGCCTTGCATCAATTGTGTTGGGCAGGTTCCAGTTGTCTTTGCCTTGATCCAGTTGTCTTGGGCTTGCTCCAGGTGTCTTGGGCATGCTCCAGTTGTCATAGCCTTGCTCCAGTTGTCTTGGGCTTGCTCCAGTTGTCTCGGCCTTGCTCCAGCTGTATTGGGCTTGCTCCAGGTATCTTGGCCTTGCTCCATTTGTCTTGTGCTGGCTCCAGTTGTCTTTGGTTTGCTCCAGTTGTCTTGGCCTTGCTCTAGTCTTCTTGGGCTTGCTTCAGTTTTCTTGGCCTTGCTCCACTTTTCTTGGGCTTGCTCCAATTGTCTTGGCCTTGCTCCAGTTGTATTGGGCTTGTTGCAGTTGTCTTGGCCTTGCTCCAGGTGTCTTGGCCTTGCTCCAGTTGTTTTGGGCTGTCTCCAGTTGTCTTGGGCTTGCTCCAGGTGTCTTGGTCATACTCTTGTTGTCTTGAACTTGCTCCAGTTGTCTCGGCCTTGCTCCCGTTGTCTTGGCCTTGCTACAGTGTTCTTGGCCTTGCTCCAGTTGTCTTGGCCTTGCTCAAGTTGTCTTGGCCTTGCTCCAGTTGTCTCGGGCTTGCTCCAGTTGTCTTGGCCTTGCCCCAGTTGTCTTGAGGTTGTCTTGGCCTTGCTCCTGTTGTCTTGGGCTTGCTCCAGTTGTCTTGAGATTGCTCCAGTTGTCTTAGCCTTGCTCCAGTTGTCTTGTGCTTGCTCCAGTTGTCTTGGGCTTGCTCCAGTTTTCTTGGCCTTGCTCCAGTTGTCTTTGGCTTGCTACAATTTCCTTGGCCTTGCTCCAGTTGTCTTTGGCTTGCTCCAGTTGTCTAGGCTTTGCTCCAGTAGAATTGGGCTTGCTCCACTTGTCTTGGGCTTGCTCCAATTGTCTAGGCCTTGCCCCAGTTGTCTTGGACTTGCTCCATTTGTCTTGGGGTTTCTCAAGTTGTCTTGGCCTCGCTCCAGTTATCTTTCCCTTGCTTCAGTTGTCTTGGACTTGCCCCAGTTGTCTTGGGCTTGCTCCAGTTGTCTTTGGCTTTCTCCAGTTGTCTTGGGCTTGCTCCAGTTTTCTTGGCCTTGCTCCAGTTGTCTTGGGCTTGCTCCATTTGTCTTGGCCTTCCTCTAGTTGTCTTGGCCTTGCTCCAGTTGTCTTGGCCTTGCTCCAATTGTCTTGCGCTTGCTCCAGTAGTCTTGGGCTTGCTCCAGTTGTTTTGGGCTTGCTCCAGTTTTCGTGCGCTTGCTGCATTTGTCTTGGCCTTGCTCCAGTTGTCTTGGGCTTGCTCCAGTTGTCTTGGCCTTGCTCCAGGTGTCTCGGCCTTGCTCCAGTTGTCTTGGGCTTGTTGCAGTTGTCTTGGCCTTGCTCCAGGTGTCTTGGCCTTGCTCCAGTTGTCTTGGCCTTGCTCCAGTTTTCTTGGGCTTGCTCCAGTTGTCTTGGCCTTGCTCCAGTTGTCTTGGGCTTGCTCCAGTTTTCTTGGCCTTGCTCTAGTTGTCTTGGCCTTGCTCCAGTTGTCTTGGGCTTGCTCCAGCTGTCTTTGGCTTGCTTCAGTTGTCTTGGCCTTGCTCCAGTTGTCTTGGGCTTGCTCCAGTTGTCTTGGCCTTGGTCTAGTTGTATTGGCCTTGCTCTTTTTGTCTTGGTCTTGCTCCAGTTGTCTTGGCCTTGCTCCAGATGTCTTGGGTTTGATCCAGTTTTCTTGGCCTTGCTCCAGTTGTCCTGGGCTTGCTCCAGTTCTCTTGGTCTTGCTCCAGTTGTTTTGGCCTTGCTCCAGTTTCCTTGGGCCTTCTCAAGTTGTCCTGGCCTTGCTACAGTTGTCTTGGCCTTGCTCCAGTTGTCTTGAACTTGCTCCAGTTGTCTTGGCCTTGTTGTAGTTGTCTTTGCCTTGCTCCTGGTGTCTTCGCCTTGCTACAGTTGTCTTGGGCTTGCTCCAGTTGGCTTGGGCTTGCTACAGTTGTATTGGGCTTGCTCTGGTTGTCTTGGCCTTGTACCAATTGTCTTGGCCTTGCTCCACTTGTCTTGGGCTTGCTCCAGTTGTCTTGGGCTTTCTCCTGTTCTCTTGGGCTTGCTCCAGTTGTCTTGGGCTTGCTCTTGTTGTTTTGGTCTTGCTCCAGTTGTCTTAGGCATGCTCCAGTTGTCTTAAGCTTGCTCCAGTTGTCTTTGACTTGCTGCACATGTCTTGGGAATTCTCCAGTTATCTTGGCCTTGCTCTAGTTGTCTTGGGCATGCTCCATATGTCTTGGGCTTGCTCCAGTTGTCTCGGGCTTGCTCCAGTCGTCTTGGCCTTGCTCCAGTTGTATTGGGCATTCTCCAGTTGTTTCGGGCTTGCTCCAGTTGTCTTGGGCTTGCTCATGTTGTCTTGGACTTGCTCCAGTTGTCTTGGCCTTGCTCCAGTTGTGTTGGCCTTGCTCCAGTTGTCTTGGGCTTGCTCCAGTTGTCTTGGGCTTCCTCCAGTTGTCTTGGCCTTGCTCCAGTTGTCGTAGCCTTGCTCCAGTTGTCTTGGCCCTGCTCCAATTGTCTTGGGTTTACTCCAGTTGGTTTGGGCTTGCTCCAGCTGTCTTTGGACTTCTCTATTTGTCATGGGATTGCTCCAGTTGTCATGGGCTTGCTCCAGTTTTCTTTGTCAGATATTGAATTCGACACTGACGTCATCCCTCGGATACTTTGCTCTCAATAAGATTTAGATTCCGCACCGAGCCAACATGAACCACCTTGCCAAAGGATTGTCGGTCACGAAAGAAGACCCAGAGGCAAGCCACCCGTAATAACCGCATCCACGTTGCAACCGCGTCTGGCTAACAGAAGAAGCCATTGCTTTGGTTTTTATCCTGTTATGCTGTATATTTTTGAGGATGTTCATTCCCTTGAGGTTAACCTGAACAGCCTTCTTCACTCCGTTCCCCTTTAGGTCCACGGATTTGCCTATGGGTCCTCGCTCGGCATGCTCATCGCTCACTTTTCCATTGCTACCAACTCTTACCTATTGACTCTTCGCCCCGTCACTCTCATTCCTTCGCTTCACTCTCCTCCATCCATCACTCACGTTCTGCTCAAACTATCTCTCCATCTACCTCATAACTCCTCTAATCAGACTTCTATAACAAAACGCCTTGCATCATCTCACACCTCCTCGCTGCCGTCGTTACTGCCCATGCTTCCACATGTTCCATTGTTTCGACTTGCTTCTGCCGTCTCTCGTCCAGCTCTATCCATTATTCTGACAGTCTTGGCCTTAGTCCAGTTTCTTGAGCTTGCTCCAGTTTCGTGGCCTTGTTCCTGTTATCTTGGATTTGCTCCAGTTGTCTTGGGCTTGCTCCAGTTGTCTTGGCCTAGCTCCACTTGTCTTGGGATTGCTCCAGTTGTCTTGGGCCTGCTCCAGTTGTCTTGGCCTTGCTCAAGTTGTCTTGGGCTTGCTCTAGTTGTGTTCGCCTTGCTCCAGTTGTCTTAAGCTTGATCCAGTTGTCTTGTTCTTACTCCAGTTGTCCTGGACTGGCTTCAGTTGTCTTGGCCTTGCTCCACCTGTCTTGACCTTGCTCCAGATGTTTTGGGCTTACTCCAGTTTTCGTGGCCTTGCTCCAGTTTATTGGACTTGCTTCAGTTGTCTGGACTTGCCCCAGTTGTCCTGGGCTTGCTCCAGTTGCCTTGGGATTCCTCCAGTTGTCTTGGGCTTGCTCTAGTTGTCTTGAGCTTGCTCAAGTTGTCTTGGGCTTCATTCAGTTGTCTTGGGCTTGCTCCAGTATTCTTGAACTTGCTCCATTTTTCGTGGCCTTGCTCCAGTTTTCTTGGACTTTCTCCAGTTTTCTTGGGCTTGGTCCAGCTGTCTTGGGCTTGCTCCGGTTGTCTTGGGCTTGTTCCAGTTGTCCTGGGCTTGCTCAAGTTGTCTTGGGCTTGCTCCAGTTGTCTTAAGCTTGCTCCAGTTGTCTTGGACTTGCTCCAGCTGTCTTGGCCTTGCTCCAATTGTCTTGGGCTTGCTCCAGTTGTCTTGGCCTTGCCCCAGTTGTCTTGGGCTTTCTACAGTTGGCTTGGGATTGCTCCAGTTGTCTTGGCCTTGCTTCAGTTTTTTTGGGCTTGCTCCAGCTGCCTTGGCCTTGCTCCAGTTGTCTCGGGCTTGCTCCAGTTGTCTTGGCCTTGCTCCAGTTATCTTGGCCTTGCTTTAGCTGTCTTGGGCTTGCTCCATTTGTCTTGGCCTTTCTCCACTTGTCTTGGCCTTGCTCCAGTTGTCTTGGACTTGCTCCAGTTGTCTTGGGCTTGCTCCAGTTGTTTTGGACTTGCTCCACTTGTCTTCAGCTTGCTCCAGTTGTCTTGGGCTTGCTCCTGTTGTCTTGGGCTTGCTCCAGTTGTCTTGGGCTTGCTCCAGTTGTCTTGGGCTTGCTCCAGTTGTTTTGGGCTTGCTCAAGTTGTCTTAAGCTTGCTCCAGTTGTCTTGGACTTGCTCCACTTGTCTTGGCCTTGCTCCAGTTGTCTTGGGCTTGCTCCAGTTGTTTTGGACTTGCTCCACTTGTCTTCAGCTTGCTCCAGTTGTCTTGGGCTTGCTCCTGTTGTCTTGGGCTTGCTCCAGTTGTCTTGGGCTTGCTCCAGTTGTCTTGGGCTTGCTCCAGTTGTTTTGGGCTTGCTCAAGTTGTCTTAAGCTTGCTCCAGTTGTCTTGGACTTGCTCCACTTGTCTTGGCCTTGCTTCAGTTGTTTTGGCCTTGCTCTAGTTGTCTTGGGCTTGCTCCAGATGTCTTGAGCTTGCTCCAGTTGTCTCGGGCTTGCTCCAGTCGTCTTGGCCTTGCTCCAGTTGTATTGGGCATGCTCCAGTTGTCTTGGGCTGGCACCAGTTTTCTTGGACTTGCTCATGTTGTCTTGGACTTGCTCCTGTTGTCTTGGCCTTGCTCCAGTTGTCTTGGCCTTGCTCCAGTTGTCTTGGGCTTGCTCCAGATGTCTTGGGCTTCCTCCAGTTGCCTTGGACTTGCTCTCCTTGTCTTGGCTTTGATCCAGTTGTCTTGGGCTTGCTACAGTTGTCTTGGTCTTGCTCGGGTCGTCTTTTCCTTGCTCCAGTTGTCTTGGGCTTGGTCCAGTTGCTTTGGCCTTGATCCAGTTGTCTTGGCATTGCTCAAGTTGTCTTGGCCTTGCTCCAATTGTCTTGGGCTTGCTCCAGTTGTCTTTAATTTGGTCAAGTTGTCTTGGGCTTGGTCCAGTTGTCCTTGCCTTGCTCCAGTTGTCTTGGCCTTGCTCCAGTTATTTTGGGCTTGCTCCAGTTGTCTTGGGCTTGCTCCTATTGTCTTGGGCTTGCTCCAGTTGACTTGGGCTTGCTCCAGTTTTCTTGGCTTTGCTCCAGTTATCTTGGGATTGCTCCAGTTGTCTTGGGCTTGCTCCAGTAATCTTGGGCTTGCTCGCGTTGTCTTGGCCTTGTTCCAGTTGTCTTGGACTTGCTCTAGTTGTCTTGGCCTTGCTCCAGTTGTCTTGGGCTTGCTGCAGTTGTATTGGTCTTGCTCCAGTTGTCTTGGCCTTTCTCCAGTTTTCTTGGGCTTGCTCCAGTTGTCTTGGGCTTGCTCCAGTAATTTTGGCCTTGCTCCAGTTGTCTTGGCCTTGCTCCAGTTGTCTTGGCCTTGCTCCCATTGTCTTGGCCTTGCTCCAGTTGTCTTGGCGTTGATCCAGTTTTCTTGGGCATTCTCCAGTTATCTTGGTATGATCCAGTTCTATTGGGCTTGCTCCAGTTTTCTTGGGCTTGCTCCAGGTGTCTTGAGTTTGCTCCAGTTGTCCTGGCCTTGCTCCAGTTGTCTTGGCCTTGATCCAGTTGTCTTGGCCTTGCTCCAGTTTTCGTGGCCTTGCTCCAGGTTACTATTTCTTTCTCCAGTTGTCTTGGGCTTGCTCGAGCTGTCTTCGGCATGCTCCAGTTTGATTGGTCTTGCTCCAATTGTCTTGGGCTTCCTCCAGTAGTCTTGTTCTTGCTCCAGTTTTCTTGGGCTTGATCCAGTTGTCTTGGGCTTGCTCTAGTTGTCTTGGGCTTGCTCCAGTTGTCTTGGCCTTGCTCCAGTTGTCTTGGCATTTCTCGAGTTGTCTTCACCTTGCTCCAGTTGTTTTGACCTTGCTCTTTTTGTCTTGAGCTTACTCCACTTGTCTTGGCCTTGCTCCAGGTTCCTTGGCCTTGCTCCAGTTGTCTTGGCCTTGGTCCAACTGTCTTCGACTTGCTCCAGGTGTCTTGGCCTTGCTCCAGTTGTCCTGGGCTTGCTCCAGTTGTCTAGGGCTTGCTCCAGTTGTATTGGGCTAGCTCTAGGTTTCTTGGCCTTGCACCAGTTGCCTGGGGCTTGCTCCAGTTGTCTTGGCCTTGCTCCAGTTGTCTTGGGCTTGCTCCAGTTGTCTTGGGCTTGCTCCAGTTGTCTTGGCCTTGCTCCAGTTGTCTTGGGCTTGCTCCAGTTGTCTTGGGCTTGCTCCAGTTGTCTTGGCCTTGCTCCAGTTGTCTTGGGCTTGCTCCAGTTGTCTTGGGCTTGCTCCAGTTGTCTTGGCCTTGCTCCAGTTGTCTTGGGCTTGCTCCAGTTGTCTTGGGCTTGCTCCAGTTGTATTGGGATTGCTCTAGTTGTCTTGGCCTTGCTCAAATTGTCTTGGTCTTGCTCCACTTATCTTGGGCTTGCTCCAGTTGTCTTGGGCGTGCTCCTGTTGTCTTGGGCTTGCTCCAGTTGTCTTGGGCATGCTCCAGTTGTTTTGGCCTTGCTCCAGGTGTCTTGGGCATGCTCCAGTTTTCTTGGGTTTGCTCCAGTTTTCTTGGCCTTGCTCCAGTTGTCTTGGACTTGATACAGTTGTCTTGGCCATGCTCCAGTTGGCTTGGGCATGATCCAGTGTACATGGCCTTGCTTCAATTGTCTTGGGCTTGCTCCAGTTGTGTTAGCCTTGCTTCAGTTGTCTTGGGCATTCTCCAGTTGTCTTCGTCTTGCTCCAGTTGTCTTGGGCTTGCTCCAGTTGTCTTGGCCTTGCTACAGTTGTCTTTGCCTTGATCCAGTTGTCTTGGCCTTGGTCCAGTTATCTTGGCCTTGCTACAGTTGTCTCTGCCTTGCTCCAGTTGTCTTGGCCTTTCTCCAGTTGTCTTGGCCTTGCTCCAGTTGCCTCGGGCTTGCTCCAGTTGTCTTGGCCTTGCCCCAGTTGTCTTGGGGTTGTCTTGGCCATGCTCCTGTTGTTTTGGGATTGCTCCAGTTTTCTTGGCCGTGCTCCAGTTGTCTTGGGCTTGCTCTAGTTGTCTTGGGATTGTTCCAGTTTTCTTGGGGTTGCTCCAGTTGTCTTGGGTTGCGCTTGTAGTCTTGGCCTTGCTCCAGTTGTCTTGGCCTTGCTCCAGTTGTCTTAAGCTTGCTACAGTTGTCTTGGCCTTGCTCCAGTTGTCGTGGGCGTGCTCCAGTTATCTTGGCCTTGCTCCTGACCTCTTGAGATTACTCCAGTTGTCTTCGGCTTGCTCCTGTTTTCTTGGCCTTGCTCCAGTTGTATTGGGCTTGCACCACTTGTCTTGGGCTTGCTCCAATTGTCTTGGCCTTGCTCCCGTTGTCTTGGACTTGCTCCAGTTGTCTTGGACTTGCTCCAGTTATCGTGGCCTTGCTCCAGTTGTGTTGGCCTTGCTCCAGTTGTCTTGGCCTTGCTCCAGCTGTCCTTGACTTGCTTCAGTTGTCTTGGACTTGCTCCAGTTGTCTTAGGCTTGCTCCAGTTGTCTTGGCCTTGCTCCAGTTGTCTTGGGCTTGATCCAGTTGTCTTGGCCTTGCTCCAGTTGTCTTGGGCTTGCTCCAGTTGTCTTGGCCTTGCTCTAGTTGTCTTTTTCTTGCTCCAGTTGTTTTGGGCTTGCTCCAGTTGTCTTAAGCTTGCTCCAGTTGTCTTGGGCTTGTTCCAGTTGTCTTGACCTTGCTCCAGTTGTCTTGGGCTTGATCCAGTTGTCTTGGCCTTGCTCCAGTTGTCTTGGGCTTGCTCCAGTTGTCTTGGCCTTGCTCTAGTTGTCTTTTTCTTGCTCCAGTTGTTTTGGCCTTGCTCTTGTTGTCTTGAGCTTGCTCCACTTGTCTTGGCCTTGCTCCAGTTCTCCTGGCCTTGCTCCAGCTGTCTTCGACTTGCTTCAGTAGTCTTTGACTTGCTCCAGTTGTCTTCAGCTTGCTCCAATTTTCCTGGCCTTACTCCAGTTGTCTTAAGCTTGCTCCAGTTGTCTTGGGCTTACTCCCGTTGTCTTGGCCTTGCTCCAGTTTTCTTGGGCTTGCTTAAGTTGTCTTGGCCTTGCTCCAGTTGCTTTGGGCTTGGTCCATTTGTCTTGGCCTTGCTCCAGTTGTCTTAAGCTTGTTGCAGTTGTCTTGGGCTTGCTCCAGGTGTCTTGGCCTTGCTCCAGATGTCTTGGGCTTGCTCCAGTTGTCTTGGGATTGCTCCAGTTGTATTGGGCTTGCTCTAGTTTTCTTGGCCTTGCACCAGTTGTCTTGGGCTTGCTCCTCTTGTCTTGGCCTTGCTCCAGTTGTCTTGGGCTTTCTCCAGTTGTCTTGGGCTCGCTCCAGTCGTCTTGGCCTTGCTCGAATTGTCTTGGCCTTGCTCCACTTGTACTGGGCTTGCTCCAGTTGTCTGGTGCGAGCTCCTGTTGTCTTGGGCTTGCTCCAGTTCTCTTGGGCTTGCTCCAGTTGTCTTGGGCTGGCTCCAGTTGTCTTGGGCATGCTCCAGATTTCTTGGGCTTGCTCCAGTTTTCTTGGCCTTGCTCCAGTTGTCTTGGGCTTGCTACAGTTGTGTTGGCTTTGCTTCAGTTGTCTTGGGCTTGCTCCAGTTTACTTGGCCTTGCTCCAATTGTCTTGGGCTTGCTCTTGTTGTCTTGGCCTTGCTCCAGTTATCTTGGGCTTGCTCCAGTTGTGTTGGCCTTGCTCGAGTTGTCTTGGGATTGCTCCAGTTGTCTTGGCCTTGCTTCAACTTTCTTGGGCTTGCTCCCGTTGTCTTGGCCTGGCTCCAGTTGTCTTGGCCTTGCTCCAGTTTTCTTCTGCGTGCTCCAGTTGTCTTGGCCTTGCTCCAGTTGTCTTGGGCTTGCTCCAGTTGTCTTGGCCTTGCTCCAGTTGTCCTGGGCTTGCTCCAGTTTTCTTGTCCTTGCACTAGTTGTCTTGGGCTTGCACCAGTTGTCTTGGGCTTGCTCCAATAGTCTTGGGCTTGCTCCAGCTGTCTTGGCTGTGCTCCAGCTGTCTTCGGATTGCTCCAGTTGTCTTTGCCTTGCTCCAGTGTACTTGGCCTTGCTCCAATCGTCTTCGGCTTGCTCCAGTTGTCTTGGCTTTTCTCTAGTTGTCTTGGGCTTGCTCCAGTTGTCTTGGCCTCGCTCGAGTTGTCTTGGGCTTGCTCTAGTTGTCTTGGGCTTGTTCCAGTTGTCTTGACATTGCTCCAGCTGTCCTGGGCTTGCAACAGTTCTCTTGGCAGTGCTCCAGTCGTCTTGGGCTTGCTCCAGTTGTCTTGGGCTTGCTCTTGCTGTCTTGGCCTTGCTCCAGTTGTCTTGAGCTTGCTCTAGTTGTCTTGAACGTGCTCCAGTTGTCTTGGCCTTGCTCCAGTTGTCTTGGCCTTGCTACGGTGTTCTTGGCCTTGCTCCAGTTGTCTTGGCCTTGCTCAAGTTGTCTTGGCCTTGCTCCAGTTGTCTCGGGCCTGCTCCAGCTTTCTTGGCCTTGCCCCAGCTGTCTTGGGGTTGTCTTGGCTGTGCTCCTGTTGTCCTGGGCTTGCTCCAGTTGTCTTGGGATTGCTCCAGTTCTCTTGTTCTTGCTTTAGTTGTCTTGGGATTGCTCCAGTTGTCTTGTTCTTGCTCCAGTTGTCTTGGGCTTGCTCAAGTTGTCTTGGGCTTACTCCAGTTGTCTTTGGCTTGCTCCAGTTGTCTTGGGCTTGCTCCAATTGTCTTGGCCTTGCTCCAGTTGTCTTGGGATTGCTCCAGTTGTCTTGGGCTTACTCCAGTTGTCTTTGGCTTGCTCCAGTTGTCTTGGGCTTGCTCCAATTGTCTTGGCCTTGCTCCAGTTGTCTTGGGATTGCTCCAGTTGTCGTGGGCGTGCTCCAGTTATCTTAGCCTTGCTCCAGATGTCTTGGGATAACTCCAGTGGTCTTGGGCTTGCTCCATTTGTCTTGGCTTTGCTCCAGTTGTTTTGGGCTTGCTCCACTTGTCTTGGGCTCGCTCCAATTGTCTTGGCCTTGCCCCAGTTGTCTTGGACTTGCTCCAGTTGTCTTGGGGTTTCTCAAGTTGTCTTTGCCTTGGTCCAGTTATCTTGGACTTGCTCCAGTTGTGTTGGCCTTGCTCCAGCTGTCTTCGGCTTGCTTCTGTTGTCTTGGATTTGCTCCAGTTGCCTTGGGCTTGCTCCAGTTGTCTTGGCCTTGCTCCAGTTGTCTTAAACTAGCTCCAGTTGTCTTGGCCTTGCTCCAGTTGTCTTGGGCTTGCTCCAGATGTCTTGGCCTTCCTCGAGTTGTTTTGGGCTTGCTCCAGTTTTCTTGGCCTGGCTCCAATTGTCCTGGGCTTGCTCCAGTTGTCTTGGGTTTGCTCAAGTTGTCTTGGCCTTGCTCCAATTTTCTTGGGCTTGCTCCAGTTGTCTTGGCCTTTCTCCAGTTGTCTTGGAATTTCTCCAGTTGTCTTGGCCTTGCTCCAGGTATCTTGGCCTTGCTCCAGTTGTCATGGGCTTGTTGCAGTTATCTTGGCCTTGCTCCAGGTGACCTGGCCTTGCTCTATTTGTCTTGGCCTTGCTCCAGTTGTCTTGGACTTGCTCCAGTTGTCTTGGGCTTGGTCCAGCTGTCTTGGGCTTGCTCCAGTTGTATTGGCCTTGCTCTAGTTGTCTTGGGTTTGCTCTAGTTGTCTTGGGCTTGCTCCACTTGTCTTGGCATTGCTCTAGTTGTCTTGGGCTTGATCCAGTTGTCTTGGTCTTGCTCCAGTGTTCTTGGGCTTGCTCCAGTTGTCTTGGGCTTGCTCCTGTTATCTTTGGCTTGCTCCAGTTGTCTTGGACTTGCTCCAGTTGTCTTGGGCTTGCTCCAATTGTCTTGGCCTCTTTCCAGTTGTCTTTGCCTTGTTACAAATGTCTTGGCCTTGCTCCAGTTGTCTTGGCCTTGCTCCAGTTCTCTTGGCCTTTCTCCAGTTGTCTCGGGCTTGCTCTAGTTGTCTTGGCCTTGCCCCTGTTGTCTTGGGGTTATCTTGGCCTTGCTCCTGTTGTCTTGGGCTTGCTCCAGTTGTCTTAGGCTTGCTCCAGTTGTCTTGGGCTTGCTCCAGTTGTCTTGGCCTTGCTTCAGTTGTCTTGGCCTTGCTCCTGTTGTCTTGGGTTTGCTCCAGTTATCTTGGCCTTGCTCCAGATGTCTAGGAATTACACCAGTTGTCTTGGGCTTGCTCCAGTTGTCTTGGCCTTTCTCCAGTTGTATTGGGCTTGCTCCACTTGTCTTGGGTTTACTTTAATTGTCTTGGCCTTGCTCCAGTTGTCTTAGACTTGCTCCAGTTGTCTTGGGGTTGCTCAAGTTGTCTAGGCCTTGCTCCAGTTGTCTTGGCCTTGCTCCAGTTGTCTTGGCCTTGCTCCAGTTCTAGGGATTGCTCCAGTTGTGTTGGCCTTGCTCCAATTGTATTGGGCTTGCTCCAGTTGTCTTGGCCTTGCTCCAGTTGTCTGGGGCTTGCTCCAGTTGTCTTGGCCTGGCCCCAGTTGTCTTGGCCTTGCTTCAGTTTTCTTGGGCGTGCTCCAGTTGCATTGGCCTTGCTCCAGTTGTCTTGACCTTGCTTAAGTTGTCTTGGCGTTGCTCCAGTTGTCTTCGGCTTACTCGATTGGTCTTGGCATTGCTCCAGTTGTCCTGGGCTTGCTCCAATTTTTTTGGCCTTGCTCCAGTTGTCTTGGTCTTGCACTAGTTGTCTTCGGCCTGCTCCAATAGTCTTGGGCTTGCTCCAGTTGTCTTGGCTTTGCTCCAGTTGTCTTGGGCTTGCTCCAGTTGTCTTTGCCTTGCTCCTGTGTACTTGGCCTTGCTCCAATTGTCTACGTCTTGCTCCCGCTGTCTTGACTTGCCTCCAGTTGCCTTGGCCTTTCTCCAGTTGTCTTGGCCTCGCTCTAGTTGACTTGGGCGTGCTCCAGTTGTCTTGGGCTTGCTTCAGTTGTATTGGCATTGCTCCAGTTGTCTTGGGCTTGCTACAGTGTTCTTGGCAATGATCCAGTTGTCTTGGGCTTGCTCCAGTTATCTTGGCCTTGCTCCAGTTGTCTTGGGCTTGCTCTAGTTGTCTTGAACTTGATCCAGTTGTCTTGGCCTTGCTCCAGTTGTCTTGGCCTTGCTACAGTGTTCTTGGCCTTGCTCCAGTTGTCTTGGCCTTGCTCCAGTTGTCTTGGCCTTACTCCAGTTGTCTCAGGCTTGCTCCAGTTGTCTTGGCCTTGCCCCAGTTGTCTTGGGGTTGTATTGCTCTTGCTCCTATTGTCTGGGGCTTGCTTCAGTTCACTTGGGATTGCTCCAGTTGTCTTGGCCTTGCTCCCGCTGTCTTGAGCTTGCTCCAGCAGCGTTGGGCTTGCTCCAGTTGTCTTGGGCTTGCTCCAGTTGTCTTCGCTTTGCTCCAATTGTCTTGGCCTTGCTCCAGTTGTCTTGGGATTGCTCCAGTTGTCGTGGGCGTGCTCCAGTTATCTTGGCCTTGCTCCAGATGTCTTGGGATAACTCCAGTTGTCTTGGGCTTGCTCCAGTTGTCTTGGCACTGCTCCAGTTGTATTGGGCTTGCTCCACTTGTCTTGGGCTTGCTCCAATTGTCCTGGCCTTGCCCCAGTTGTCTAGGACTTGCTCAAGTTGTCTTGGGGTCTCTCAAGTTGTCTTGGCCTTGCTCCAGTTGTGTTGGCCTTGCTCCAATTGTCTTGGGCTTGCTCGAGCTGTCTTGGGAATGCTCCAGTTGTCTTGGCCTTGCTCCAGTTTTCTCGGGCTTGCTCCAGTTTTCTTGGCCTTGCTCCAGTTGTCTTGGGCTTGCTCCAGTTGTCTTGGCCTTGCTCAAGTTATCTTGGCCTTGCTCCAGTTGTCTTGGGCTTGTTGCAGTTGTCTTGGCCTTGCTCCAGGTTTCCTGGCTTTGCTCCAGTTGTCTTGGCCTTGCTCCAGTTGTCTTGGACTTGCTCCAGTTGTCTTGGGCTTGCTCCAGTTGTCTTGGGCTTGCTCCAGTTGTATTGGCCTTGCTGTAGTTGTCTTGGCCTTGCTCCAATGGTCTTGGCCTTGCTCCACTTGTCTTGGGCTTGCTCTACATGTCTTGGGCTTGCTCCTGTTGTCTTGGGCTTGCTCCAGTTGTCTTGGGCTTGCTCCGGTTGTCTTGGCCTCGCTCCAGTTGCTTTGGGCTTGCTTCAGTTGTCTTGGGCTTGCTGCTGTTGTCTTGGAATTGCTCCAGTTGTCTTGGGCCTGCTACAGTTGTCTTGGTCTTGCTCCAGTTGTCTTGGGCCTGCTTCAGTTGTCTTGGGCTTGCTCCTGTTGTCTTTGCCTTGCTCCAGTTGTCTTGGACTTGCTCCAGTTGTCTTAGGCTTGATCCAATTGTCTTGGCCTTTTTCCAGTTGTCCTGGCCTTGCTACAGTTGTCTTGGCCTTGCTCCAGTTGTCTTGGCCTTGCTCCAGTTTTCTTGGCCTTGCTCCAGTTGTCTCGGGCTTGCTGCAGTTGTCTTGGCCTTGCCCCAGTTGTCTTGGGGTTGTCTTGGCCTTGCTCCTGTTCTCTTGAGCTTGCTCCAGTTGTCTTAGGCTTGCTCCAGTTGCCTTGGGCTTGCTCCAGTTGTCTTGGCCTTGCTCCAGTTGGCTTGGCCTTGCTCCAGTTGTCTTGGGCTTGCTCCAGTTATCTTGGCCTTGCTCCAGATGTCTTGGAATTACTCCAGTTGTCTTGGGCTTGCTCCAGTTGTCTTGGCCTTGCTCCATTTGTATTGGGCTTGCTCCACTTGTCTTGGGCTTGCTCCAATTGTCCTGGCCTTGCTCCAGTTGTGTTGGACTTGCTCCAGTTGTCTTGGAGTTGCTCAAGTTGTCTTGGCCTTGCTCCAGTTGTCTTGGCCTTGCTCCAGTTGTCTTGGCCTTGCTCCAGCTGTCTTGGCTTTGTTCCAGTTTTCATGGGCTTGCTCCATTTGTTTAAGCCTTGCTCTAGTTGTCTTGGCCTTGCTCAGTTGTCTTGGCCTTGCTCTTGTTGTCTTGGGCTTGCTCCAGTTTTCTTGGCCTTGCTCCATTTGTCTTGGGCTTGCTCCAGTTTTTTTGGCCTTGCTCCAGTTGTCCTGGGCGTGTTCCAGTTGTCTTGGGCTTGCTTTAGTTGTCTTGGCCTTGCTCCAGTTTTATTGGGCTTGCTCCAGTTGTCTTGGCCTTGCTCCAGTTCTCTTGGGCTTGCTCCACTTGTCTTGGGCTTGCTCCAATTGTCTTGGCCTTGCTCCAGTTGTCTTGGACTTGCTCCAGTTGTCTTGGAGTTGCTCAAGTTGTCTTGGCCTTGCTCCAGTTGTCTTGGCCTTGCTCCAGTTGTCTTGGCCTTGCTCCAGCTGTCTTCGGCTTGCTTTAGTTGTCTTGGACTTGCCCCAGTTGTCTCGTGCTTGCTCCTGTTGTCTTGGCCGTGTTCCAGTTGTCTTGGGCTTGCTCAAGTTGTCTTGGCCTTGCTCCAGTTGTCTTGGGCTTGCTCCAGTTTTTTTGGCCTTGCTCTAGTTTTCTTGGCCTTGCTCGGTTGTCTTGGCCTTGCTCTTGTTGTCTTGCGCTTGCTCCAGTTGTCTTGGCCTTGCTCCAGTTGACTTGGGCTTGCTCCAGTTTTCTTAGTTTTGCTCCAGTTGTCCTGGGCGTGCTCCAGTTGTCTTGGACTTGCTCCAGTTGTCTTGGCCTAGCTCCAGTTTTTTTGGGCTTTCTCCAGTTGTCTTGGCCTTGCTCCAATTATCTTGGGCTTGCTCCAGTTTTCTTGGCCTTGCTCCAGTTGTCTTTAACTTGATCGAGTTTTCTTGGGCTTGCTCCAGTTGTTTTGGCCTTGCTCCAGTTGTCTTGGCCTTGCTCCAGTTTTATTGGGCTTGCTCCACTTGTCTTAGGCTTGCTCCAATTCTGTTGGCCTTGCTACAGATGTTTTGGAATTGCTCCAGTTGTCTTGGGGTTGTTCAAGTTGTCTTGGCCTTGCTCCAGTTGTCTTGGCCTTGCTCCAGTTTTCTTGGCCTTGCTCCAGCTGTATTCAGCTTGCTTTAGTTGTCTTGTACTTGCTCCAGTTTTTTTGGGCTTGCTCCAATCCTCTTGGCCGTGCTCCAGTTGTCTTGGGCTTTCTCAAGTTGTCTTGGCCTTGCTCCAGTTGTCTTGGGCTTGCTTCAGTTGTTATGGCCTTGCTCTAGTCGTCTTGGCCTTGCTCTTGTTGTCTTGGGCTTGCTCCAGTTGTCTTGGCCTTGCTCCAGTTGTCTTCCCATTGCTCCAGCTTTCTTGGCCTTGCTCCAGTTGTCCTGGGCTTGCTCCATTTCTCTTGGGCTTGCTCCAGTTGTCTTGGCCTTGCTCCAGTTCTCTTGGCCTTGCTCCAGTTGTCTTTGCGTTGCTCCAGTTGTCCTTAACTTGTTCCAGTTGTCTTGGGCTTGTTGCAGTTGTCTTGGCCTTGCTCCTGGTGTCTTTGCCTTGCTCCAGTTGTCTTGGGCTTGCTACAGTTGTATTGGGCTTGCTCTAGTTGTCTTGGCCTTGTACCAATTGTCTTGGACTTGCTCCACTTTTCTTGGGCTTGCTCCAGTTGCCTTGGGCTTGCTCCTGTTATCTTGGGCTTGCTCCAGGTGTCTTGGGCTTGCTCCAGTTGATTTGGCCTCGCTCCAGTTGTCTTGGGCATGCTCCAGTTGTCTTTGGCTTGCTCCAGTTTTCTTGGCCTTTCCCCAGTTGTCTTGGACTTGCTACAGTTGTCTTGGCCTTGTTCCAGTTGTCTTGGGCTTGATCCAGTGTACTTGGCCTTGCTTAAATTTTCTCAGGCTTGCTCCAATTGTGTTGGCCTTGCTCCAGGTGTCTTGGCCATGCTCCAGTTGTCATAGCCTTGCTCCAGCTGTCTTTGGCTTGTTCCAGTTGTCTTGGCCTTGCTCCAGCTGTCTTGGGCTTGCTTCAGGTGTCTTGGCCTTGCTGCAGTTGTCTTGTGCTTGCTCCTGTTGTGTTGGGTTAGCTTAGGTTGTCTTGGCCTTGCTCCAATTTTCTTGGGCTTGCTCTAGTTGTCTTGAAGTTGCTCCATTTGTCTTGGCCTTGCTCCATTAGTCTTGGGCTTGTTGCAGCTGTCTTGGCCTTGCTCCAGGTGTCTTGGCCTTGCTCCAGTTTTCTTGGGCTTGCTCCAGTTGTCTTGGGCTTGCTCCAGTTTTATTGGCCTTGCTCAAGTTGTCTTGGGCTTGCTCTAGTTGTCTTGAAGTTGCTCCAGTTGTCTTGACCTTGCTCCAGTTGTCTTGGCCTTGCTACAGTGTTCTTGGTCTTGCTGCAGTTGTCTTGGCCTTGCTCCAGTTGTCTTGGCCTTGCTCCAGTTGTCTCAGGCTTGCTCCAGTTGTTTTGGCCTTGCCCCAGTTGTCTTGGGGTTGTATTGGTCTTGCTCCTGTTGTCTTGGGCTTGCTCCAGTTGACTTGGGATTGCTCCAGTTGTCTTTGGCTTGCTCCAGTTGTCTTGGGCTTGCTCCAGTTGCCTTGGGCTTGATCCAGTTGTCTTGGCCTTGCTCCAGTTGTCTTGGGATTGCTCCAGTTGTCGTGGGTGTGCTCCAGTTATCTTGGCCTTGCTCCAGATGTCTTTGGATAACCCCAGTTGTCTTAAGCTTGCTCCAGTTGTCTTGGCTCTTCTCCTGTTGTATTTGGGCTTGCCTTACTTGTCTTGGGCTTGCTCCAATTGTCTTGGCCTTTCCCCAGTTGTCTTGGACGTGCTCCAGTTTTCTTGTGGTTTCTCAAGTTGTCTTGGCCTTGCTCCAGCTATCTTGGCCTTGCTCCAGTTGTCTTGGCCTTGCTCCAGCTGTCTTTGTCTTGCTTCAGTTGTCTTGGACTTGCTCCAGTTTTCTTGCGCCTGCTCCAGTTGTCTTGACCTTGCTCCAGTTGTCTTAAGCTTGCTCCAGTTGTCTTGGCCTTGCTCCAGTTGTCTTGGGCTTGCTCCAGTTGTCTTGGCCTTCCTCTAGTTGTCTTGGCCTTGCTCCAGTTGTCTTGGCCTTGCTCCATTTGTCTTGGGCTTGTTCCAGTTGTCTTGGGCTTGCTCCAGTTCTCTTGGCCTTGCTCCAGTTTTCTTGGGCTTGCTCCAGAATTCTCTGGACCGCTGGCAGTTCACTTCAACTCGGATTTTGGCTAATCGCGCACTTTGAACCCGCAGTCCGCGGCTATATCCTCAGAGACAACGCTAGGCAGGAGCGCGGAATGCGGGGAGCACAGATGGGAGCGGTAAAATTCTTTGATAGTCAGGAACCAAGTACATGATCCGGCAGAATGTCCAGTCGAGAGCAATCAGGACTGAAGGACAACTTGTGCTACTATTGCCTAGGCCTTATCTAGTTGGGACTCCGCACGGCGTATCTACACGCCGGCGGTCTCTTCCCTCTCATACCGTCCTCATACCCCTACTTGGACTTCCAGACGGTGCGGCTACGCACCGTGGGTCTCGTCCTCACACAGGGATCATCATCCTTATTACTAGGTCTTCTTCTTCATCCAAGGCTCGCACACGCAGTCTTCGTGTTCTTCCTTGAATCTTGATCTTCCGCGGTGCGTCCTCAGACACCCTTTCCGTGATTGACACGCTGATTTTCATGCTGATTGGTCGCTGCTTCCCTGATTGCCTCATCCACCTGCAGCCCTGCCTGTCTCCGCTTTGTTTCCTCCGTGATTGCCTCCCCTTCCGCGGTTCGTCCCCTGTTCCTTTTCCACCGCGGATTCCCTCTCTGCTTCTTCCCGCCTCTTTCACATCTTCCATCATAAGCGCTTGAGATGAACGGGGGGCGGCCGCCGCAGATGACAATGTCAACCTGCGGCAGCCTCCCCCCCGTGTGGCCCATCCGCAGTACAGTTGGACTCCGCGCTACCCCATGCTCGACCGCGCATTCCGCGGGAGCCAGCGTTCTTTGCGCGGCTTCCTTCATGTCCCAGTTGTTACTCCGCGGACTGACCTCCTCGCGGATCTGCGGCAGGAGCTTGCCTGACAGAGTTTTGCCAGAGTTGTGCCAGAGTTGTGCCAGAGTAATGCCAGGGTTGTGCCAGAGTTGTGTCAGAGTTGTGCCAGGGTTGTAACAGAGTTGTGGCAGAGTTGAGCCAGACTTGTGCCAGATTTGTGCCAGAGATGTGCCAGAGTTGTGCCAGAGTTGTGCCAGAGTTGTGCTAGAGTTGTGCTAGAGTTGTGCCAAGGTTGTGCCAGAGTTTTGCCAGAGGTGTGCCAGAGTTGTCCCGCAGGTGTGCCAGAGTTGTGCCTGAGTTGTGCCAGAGTTGTGCCAGAGTTGTGCTAGAGTTGTGCCAGAGTTGTGCCAGAGTTGTACCAGAGTTGTGCCAGAGTTGTGCCAGAGTTGTGCCAGAGATATGCCAGAGTTGTGCCAGAGTAGTGCCAGAGTTGTGCCAGAGTTGTGACAGAGTTGTGGCAGAGTTGTGCCAGAGTTGTGGCAGAGTTGTGGCAGAGTTGTGCCAGAGTTGTGCCAGCGTTGTGCCAGAGCTGTGCCAGAGTTGTGCCAGAGATATGCCAGAGTTGTGTCAGAGTTGTGCCAGAATTGTACCAGAGTTGTTCCAGAATGGTAACAGAATGGTGGCAGAGTTGTGGCAGAGTTACGGCAGAGTTGTGGCAGAGTTGTGCCAGAGTTGTGCCAGCGTTGTGCCAGAGCTGTGCCAGAGTTGTGCCAGAGATATGCCAGAGTTGTGTCAGAGTTGTGCCAGAATTGTACCAGAGTTGTTCCAGAATGGTAACAGAATGGTGGCAGAGTTGTGGCAGAGTTACGGCAGAGTTGTGGCAGAGTTGTGCCAGAGTTGTGCCAGCGTTGTGCCAGAGCTGTGCCAGAGTTGTGCCAGAGATATGCCAGAGTTGTGTCAGAGTTGTGCCAGAATTGTACCAGAGTTGTTCCAGAATGGTAACAGAATGGTGGCAGAGTTGTGGCAGAGTTACGGCAGAGTTGTGGCAGAGTTGTGCCAGAGTTGTGCCAGCGTTGTGCCAGAGCTGTGCCAGAGTTGTGCCAGAGATATGCCAGAGTTGTGTCAGAGTTGTGCCAGAATTGTACCAGAGTTGTTCCAGAATGGTAACAGAATGGTGGCAGAGTTGTGGCAGAGTTACGGCAGAGTTGTGGCAGAGTTGTGCCAGAGTTGTGCCAGCGTTGTGCCAGAGCTGTGCCAGAGTTGTGCCAGAGATATGCCAGAGTTGTGTCAGAGTTGTGCCAGAATTGTACCAGAGTTGTTCCAGAATGGTAACAGAATGGTGGCAGAGTTGTGGCAGAGTTACGGCAGAGTTGTGGCAGAGTTGTGCCAGAGTTGTGCCAGCGTTGTGCCAGAGCTGTGCCAGAGTTGTGCCAGAGATATGCCAGAGTTGTGTCAGAGTTGTGCCAGAATTGTACCAGAGTTGTTCCAGAATGGTAACAGAATGGTGGCAGAGTTGTGGCAGAGTTACGGCAGAGTTGTGGCAGAGTTGTGCCAGAGTTGTGCCAGCGTTGTGCCAGAGCTGTGCCAGAGTTGTGCCAGAGATATGCCAGAGTTGTGTCAGAGTTGTGCCAGAATTGTACCAGAGTTGTTCCAGAATGGTAACAGAATGGTGGCAGAGTTGTGGCAGAGTTACGGCAGAGTTGTGGCAGAGTTGTGCCAGAGTTGTGCCAGCGTTGTGCCAGAGCTGTGCCAGAGTTGTGCCAGAGATATGCCAGAGTTGTGTCAGAGTTGTGCCAGAATTGTACCAGAGTTGTTCCAGAATGGTAACAGAATGGTGGCAGAGTTGTGGCAGAGTTACGGCAGAGTTGTGGCAGAGTTGTGCCAGAGTTGTGCCAGCGTTGTGCCAGAGCTGTGCCAGAGTTGTGCCAGAGATATGCCAGAGTTGTGTCAGAGTTGTGCCAGAATTGTACCAGAGTTGTTCCAGAATGGTAACAGAATGGTGGCAGAGTTGTGGCAGAGTTACGGCAGAGTTGTGGCAGAGTTGTGCCAGAGTTGTGCCAGCGTTGTGCCAGAGCTGTGCCAGAGTTGTGCCAGAGATATGCCAGAGTTGTGTCAGAGTTGTGCCAGAATTGTACCAGAGTTGTTCCAGAATGGTAACAGAATGGTGGCAGAGTTGTGGCAGAGTTACGGCAGAGTTGTGGCAGAGTTGTGCCAGAGTTGTGCCAGCGTTGTGCCAGAGCTGTGCCAGAGTTGTGCCAGAGATATGCCAGAGTTGTGTCAGAGTTGTGCCAGAATTGTACCAGAGTTGTTCCAGAATGGTAACAGAATGGTGGCAGAGTTGTGGCAGAGTTACGGCAGAGTTGTGGCAGAGTTGTGCCAGAGTTGTGCCAGCGTTGTGCCAGAGCTGTGCCAGAGTTGTGCCAGAGATATGCCAGAGTTGTGTCAGAGTTGTGCCAGAATTGTACCAGAGTTGTTCCAGAATGGTAACAGAATGGTGGCAGAGTTGTGGCAGAGTTACGGCAGAGTTGTGGCAGAGTTGTGCCAGAGTTGTGCCAGCGTTGTGCCAGAGCTGTGCCAGAGTTGTGCCAGAGATATGCCAGAGTTGTGTCAGAGTTGTGCCAGAATTGTACCAGAGTTGTTCCAGAATGGTAACAGAATGGTGGCAGAGTTGTGGCAGAGTTACGGCAGAGTTGTGGCAGAGTTGTGCCAGAGTTGTGCCAGCGTTGTGCCAGAGCTGTGCCAGAGTTGTGCCAGAGATATGCCAGAGTTGTGTCAGAGTTGTGCCAGAATTGTACCAGAGTTGTTCCAGAATGGTAACAGAATGGTGGCAGAGTTGTGGCAGAGTTACGGCAGAGTTGTGGCAGAGTTGTGCCAGAG
This sequence comes from Penium margaritaceum, assembly GCA_023375785.1. Taxonomy (NCBI): domain Eukaryota; kingdom Viridiplantae; phylum Streptophyta; class Zygnematophyceae; order Desmidiales; family Peniaceae; genus Penium; species Penium margaritaceum. Next base: position 44,296 of record SZWC01001272.1, on the reverse strand, counting down.
TTGTGCCAGCGTTGTGCCAGAGCTGTGCCAGAGTTGTGCCAGAGTTGTGCCAGAGTTGTGCCAGAGTTGTGCCAGAGTTGTGCCAGAGCTGTGCCAGAGTTGTGCCAGAGATATGCCAGAGTTGTGTCAGAGTTGTGCCAGAATTGTACCAGAGTTGTTCCAGAATGGTAACAGAATGGTGGCAGAGTTGTGGCAGAGTTACGGCAGAGTTGTGGCAGAGTTGTGCCAGAGTTGTGCCAGGGTTGTGCTAGAGTTGTGCCAGAGTTGTGAAAGTGTTGTTTCAGAGTTGTGCCAGAGATTTTCCAGAGTTGTGCCAGAGATGTGCCCGAGTTGTGCCAGTTTTTAGCAAGCCTTGTGCCAGAGTTGTGTCAGATTTGTGCAGAGGTTGTGCCGGAGTTGAGCCAAAGTTGTGTCAGAGTTGTGCCAGAGTTGTGCCAGAGTTGTGCCAGACTTGTGCCAGAGTTGTGCCAGAGTTGTGCCACAATTTTTCCAGAGTTGTGCCAGCATTCTGCCAGAGTTGTGCCAGAGTTGAGCGAGAGTTGAGCCATAGTTGTCCCAGATTTGTACGAGAGTTGTGCCAGGGATGTGCCAGAGTTGAGCGAGAGTTGTGTCACAGTTTTGCCACAGTTGTGCCAGAGTTGTGCCAGAGTTGTGCAAGAGTTGTGCCAGAGATGTGTCAGAGTTGTTTCAGGGTTGTGCCAGAATTGTGCTGGAGTTGTGCCGGAGTTGTGCCAGATTGTGCCAGAATCGTGCCAGATGTTTGCCAGAGTTGTGCCAGAGTTGAGCCAGAAGTGTGCCAGAGTTGTACGAGAGTTGTGCCAGAGTTGTGCGTGAGTTGTGCCAGAGTTGTGCAAGATTTCCGCCAGAGTTGTGCCAGAGTTGTGCACGATTTGTGCCAGAGTTGTGCCAGAGTTGTTCCAGAGTTCTGCCAAAGTTTTACCAGTATTGCGCCAGATTTGTGCCAGAGTTATGCTGGAGCAGTGCCAGAGTTGTGCCATAGTTGTGCCAGAATTGTGCCAGATTTGTGCCAGAGTTGTGCTAGAGTTGTGTCAGATTTGCGCAGGAGTTGTGCCAGAGTTGTGCCAGAGTTGTACCAGAGTTGTACCAGAGTTGTGCTGGTGTTGTGCCAGAGTTCTGCAAGAGGTGTGCCAGAATGTTTCCAGACTTGTGCAAGAGTTTTGCCAGAGTTGTGCCAGATTTGTGCCAGAGTTGTGCCATAGTTGTGCCAGAGTTGTGCCCAAGTTGTCCCACAGTCATGCCAGAGTTGTGCCAGGATTGTGCCAGAGTTGTGCAAGAGTTGTGCCAGAGCTGTGCCACAGTTGTGCCAGAATTGTGCCAGAGTTGTGCCAGAGTTTAGCCAAAGTTGTACCAGAGTTGCCCTACGGTTGTGCCAGAGTTGTGCCAGAGTTGTGCGAGGGTTGTGCCAGAGTTGTGCCAGTGTTTTGCCGGAGTTATGCCAGAGTTGTGCTGGAGTTGTGCCACAGTTTGTCCAGAGTTCTGGCTGAATTGTGCCAGATTTATGCCAGAGGTGTGCCAGAGTTCTGCCAGAGCTGTTCCAGAGTTCTGCCAGAGCTTTGCCAGAGTTGTGGCATAGTTGTGCTACAGTTGAGCCAGAGTTGTGCCAGAGTTGTGCCAGAGTTCTGTCAGAGGTGTGCCAGAGTTGTGCCGGAGGTGTGCCAGAGTTGTTCTACAGTTGTGCCAAAAAAATTCCAGAGTTCTGCCAGAGTTCTGCCAGAGTTGTGTTGAAGTTATGCCAGAGTTGTGCCAGAGATGTGCCCAATTTGTGCGATATTTGAGCCAGATTTGTGACAGAGTTGTTCCAGAGTTTTGCAAGTGTTGGGCCAGAGTTGTGCCAGATTTGTGCCAGAGTTGAGCCAGAGCTGTGCCAGAGTTGTGCCAGAGTTGTTCCAGAGTTGTGCCACAGTTTTTCCAGTGTTGTGCCAGAGTTGTGCCAGAGTTGAGCCAGTGCAGTGCCAGAGTTGTCCCAGCGTTGTGCCAGAGTTGTGCTAGAGTTGTGCCAGAGTAGAGCCAGAGTTGTGCCAGAGTTTTGCCAGAGTTTGGCCTGAGTTGTGCAAGATTTGGTTTAGTGTTGTCCAGATTAGTGCCAGAGGTGTGCCAGAGTTGAGCCAGTGCAGTGCCAGAGTTGTCCCAGCGTTGTGCCAGAGTTGTGCTAGAGTTGTGCCAGAGTAGAGCCAGAGTTGTGCCAGAGTTTTGCCAGAGTTTGGCCTGAGTTGTGCAAGATTTGGTTTAGTGTTGTCCAGATTAGTGCCAGAGGTGTGCCAGAGTTGAGCCAGTGCAGTGCCAGAGTTGTCCCAGCGTTGTGCCAGAGTTGTGCTAGAGTTGTGCCAGAGTAGAGCCAGAGTTGTGCCAGAGTTTTGCCAGAGTTTGGCCTGAGTTGTGCAAGATTTGGTTTAGTGTTGTCCAGATTAGTGCCAGAGGTGTGCCAGAGTTGAGCCAGTGCAGTGCCAGAGTTGTCCCAGCGTTGTGCCAGAGTTGTGCTAGAGTTGTGCCAGAGTAGAGCCAGAGTTGTGCCAGAGTTTTGCCAGAGTTTGGCCTGAGTTGTGCAAGATTTGGTTTAGTGTTGTCCAGATTAGTGCCAGAGGTGTGCCAGAGTTGAGCCAGTGCAGTGCCAGAGTTGTCCCAGCGTTGTGCCAGAGTTGTGCTAGAGTTGTGCCAGAGTAGAGCCAGAGTTGTGCCAGAGTTTTGCCAGAGTTTGGCCTGAGTTGTGCAAGATTTGGTTTAGTGTTGTCCAGATTAGTGCCAGAGGTGTGCCAGAGTTGAGCCAGTGCAGTGCCAGAGTTGTCCCAGCGTTGTGCCAGAGTTGTGCTAGAGTTGTGCCAGAGTAGAGCCAGAGTTGTGCCAGAGTTTTGCCAGAGTTTGGCCTGAGTTGTGCAAGATTTGGTTTAGTGTTGTCCAGATTAGTGCCAGAGGTGTGCCAGAGTTGAGCCAGAAGTGTGCCAGAGTTGTACCAGAGTTGTGCCAGAGTTGTGCAAAAGTTGTGCCTGAGTTGTGCCAGAGTTGTGCCAGAGTTGTGACAGAGTTGTGCCAGAGTTGTGCTAGAGTTATGCGAGAGTAGTGTCAGAGGTGTGCCAGAGTTGTACCAGAATTGTGCCAGCATGGTGCCAGAATGGTGCCAGAGTTGTGCTAGAGTTGTGGCAGAGTTGTTCCAGAGTTGTGCCAGAGTTAAAGAAGAGTTGTGCCAGAGTTGTGCCAGAGTTGTGCCAGAATTGTACCAGAGTTGTGCCAGAGTTTTCCCAGAGTTGTGCCAGAGTTGTGCCTGAGTTGTCCCATAGTTAAGCCAGAATTGTGCCAGAGTTGTGCCAGAGATGTGCTACAGTTGTGCCAGAGTTGTGCCAGAGTTGTGCACGAGTTGTGCCAGAGTTGTGCCAGAGTTGTGCCAAAGTTGTGCGAGAGGTGTGCCAGAGTTGTGCCAGAGTTGTGCCAAAGTTGTGCGAGAGGTGTGCCAGAGTTGTGCCAGAGTTGTGCCAAAGTTGTGCGAGAGGTGTGCCAGAGTTGTGCCAGAGTTGTGCCAAAGTTGTGCGAGAGGTGTGCCAGAGTTGTGCCAGAGTTGTGCCAAAGTTGTGCGAGAGGTGTGCCAGAGTTGTGCCAGAGTTGTGCCAAAGTTGTGCGAGAGGTGTGCCAGAGTTGTGCCAGAGTTGTGCCAAAGTTGTGCGAGAGGTGTGCCAGAGTTGTGCCAGAGTTGTGCCAAAGTTGTGCGAGAGGTGTGCCAGAGTTGTGCCAGAGTTGTGCCAAAGTTGTGCGAGAGGTGTGCCAGAGTTGTGCCAGAGTTGTGCCAAAGTTGTGCGAGAGGTGTGCCAGAGTTGTGCCAGAGTTGTGCCAAAGTTGTGCGAGAGGTGTGCCAGAGTTGTGCCAGAGTTGTGCCAAAGTTGTGCGAGAGGTGTGCCAGAGTTGTGCCAGAGTTGTGCCAAAGTTGTGCGAGAGGTGTGCCAGAGTTGTGCCAGAGTTGTGCCAAAGTTGTGCGAGAGGTGTGCCAGAGTTGTGCCAGAGTTGTGCCAAAGTTGTGCGAGAGGTGTGCCAGAGTTGTGCCAGAGTTGTGCCAAAGTTGTGCGAGAGGTGTGCCAGAGTTGTGCCAGAGTTGTGCCAAAGTTGTGCGAGAGGTGTGCCAGAGTTGTGCCAGAGTTGTGCCAAAGTTGTGCGAGAGGTGTGCCAGAGTTGTGCCAGAGTTGTGCCAAAGTTGTGCGAGAGGTGTGCCAGAGTTGTGCCAGAGTTGTGCCAAAGTTGTGCGAGAGGTGTGCCAGAGTTGTGCCAGAGTTGTGCCAAAGTTGTGCGAGAGGTGTGCCAGAGTTGTGCCAGAGTTGTGCCAAAGTTGTGCGAGAGGTGTGCCAGAGTTGTGCCAGAGTTGTGCCAAAGTTGTGCGAGAGGTGTGCCAGAGTTGTGCCAGAGTTGTGCCAAAGTTGTGCGAGAGGTGTGCCAGAGTTGTGCCAGAGTTGTGCCAAAGTTGTGCGAGAGGTGTGCCAGAGTTGTGCCAGAGTTGTGCCAAAGTTGTGCGAGAGGTGTGCCAGAGTTGTGCCAGAGTTGTGCCAAAGTTGTGCGAGAGGTGTGCCAGAGTTGTGCCAGAGTTGTGCCAAAGTTGTGCGAGAGGTGTGCCAGAGTTGTGCCAGAGTTGTGCCAAAGTTGTGCGAGAGGTGTGCCAGAGTTGTGCCAGAGTTGTGCCAAAGTTGTGCGAGAGGTGTGCCAGAGTTGTGCCAGAGTTGTGCCAAAGTTGTGCGAGAGGTGTGCCAGAGTTGTGCCAGAGTTGTGCCAAAGTTGTGCGAGAGGTGTGCCAGAGTTGTGCCAGAGTTGTGCCAAAGTTGTGCGAGAGGTGTGCCAGAGTTGTGCCAGAGTTGTGCCAAAGTTGTGCGAGAGGTGTGCCAGAGTTGTGCCAGAGTTGTGCCAAAGTTGTGCGAGAGGTGTGCCAGAGTTGTGCCAGAGTTGTGCCAAAGTTGTGCGAGAGGTGTGCCAGAGTTGTGCCAGAGTTGTGCCAAAGTTGTGCGAGAGGTGTGCCAGAGTTGTGCCAGAGTTGTGCCAAAGTTGTGCGAGAGGTGTGCCAGAGTTGTGCCAGAGTTGTGCCAAAGTTGTGCGAGAGGTGTGCCAGAGTTGTGCCAGAGTTGTGCCAAAGTTGTGCGAGAGGTGTGCCAGAGTTGTGCCAGAGTTGTGCCAAAGTTGTGCGAGAGGTGTGCCAGAGTTGTGCCAGAGTTGTGCCAAAGTTGTGCGAGAGGTGTGCCAGAGTTGTGCCAGAGTTGTGCCAAAGTTGTGCGAGAGGTGTGCCAGAGTTGTGCCAGAGTTGTGCCAAAGTTGTGCGAGAGGTGTGCCAGAGTTGTGCCAGAGTTGTGCCAAAGTTGTGCGAGAGGTGTGCCAGAGTTGTGCCAGAGTTGTGCCAAAGTTGTGCGAGAGGTGTGCCAGAGTTGTGCCAGAGTTGTGCCAAAGTTGTGCGAGAGGTGTGCCAGAGTTGTGCCAGAGTTGTGCCAAAGTTGTGCGAGAGGTGTGCCAGAGTTGTGCCAGAGTTGTGCCAAAGTTGTGCGAGAGGTGTGCCAGAGTTGTGCCAGAGTTGTGCCAAAGTTGTGCGAGAGGTGTGCCAGAGTTGTGCCAGAGTTGTGCCAAAGTTGTGCGAGAGGTGTGCCAGAGTTGTGCCAGAGTTGTGCCAAAGTTGTGCGAGAGGTGTGCCAGAGTTGTGCCAGAGTTGTGCCAAAGTTGTGCGAGAGGTGTGCCAGAGTTGTGCCAGAGTTGTGCCAAAGTTGTGCGAGAGGTGTGCCAGAGTTGTGCCAGAGTTGTGCCAAAGTTGTGCGAGAGGTGTGCCAGAGTTGTGCCAGAGTTGTGCCAAAGTTGTGCGAGAGGTGTGCCAGAGTTGTGCCAGAGTTGTGCCAAAGTTGTGCGAGAGGTGTGCCAGAGTTGTGCCAGAGTTGTGCCAAAGTTGTGCGAGAGGTGTGCCAGAGTTGTGCCAGAGTTGTGCCAAAGTTGTGCGAGAGGTGTGCCAGAGTTGTGCCAGAGTTGTGCCAAAGTTGTGCGAGAGGTGTGCCAGAGTTGTGCCAGAGTTGTGCCAAAGTTGTGCGAGAGGTGTGCCAGAGTTGTGCCAGAGTTGTGCCAAAGTTGTGCGAGAGGTGTGCCAGAGTTGTGCCAGAGTTGTGCCAAAGTTGTGCGAGAGGTGTGCCAGAGTTGTGCCAGAGTTGTGCCAAAGTTGTGCGAGAGGTGTGCCAGAGTTGTGCCAGAGTTGTGCACGAGTTGTGCCAGAGTTGTGCCAGAGTTGTTCCAGAGTTAAGCCAGAGTTGTGCCAGAGTTGTGCCAGAATTGTGCCAGAGTTGCACCAGAGTTGTGCCAGAGTTACGCCAGAGGTGTGCCAGAGTAGTGCCAGAGTTGTGCCAGAGTTGTGCTAGAGTTGTGCCGAGTTGTGCCAGAGCTGTGCCAAAGTTGCGCCAGAGTACTCCCAGAGTAGTGCCAGAGTTGTGCCAGAGTTGTGCCATAGTTGTGTCAGAGGTGTGCCAGAGTTGTGCCGGAGGTGTGCCTGAGTTGTTCTAGAGTTGTGCCAAAAATTTTCCAGAGTTGTGCCAGAGTTCTGCCAGAGTTGTGCCAAAGTTATGCCAGAGTTGTGCCAGAGTTGTGCCAGAGTTGTGCCCAATTTGTGCCAGATTTGAGCCAGATTTGTGACACAGTTGTTCCAGAGTTGTGCCAGTGTTGTGCCAGAGTTTTTGCCAGATTTGTGCCAGAGTTGTGCCAGAGCTGTGCCATAGTTGTGCCAGAGTTGTTCCAGAGTTGTACCACAGTTTTTCCAGTGTTGTGGCAGAGTTGTGCCAGAGTTTTTGCCAGATTTGTGCCAGAGTTGTGCCAGAGCTGTGCCATAGTTGTGCCAGAGTTGTTCCAGAGTTGTACCACAGTTTTTCCAGTGTTGTGGCAGAGTTGTGCCAGAGCAGTGCCAGAATTGTCCCAGAGTTGTGCCAGAGTTGTGCCAGAGTTGTGCTGGAGTTGTTCCAGAGTAGTGCCAGAGTTGTGCCAGAATTGTGCAAGAGTTGTACCAGAGATGTGCCAGAGTGGTGCCAGAGTTGTGCCAGTGTTGTAGTATTGTTGTGCCAGATTAATGCAATAGTTGTGCCATAGTTGTGCCAAAGTTGTGGCAGAGTTGTGCCATAGCTGTGACAGAGTTGTGCCAGTGTTGTGCCACAGTTGTGCCAGAGTTGTGCAAGAGTTGTGCCAGAGTTGTGACGGGTTGTGCCCAAGTTGTCCCAGAGTTGTGCCAGAGTTGTGCCAGAGTAGTCCCAGAGTAGTGCCAGAGTTGTGCAAGAGTTTTGCCAGAGTTGTGCCAGAGTTGTGCCAGAGTTGTTTTAGTGTTGTCCAGATTAGTGCCAGAGTTGTGCCAGAGTTGTGCCAGAATTGTGCCAGAGTTGTGCCAGAGTTGTGCCA
>SZWC01001272.1:16559-31260 GCA_023375785.1 Penium margaritaceum | reverse complement strand
CCAGAGTTGTGCCAGAGTTGTGCCAGAGTTGTGCCAGAGTTGTGCCAGAGTTGTGCCAGAGTTTTGCCAGAGTTGTGCCGAGTTGTGCCAGAGCTGTGCCAGAGTTGCCCCAGAGTAGTCCCAGAGTAGTGCCAGAGTTGTGCCAGAGTTGTGCCAGAGGTGTGCCAGAGTTTTGCCAGACCTGTTCCAGAGTTGTACCAGAGTTTTGCCAGAGTTGTGGCAGCGTTATGCTACAGTTGTGCCAGAGTTTTGCCAGAGTTGTACCAGAGTTGTGCCAGAATTGTGCCAGAGTTGTGCCAGAGTTGTGCCACAGTTGTGCCAGAGTTGTGCCGGAGGTGTGCCAGAGTTGTTCTAGAGTTGTGCCAGAATTTTTCCAGAGTTTTTCCAGAGTTCTGCCAGAGTTGTGCCGAAGTTATGCCAGATTAGTGCCAGAGTTGTGCCAGAGTTATGCCCGACTTGTGCCAGATTTGAGCCAGATTTGTGCCAGAGTTGTTCTAGAGTTGTGCCAGAGTTGTGCCAGAGCTGTGCAAGAGTTGTGCCAGAGTTGTTCCAGAGTTGTGCCAGAGTTGTGCCAGAGTTTTGCCAGAGTAGTGCCAGAGTTGTGCCAGAGTTGTGCCAGAATTGTGCAAGAGTAGTGCCAGAGATGTGCCAGAGTAGTGTCAGAGTTGTGCCAGTGTTGTAGCATTGTTGTGCCAGACAAGTGCCATAGTTGTGCCAGAGTTGTGCCAAAGTTGTGCCAGAGTTCTGCCATAGTTGTGCCAGTGTTGTGCCACAGTTGTGCCTGAGTTTTGCCAGAGTTGTGCAAGAGTTGTGCCAGAGTTGTGCCGAGTTGTGCCAGAGTTGTCCCAGAGTTGTGCCAAAATTGTGCCAGAGTAGTACCAGAGTAGTGCCAGAGTTGTGCCAGAGTTGTGCCAGATTTTTTCCAGAGTTGTGCCAGAGTTGTGCCAGAGTTGTTTTAGTGTTGTCGAGATTAGTGCCAGAGTTGTTCAAGAGTTGTGCCAGAGTTGTGCCAGAGTTGCGCCAGAGTTGTGCCAGACTTGTGCCAGAGTTGTGCCAGAGTAGTGCCAGAGTTGTGCCAGATTTGTGCCAGAGTTGTGCAAGAGTTGTGCCAAAAATGTGCCAGAGTTGTGCCAGAGTTGTGCCAGAGTGAGTAGTGGCAGAGTAGTGCCAGAGATGTTCCATATTTGTGCCAGAGTTGTGCCATAGTTGTGCCAGAGTTGCGCCAGAGTTGTGCCAGAGTTGTACTAGAGTTGTGCCAGAGTAGTGCCAGAGTTATGCCTGAGTTATGCCAGTGTTGCAGCATTGTTGTGCCAGATTGGTGCCATAGTTGTGCCATAGTTGTGCCATAGTTGTGCCAACGTTGTGCCAGAGTTTTGCCATAGTTGTGCCAGAGTTGTGCCAGAGTTGTCCCAGAGTTGTGCCACAGCTGCGCCAGAGTAGTCTCAGAGTAGTGCCAGAGTTGTGCCAGAGTTGTGCCAGAATTGTGCCAGAGTTGTGCCAAAGTTGTGCCAGTATTGTGCCAGAGTTGTGCCAGAGTTGTGCCAGCGTTGTGCCAGAGTTGTGCAAGAGTTGTACCAGAGTTGTGCCAGTGGTGTGCCGGAGTTGTGCCAGAGTTCTGCCAGACTTGTGCCAGACTTGTGCCAGAGTTGTGCCAGAGTTGTATCAGAGTTGTGCCAGAGTTGTGCCAGCGTTGTGCCAGAGTTGTGCAAGAGTTGTACCAGAGTTGTGCCAGTGGTGTGCCGGAGTTGTGCCAGAGTTCTGCCAGACTTGTGCCAGACTTGTGCCAGAGTTGTGCCAGAGTTGTATCAGAGTTGTGCCAGAGTTGTGCCAGCGTTGTGCCAGAGTTGTGCAAGAGTTGTACCAGAGTTGTGCCAGTGGTGTGCCGGAGTTGTGCCAGAGTTCTGCCAGACTTGTGCCAGACTTGTGCCAGAGTTGTGCCAGAGTTGTATCAGAGTTGTGCCAGAGTTGTGCCAGCGTTGTGCCAGAGTTGTGCAAGAGTTGTACCAGAGTTGTGCCAGTGGTGTGCCGGAGTTGTGCCAGAGTTCTGCCAGACTTGTGCCAGACTTGTGCCAGAGTTGTGCCAGAGTTGTATCAGAGTTGTGCCAGAGTTGTGCCAGCGTTGTGCCAGAGTTGTGCAAGAGTTGTACCAGAGTTGTGCCAGTGGTGTGCCGGAGTTGTGCCAGAGTTCTGCCAGACTTGTGCCAGACTTGTGCCAGAGTTGTGCCAGAGTTGTATCAGAGTTGTGCCAGAGTTGTGCCAGCGTTGTGCCAGAGTTGTGCAAGAGTTGTACCAGAGTTGTGCCAGTGGTGTGCCGGAGTTGTGCCAGAGTTCTGCCAGACTTGTGCCAGACTTGTGCCAGAGTTGTGCCAGAGTTGTATCAGAGTTGTGCCAGAGTTGTGCCAGCGTTGTGCCAGAGTTGTGCAAGAGTTGTACCAGAGTTGTGCCAGTGGTGTGCCGGAGTTGTGCCAGAGTTCTGCCAGACTTGTGCCAGACTTGTGCCAGAGTTGTGCCAGAGTTGTATCAGAGTTGTGCCAGAGTTGTGCCAGCGTTGTGCCAGAGTTGTGCAAGAGTTGTACCAGAGTTGTGCCAGTGGTGTGCCGGAGTTGTGCCAGAGTTCTGCCAGACTTGTGCCAGACTTGTGCCAGAGTTGTGCCAGAGTTGTATCAGAGTTGTGCCAGAGTTGTGCCAGCGTTGTGCCAGAGTTGTGCAAGAGTTGTACCAGAGTTGTGCCAGTGGTGTGCCGGAGTTGTGCCAGAGTTCTGCCAGACTTGTGCCAGACTTGTGCCAGAGTTGTGCCAGAGTTGTATCAGAGTTGTGCCAGAGTTGTGCCAGCGTTGTGCCAGAGTTGTGCAAGAGTTGTACCAGAGTTGTGCCAGTGGTGTGCCGGAGTTGTGCCAGAGTTCTGCCAGACTTGTGCCAGACTTGTGCCAGAGTTGTGCCAGAGTTGTATCAGAGTTGTGCCAGAGTTGTGCCAGCGTTGTGCCAGAGTTGTGCAAGAGTTGTACCAGAGTTGTGCCAGTGGTGTGCCGGAGTTGTGCCAGAGTTCTGCCAGACTTGTGCCAGACTTGTGCCAGAGTTGTGCCAGAGTTGTATCAGAGTTGTGCCAGAGTTGTGCCAGCGTTGTGCCAGAGTTGTGCAAGAGTTGTACCAGAGTTGTGCCAGTGGTGTGCCGGAGTTGTGCCAGAGTTCTGCCAGACTTGTGCCAGACTTGTGCCAGAGTTGTGCCAGAGTTGTATCAGAGTTGTGCCAGAGTTGTGCCAGCGTTGTGCCAGAGTTGTGCAAGAGTTGTACCAGAGTTGTGCCAGTGGTGTGCCGGAGTTGTGCCAGAGTTCTGCCAGACTTGTGCCAGACTTGTGCCAGAGTTGTGCCAGAGTTGTATCAGAGTTGTGCCAGAGTTGTGCCAGCGTTGTGCCAGAGTTGTGCAAGAGTTGTACCAGAGTTGTGCCAGTGGTGTGCCGGAGTTGTGCCAGAGTTCTGCCAGACTTGTGCCAGACTTGTGCCAGAGTTGTGCCAGAGTTGTATCAGAGTTGTGCCAGAGTTGTGCCAGCGTTGTGCCAGAGTTGTGCAAGAGTTGTACCAGAGTTGTGCCAGTGGTGTGCCGGAGTTGTGCCAGAGTTCTGCCAGACTTGTGCCAGACTTGTGCCAGAGTTGTGCCAGAGTTGTATCAGAGTTGTGCCAGAGTTGTGCCAGCGTTGTGCCAGAGTTGTGCAAGAGTTGTACCAGAGTTGTGCCAGTGGTGTGCCGGAGTTGTGCCAGAGTTCTGCCAGACTTGTGCCAGACTTGTGCCAGAGTTGTGCCAGAGTTGTATCAGAGTTGTGCCAGAGTTGTGCCAGCGTTGTGCCAGAGTTGTGCAAGAGTTGTACCAGAGTTGTGCCAGTGGTGTGCCGGAGTTGTGCCAGAGTTCTGCCAGACTTGTGCCAGACTTGTGCCAGAGTTGTGCCAGAGTTGTATCAGAGTTGTGCCAGAGTTGTGCCAGCGTTGTGCCAGAGTTGTGCAAGAGTTGTACCAGAGTTGTGCCAGTGGTGTGCCGGAGTTGTGCCAGAGTTCTGCCAGACTTGTGCCAGACTTGTGCCAGAGTTGTGCCAGAGTTGTATCAGAGTTGTGCCAGAGTTGTGCCAGCGTTGTGCCAGAGTTGTGCAAGAGTTGTACCAGAGTTGTGCCAGTGTTGTGCCGGAGTTGTGCCAGAGTTCTGCCAGACTTGTGCCAGACTTGTCCCAAAGTTGTGCCAGAGTTGTGCCAGAGTAGTGCAAGAGTTGTCTCAGAGTTGTGCCTGAGTTGTGCCAGAGTATTACCTGATTTGTGCCAGAGTTGCGCCAGAGTTGTGCAAGAGTTGTGTCAGAGTTGTGCCAGATTTGTGCCAGAGTAGTCCCAGAGTTGTGCCAGTATTGTGCTAGAGATGTCCCAGAGTTGTACCTTAGTTGTGCCAGAGTTGTGCCAAAGTTGTGCCGGAGTGGTGCCAGAGTTGTGCCCCAGAAGTGCCAGAGTTGTGCCGGTATTTTGCCAGAATTGTGCCAGAGTTGTGCCTTAGTTGTGCCGGATTTGTGCCAGATTTGTGTCAGAGTTTTGCCAGAGTTATGCCAGAGTTGTGCCAGAGTTGTGCCAGAGTTGTTCCAGAGTTTTGCCAGAGTAGTGCCAGAGTAGTGCCAGAGTTGTGCCAGGATTGTGCCAGGGTCGTGCCAGAGTTGTGCAACTGTTGTGCCAGAGTTATGCCAGTGTTGTGCCACAGTTGTGCCAGAGTTGTGCCTGGGTTGTTGCAGAGTTGTACCAGAGTTGTGCCAGAGTTGTGCCAGAATTGTGCCAGAGTTGTGCCAGAGTTGTGCCTGAGTTGTTGCAGAGTTGTACCAGAGTTGTGCCAGAGGTGTGCCAGAATTGTGCCAGAGTTGTGCCAGAGTTGTGCCTGAGTTGTTGCAGAGTTGTACCAGAGTTGTGCCAGAGGTGTGCCAGAATTGTGCCAGAGTTGTGCCAGAGTTGTGCCTGAGTTGTTGCAGAGTTGTACCAGAGTTGTGCCAGAGGTGTGCCAGAATTGTGCCAGAGTTGTGCCAGAGTTGTGCCTGAGTTGTTGCAGAGTTGTACCAGAGTTGTGCCAGAGGTGTGCCAGAATTGTGCCAGAGTTGTGCCAGAGTTGTGCCTGAGTTGTTGCAGAGTTGTACCAGAGTTGTGCCAGAGGTGTGCCAGAATTGTGCCAGAGTTGTGCCAGAGTTGTGCCTGAGTTGTTGCAGAGTTGTACCAGAGTTGTGCCAGAGGTGTGCCAGAATTGTGCCAGAGTTGTGCCAGAGTTGTGCCTGAGTTGTTGCAGAGTTGTACCAGAGTTGTGCCAGAGGTGTGCCAGAATTGTGCCAGAGTTGTGCCAGAGTTGTGCCTGAGTTGTTGCAGAGTTGTACCAGAGTTGTGCCAGAGGTGTGCCAGAATTGTGCCAGAGTTGTGCCAGAGTTGTGCCTGAGTTGTTGCAGAGTTGTACCAGAGTTGTGCCAGAGGTGTGCCAGAATTGTGCCAGAGTTGTGCCAGAGTTGTGCCTGAGTTGTTGCAGAGTTGTACCAGAGTTGTGCCAGAGGTGTGCCAGAATTGTGCCAGAGTTGTGCCAGAGTTGTGCCTGAGTTGTTGCAGAGTTGTACCAGAGTTGTGCCAGAGGTGTGCCAGAATTGTGCCAGAGTTGTGCCAGAGTTGTGCCTGAGTTGTTGCAGAGTTGTACCAGAGTTGTGCCAGAGGTGTGCCAGAATTGTGCCAGAGTTGTGCCAGAGTTGTGCCTGAGTTGTTGCAGAGTTGTACCAGAGTTGTGCCAGAGGTGTGCCAGAATTGTGCCAGAGTTGTGCCAGAGTTGTGCCTGAGTTGTTGCAGAGTTGTACCAGAGTTGTGCCAGAGGTGTGCCAGAGTTGTGCCAGAGTTGTGCCAGAGCCGTGCCAGAGTTGTGCCAGAGTCGTGCCAGAGTTGTGCTAGAGTTGTGCCAGAGTTATGCCAGTGTTGTGCCAGAGTTGTGCCAGACTTGTGCCAGAGTTGTGCCAGAGTTGTGCCAGAGATGTGCCAGAGTCGTGCCAGAGTTGTGCCAGAGTTGTGCCAGAGTTCTGCCAGAGTAGTGCCAGAGTTGGGCCAGAGTTGTGCCAGAATTGTGCCAGAGTTGTGCCAGATTTGTGCCAGAGTTGTGCTAGAGTTGTGCCAGAGTTATGCCAGTGTTGTGCCAGAGTTGTGCCAGATTTGTGCCAGACTTTTGACAGACTTGTGCCAAAGTTGTGCCAGAGTTGTGCCAGATAAGTGCCAGAGTTGCCTCAGAGTTGTGCCAGAGATGTGCCAGAGTTGTGCCATTGTTGGGCCAGAGTAGTGCCAGAGTTGTACCATAATTGTGCCAGAGTTGTGCCAGAGTAGTGCCAGAGTTGAACCAGAGTTTTGCCAGAATGGTGCCAGAGTTGTGCCAGATTTTTGTCAGAGTTGTGCCAGAGTTGTGCCAGAGTAGTGCCAAAGTAGTGCCAGAGTTGTGCCAGAGTTGTGCAAGAGTTGTGCCAGAGTTGTGCCAGAGTTGTGCCAGAGTTTTGCCAGGGTTATGCCAGTGTTGTGCCACAGTTGTGCCAGAGTTGTGTCAGAGTTGTGCCAGAGTTGTACCAGAGTTATGCCAGAGTTGTGCCAGAGTTGTGCCAGAGTTGTGCCAGAGTTGTGCCAGAGTTGTGCCAGAGTTGTGCCAGCGTTGTGCCAGAGTTGTGCAAGAGTTGTACAAGAGTTGTGCCAGTTTTGTGCCAGAGTTGTGCCAGAGTTGTGCCAGACTTGTGCCAGACTTGTCCCAAAGTTGTGCCAGAGTTGTGCCAGAGTAGTGCAAGAGTTGTCTCAGAGTTGTGCCTGAGTTGTGCCAGAGTATTACCTTATTTGTGCCAGAGTTGCGCCAGAGTTGTGCAAGAGTTGTGTCAGAGTTGTGCCAGATTTGTGCCAGAGTAGTCCCAGAGTTGTGCCAGTATTGTGCCAGAGATGTCCCAGAGTTGTACCTTAGTTGTGCCAGAGTTGTGCCAGAGTTGTGCCAGAGTTGTGCCGGAGTGGTGCCAGAGTTGTGCCAGAGTTGTGCCGGAGTGATGCCAGTATTGTGCCAGAATTGTGCCAGAGTTGTGCCTTTGTTGTGCCGGAGTTGTGCCAGATTTGTGTCAGAGTTTTGCCAGAGTTGTGCCAGAGTTGTGCCAGAGTTGTTCCAGAGTTGTTCCAGAGTTGTGCCAGAGTAGTGCCAGGGTTGTGCCAGAGTAATACGAGAGTAGTGCAAGACTTGTGCCAGAGTTGCGCCAGAGTTGTGCCAGAGTTGTGCTAGAGTTGTGCCAGAGTTGTGCCAGACTTGTGCCAGACTTGTGCCAGAGTTGTGCCAGAGTAGTGCCAGGGTTGTGCCAGAGTAATACGAGAGTAGTGCAAGACTTGTGCCAGAGTTGCGCCAGAGTTGTGCCAGAGTTGTGCTAGAGTTGTGCCAGAGTTGTGCCAGACTTGTGCCAGACTTGTGCCAGAGTTGTGCCAGAGTAGTGCCAGGGTTGTGCCAGAGTAATACGAGAGTAGTGCAAGACTTGTGCCAGAGTTGCGCCAGAGTTGTGCCAGAGTTGTGCTAGAGTTGTGCCAGAGTTGTGCCAGACTTGTGCCAGACTTGTGCCAGAGTTGTGCCAGAGTAGTGCCAGGGTTGTGCCAGAGTAATACGAGAGTAGTGCAAGACTTGTGCCAGAGTTGCGCCAGAGTTGTGCCAGAGTTGTGCTAGAGTTGTGCCAGAGTTGTGCCAGACTTGTGCCAGACTTGTGCCAGAGTTGTGCCAGAGTAGTGCCAGGGTTGTGCCAGAGTAATACGAGAGTAGTGCAAGACTTGTGCCAGAGTTGCGCCAGAGTTGTGCCAGAGTTGTGCTAGAGTTGTGCCAGAGTTGTGCCAGACTTGTGCCAGACTTGTGCCAGAGTTGTGCCAGAGTAGTGCCAGGGTTGTGCCAGAGTAATACGAGAGTAGTGCAAGACTTGTGCCAGAGTTGCGCCAGAGTTGTGCCAGAGTTGTGCTAGAGTTGTGCCAGAGTTGTGCCAGACTTGTGCCAGACTTGTGCCAGAGTTGTGCCAGAGTAGTGCCAGGGTTGTGCCAGAGTAATACGAGAGTAGTGCAAGACTTGTGCCAGAGTTGCGCCAGAGTTGTGCCAGAGTTGTGCTAGAGTTGTGCCAGAGTTGTGCCAGACTTGTGCCAGACTTGTGCCAGAGTTGTGCCAGAGTAGTGCCAGGGTTGTGCCAGAGTAATACGAGAGTAGTGCAAGACTTGTGCCAGAGTTGCGCCAGAGTTGTGCCAGAGTTGTGCTAGAGTTGTGCCAGAGTTGTGCCAGACTTGTGCCAGACTTGTGCCAGAGTTGTGCCAGAGTAGTGCCAGGGTTGTGCCAGAGTAATACGAGAGTAGTGCAAGACTTGTGCCAGAGTTGCGCCAGAGTTGTGCCAGAGTTGTGCTAGAGTTGTGCCAGAGTTGTGCCAGACTTGTGCCAGACTTGTGCCAGAGTTGTGCCAGAGTAGTGCCAGGGTTGTGCCAGAGTAATACGAGAGTAGTGCAAGACTTGTGCCAGAGTTGCGCCAGAGTTGTGCCAGAGTTGTGCTAGAGTTGTGCCAGAGTTGTGCCAGACTTGTGCCAGACTTGTGCCAGAGTTGTGCCAGAGTAGTGCCAGGGTTGTGCCAGAGTAATACGAGAGTAGTGCAAGACTTGTGCCAGAGTTGCGCCAGAGTTGTGCCAGAGTTGTGCTAGAGTTGTGCCAGAGTTGTGCCAGACTTGTGCCAGACTTGTGCCAGAGTTGTGCCAGAGTAGTGCCAGGGTTGTGCCAGAGTAATACGAGAGTAGTGCAAGACTTGTGCCAGAGTTGCGCCAGAGTTGTGCCAGAGTTGTGCTAGAGTTGTGCCAGAGTTGTGCCAGACTTGTGCCAGACTTGTGCCAGAGTTGTGCCAGAGTAGTGCCAGGGTTGTGCCAGAGTAATACGAGAGTAGTGCAAGACTTGTGCCAGAGTTGCGCCAGAGTTGTGCCAGAGTTGTGCTAGAGTTGTGCCAGAGTTGTGCCAGACTTGTGCCAGACTTGTGCCAGAGTTGTGCCAGAGTAGTGCCAGGGTTGTGCCAGAGTAATACGAGAGTAGTGCAAGACTTGTGCCAGAGTTGCGCCAGAGTTGTGCCAGAGTTGTGCTAGAGTTGTGCCAGAGTTGTGCCAGACTTGTGCCAGACTTGTGCCAGAGTTGTGCCAGAGTAGTGCCAGGGTTGTGCCAGAGTAATACGAGAGTAGTGCAAGACTTGTGCCAGAGTTGCGCCAGAGTTGTGCCAGAGTTGTGCTAGAGTTGTGCCAGAGTTGTGCCAGACTTGTGCCAGACTTGTGCCAGAGTTGTGCCAGAGTAGTGCCAGGGTTGTGCCAGAGTAATACGAGAGTAGTGCAAGACTTGTGCCAGAGTTGCGCCAGAGTTGTGCCAGAGTTGTGCTAGAGTTGTGCCAGAGTTGTGCCAGACTTGTGCCAGACTTGTGCCAGAGTTGTGCCAGAGTAGTGCCAGGGTTGTGCCAGAGTAATACGAGAGTAGTGCAAGACTTGTGCCAGAGTTGCGCCAGAGTTGTGCCAGAGTTGTGCTAGAGTTGTGCCAGAGTTGTGCCAGACTTGTGCCAGACTTGTGCCAGAGTTGTGCCAGAGTAGTGCCAGGGTTGTGCCAGAGTAATACGAGAGTAGTGCAAGACTTGTGCCAGAGTTGCGCCAGAGTTGTGCCAGAGTTGTGCTAGAGTTGTGCCAGAGTTGTGCCAGACTTGTGCCAGACTTGTGCCAGAGTTGTGCCAGAGTAGTGCCAGGGTTGTGCCAGAGTAATACGAGAGTAGTGCAAGACTTGTGCCAGAGTTGCGCCAGAGTTGTGCCAGAGTTGTGCTAGAGTTGTGCCAGAGTTGTGCCAGACTTGTGCCAGACTTGTGCCAGAGTTGTGCCAGAGTAGTGCCAGGGTTGTGCCAGAGTAATACGAGAGTAGTGCAAGACTTGTGCCAGAGTTGCGCCAGAGTTGTGCCAGAGTTGTGCTAGAGTTGTGCCAGAGTTGTGCCAGACTTGTGCCAGACTTGTGCCAGAGTTGTGCCAGAGTAGTGCCAGGGTTGTGCCAGAGTAATACGAGAGTAGTGCAAGACTTGTGCCAGAGTTGCGCCAGAGTTGTGCCAGAGTTGTGCTAGAGTTGTGCCAGAGTTGTGCCAGACTTGTGCCAGACTTGTGCCAGAGTTGTGCCAGAGTAGTGCCAGGGTTGTGCCAGAGTAATACGAGAGTAGTGCAAGACTTGTGCCAGAGTTGCGCCAGAGTTGTGCCAGAGTTGTGCTAGAGTTGTGCCAGAGTTGTGCCAGACTTGTGCCAGACTTGTGCCAGAGTTGTGCCAGAGTAGTGCCAGGGTTGTGCCAGAGTAATACGAGAGTAGTGCAAGACTTGTGCCAGAGTTGCGCCAGAGTTGTGCCAGAGTTGTGCTAGAGTTGTGCCAGAGTTGTGCCAGACTTGTGCCAGACTTGTGCCAGAGTTGTGCCAGAGTAGTGCCAGGGTTGTGCCAGAGTAATACGAGAGTAGTGCAAGACTTGTGCCAGAGTTGCGCCAGAGTTGTGCCAGAGTTGTGCTAGAGTTGTGCCAGAGTTGTGCCAGACTTGTGCCAGACTTGTGCCAGAGTTGTGCCAGAGTAG
Organism: Penium margaritaceum; assembly: GCA_023375785.1. NCBI lineage: Eukaryota > Viridiplantae > Streptophyta > Zygnematophyceae > Desmidiales > Peniaceae > Penium > Penium margaritaceum. The sequence continues at coordinate 20,635 of SZWC01001272.1, read as the reverse complement.
TGCCAGGGTTGTGCCAGAGTAATACGAGAGTAGTGCAAGACTTGTGCCAGAGTTGCGCCAGAGTTGTGCCAGAGTTGTGCTAGAGTTGTGCCAGAGTTGTGCCAGACTTGTGCCAGACTTGTGCCAGAGTTGTGCCAGAGTAGTGCCAGGGTTGTGCCAGAGTAATACGAGAGTAGTGCAAGACTTGTGCCAGAGTTGCGCCAGAGTTGTGCCAGAGTTGTGCTAGAGTTGTGCCAGAGTTGTGCCAGACTTGTGCCAGACTTGTGCCAGAGTTGTGCCAGAGTAGTGCCAGGGTTGTGCCAGAGTAATACGAGAGTAGTGCAAGACTTGTGCCAGAGTTGCGCCAGAGTTGTGCCAGAGTTGTGCTAGAGTTGTGCCAGAGTTGTGCCAGACTTGTGCCAGACTTGTGCCAGAGTTGTGCCAGAGTAGTGCCAGGGTTGTGCCAGAGTAATACGAGAGTAGTGCAAGACTTGTGCCAGAGTTGCGCCAGAGTTGTGCCAGAGTTGTGCTAGAGTTGTGCCAGAGTTGTGCCAGACTTGTGCCAGACTTGTGCCAGAGTTGTGCCAGAGTAGTGCCAGGGTTGTGCCAGAGTAATACGAGAGTAGTGCAAGACTTGTGCCAGAGTTGCGCCAGAGTTGTGCCAGAGTTGTGCTAGAGTTGTGCCAGAGTTGTGCCAGACTTGTGCCAGACTTGTGCCAGAGTTGTGCCAGAGTAGTGCCAGGGTTGTGCCAGAGTAATACGAGAGTAGTGCAAGACTTGTGCCAGAGTTGCGCCAGAGTTGTGCCAGAGTTGTGCTAGAGTTGTGCCAGAGTTGTGCCAGAGTTGTGCCAGAGTTGTGCCAGAGTTGTGCCAGAGTTGTGCCAGAGTTGTGCCAGAGTTGTGCCAGAGTAGTGCCAATGTTGTGCCAGAGTTGTGCTAGAGTTGTGCCAAATTTGTGCCAGAGTTGTGCCACAGTTGTGCCATAGTTGTGCCAGAGTTGTTCCAGAGATGTGCAAGAGTTGTGCCAGAGTTGTGCCAGAGTTGTGCCAGAGTTATGCCAGAGTAGAACCAGAGTTGGGCCAGATTTGTGCCAGAGTTGTGCCAGAGTTGTGCCAGATTTGTGCCAGAGTTGTGCCAGATTTGTGCCAGAGTTGTGCCAGAGTTGAGCCAGAGTTGTGCCAGATTTTTGCCAGACTTGTGACAGACTTGTATCAGAGTAATGCCAGAGATGTGCCAGAGCTGTGCCAGAGTTGTGCCAGAGTTGTGCCAAAGTTGTGCCAGAGTTAAGCCATAGTTGTGCCAGAGTTGTGCCAGTTTTGTGCCAATGTTGTGCCTGAATTTTGCCAGAGTTGTGCCATAGTTGTGCCTTAGTTGTGCCAGAGTTGTGCCAGATCTTTGCCAGAGTTGTGCCAGAGTTGGCCAGAGTTGTGCCAGAGTTGTGTCAGAGTTGTGCCAGATTTGTGCCAGAGTAGTCCCAGAGTTGTGCCAGTATTGTGCCAGAGATGTCCCAGAGTTGTACCTTAGTTGTGCCAGAGTTGTGCCAGAGTTGTGCCGGAGTGGTGCCAGAGTTGTGCCAGAGTTGTGCCGGAGTGATGCCAGTATTGTGCCAGAATTGTGCTAGAGTTGTGCCTTTGTTGTGCCGGAGTTGTGCCAGATTTGTGTCAGAGTTTTGCCAGAGTTGTGCCAGAGTTGTGCCAGAGTTGTTCCAGAGTTGTTCCAGAGTTGTGCCAGAGTAGTGCCAGAGTTGCCTCAGAGTTGTGCCAGAGTTGTGCCGGAGTGGTGCCAGAGTTGTGCCAGAGTTGTGCCAAAGTTGTGCCAGAGTTAAGCCATAGTTGTGCCAGAGTTGTGCCAGATCTTTGCCAGAGTTGTGCCAGAGTTGGCCAGAGTTGTGCCAGATTTGTGCCAGACTTGTGACAGACTTGTGCCAGAATTGTGCCAGAGTTGTGCCAGAGTAGTGCCAGAGTTGCCTCAGAGTTGTGCCAGAGTTGTGCCGGAGTGGTGCCAGAGTTGTGCCAGAGTTGTGCCAAAGTTGTGCCAGAGTTAAGCCATAGTTGTGCCAGAGTTGTGCCAGATCTTTGCCAGAGTTGTGCCAGAGTTGGCCAGAGTTGTGCCAGATTTGTGCCAGACTTGTGACAGACTTGTGCCAGAATTGTGCCAGAGTTGTGCCAGAGTAGTGCCAGAGTTGCCTCAGAGTTGTGCCAGAGTTGTGCCGGAGTGGTGCCAGAGTTGTGCCAGAGTTGTGCCAAAGTTGTGCCAGAGTTAAGCCATAGTTGTGCCAGAGTTGTGCCAGATCTTTGCCAGAGTTGTGCCAGAGTTGGCCAGAGTTGTGCCAGATTTGTGCCAGACTTGTGACAGACTTGTGCCAGAATTGTGCCAGAGTTGTGCCAGAGTAGTGCCAGAGTTGCCTCAGAGTTGTGCCAGAGTTGTGCCGGAGTGGTGCCAGAGTTGTGCCAGAGTTGTGCCAAAGTTGTGCCAGAGTTAAGCCATAGTTGTGCCAGAGTTGTGCCAGATCTTTGCCAGAGTTGTGCCAGAGTTGGCCAGAGTTGTGCCAGATTTGTGCCAGACTTGTGACAGACTTGTGCCAGAATTGTGCCAGAGTTGTGCCAGAGTAGTGCCAGAGTTGCCTCAGAGTTGTGCCAGAGTTGTGCCGGAGTGGTGCCAGAGTTGTGCCAGAGTTGTGCCAAAGTTGTGCCAGAGTTAAGCCATAGTTGTGCCAGAGTTGTGCCAGATCTTTGCCAGAGTTGTGCCAGAGTTGGCCAGAGTTGTGCCAGATTTGTGCCAGACTTGTGACAGACTTGTGCCAGAATTGTGCCAGAGTTGTGCCAGAGTAGTGCCAGAGTTGCCTCAGAGTTGTGCCAGAGTTGTGCCGGAGTGGTGCCAGAGTTGTGCCAGAGTTGTGCCAAAGTTGTGCCAGAGTTAAGCCATAGTTGTGCCAGAGTTGTGCCAGATCTTTGCCAGAGTTGTGCCAGAGTTGGCCAGAGTTGTGCCAGATTTGTGCCAGACTTGTGACAGACTTGTGCCAGAATTGTGCCAGAGTTGTGCCAGAGTAGTGCCAGAGTTGCCTCAGAGTTGTGCCAGAGTTGTGCCGGAGTGGTGCCAGAGTTGTGCCAGAGTTGTGCCAAAGTTGTGCCAGAGTTAAGCCATAGTTGTGCCAGAGTTGTGCCAGATCTTTGCCAGAGTTGTGCCAGAGTTGGCCAGAGTTGTGCCAGATTTGTGCCAGTGTTGTGCCAGAGTTGTGCCAGATTTGTGCCAGACTTGTGACAGACTTGTGCCAGAATTGTGCCAGAGTTGTGCCAGAGTAGTGCCAGAGTTGCCTCAGAGTTGTGCCAGAGTTGTGCCGGAGTTGTACCAGAGTTGTGCCAAAGTTTTGCCAGAGTTTTGCCAGACTTGTGCCAGAGTTGTGTCAGCGTTGTGCCATAGTTTTTCCGGAGTTGTGCCAGCATTGTGCCAAAGATGTGCCAGATTTGAGCGAGGGTTGTGCCACAGTTGTGCCAGAGTTGTGCAAGAGTTGTGCCAGAGTTTTGCCACAGTTGTGCCAGAGGTGTGCCAGAGTTGTGCGAGAGTTGTGCATGATTTGTGCCAGAGTTGTGCCAGAGATTTGCCAGAGTTGTGCCAGAGTTGTGCCAGAGTTATTCCAGAGTTGTGCCAGAGTTTTTCCAGTGTTGTGCCAGAGTTGTGCCAGAGTTGTGCGGGAGCTGTGCCAGAGTTGTTCCAAAGGTGTGCCAGAATTGTGCCAGAGTTGTGCCAGAGTTGTGCTAGAGTTGTTTCAGAGTTGCGCTGCAGTTGTGCCATAGTTGTGCCAGAGTTGTGCCAGACGTTTGCCAGAGTTGTACCGGAGTTGTGCAAGAGATGTGCAAGAGGTGAGCCAGAAGTTTTCCCAAGTTGTGCAAGAGTTGTGCCAGTGTTTTGCTAGAGTTGTGCCAGAGTTGTGCCAGAGTTTTTCTAGAGTTGTTCCATAGTTGTGCCAGAGATGTGCCAGAGTTGTGCCAGAGTTGTGCCAGAGTTGTGCCAGATTTGTGCCAGAGTTGTGCCAGAGTTGTGCCATAGTTGTGCCAGAGTTGTGCCAGAGTTGTGCCAGAGTTGTGCCAGAGTTGTGC
>SZWC01001271.1:283805-294956 GCA_023375785.1 Penium margaritaceum | reverse complement strand
TCCAGCTGCGACTGTATCTCCTGCTGCACGGCTTGCGCCCAATCTGCTGCATCCGGTGCAGCCATGGCCTCCTTGTATGACGTTGGCTCATCTGAATCTGCTGCAACTGCGACGTTCATCTGTTCTGGTTTCTGCAGCATCCAGAAATGGCCGCGCTCACCAGGCTTGTAACGCACCCTAAGAGGGTACCTGCGACCTGGTACTGGAGCGTTAGCGGGCGGCTGGCGCGGTGCTGCTGGCACAACTGCTGCTGGTGGTGGTGCTACATCTCCCTCCTCTGCTTCTGCCGATGAAGCTGCTGTATCTGCAATATCAGACATGGGAGAGTAGAGTGATTCTCCCACTGTCACAGTAGAGGAAGGATCGGGAGAAACTGGGTCAGGAAGAATTTCTGCTCCCACTGTCTCGTCAGCTGCTGGTTCTGCTGCCTCTTCACACACGATGTTGGTGCCGATGACGTTGCTCTCATTGAAGACGACATCCCTGGAGATGATGACGTGGCCTGTATCCCTCTCATAGAGGCGATACGCCTTGCTTGCCACGTCGTAGCCAATCATCAGCATCTGCGCACTCTTCGCGTCCCACTTTTGCCGCTTCTCTTTTGGCACGTGCATGTGCGCGAAGCTGCCTAACGCGCGAAGATGACCCACGCTCGGCTTCTTGCCGAAGCACGCCTCGTACGGCGTCATCTGCTCCAGGGCCTTGGTTGGACTGCGGTTCTTGATGTAGACCGCAGTGCTCACGGCTTCAGCCCAGAAGTCGTAGGTCAGCCGGGCCGCGTGCAGCATGGAGCGCGCCGACTCCACAATGGTACGNTGCTTCCCCTCCAAACAGCCGATACATAACTGCTGCTCAAAGTTAGAGATGGTAGGCAGGTCACGCACCATCTGCTTTGCTTGAAGCTGCTGTAAAGCGCGAATGCCGATGTGGCCATAGCGTGCATACCAGATCTCACCATCTGTTGCCTGCACCACTGCTGCAAGACTTTGCTCACGGGGGATCTTAGTCGCCCCCAGCAGGCGGTACATGTCGCCCTCCTTCACCGACTTGGCCAACTCCTCTCCTGTTTCCTTGTTGAGGATGTAGCCATAGTCATCATCGAAGGCAACGCGCAGTCCTGTGTTGGTGAGAGAGGACACTGAGAGAAGGTTGAACGCAGCATCAGGCACATACAACACGCCATTGAAAACTCCCACTTCAATGCCACGGAGGGTCTCCAACCACATCTCCACAATCCCAATCCCTTCAACTACACCACCCGATCATCACCCAAAGCAATCAGCCGAGGAGGAATAGAGAGCAGCTGTGTGAACCACTCCTTGTGGTACGTCAGATTCTTGGTACACCCTGAGTCCTTGTACCACGCCAGATCCGCTTTTTCCTTCTACGACATGTCAGACTTCGCCATGAAGAGGCGGTTGCGCACCTCCTTGGCGACGTTCATATTGCCAAAATGGCGTACGCTAGTCTGGTTCTGCTGCTGCTGCTGCTGCTGCCGTTGCTGTGACTGCTGCTGCTGTTGTTGTGGAGATTGCTGCTTTTCCTACTACTGCTGCTGCTCCTTCTGGTCCCTCTTAAACTTGAAGCACTCTTTCTTGTAGTGCCCCTCTTTCTGGCAATAGTGGCACTTGCCCTTCTTCTTGCCTCTCTGCTGCCTGGACTGCTGCTGCTGCTGGTTGCGTGAGCCCATGGCCATGAAAGCTGCTTCACTGCTGCTGCCGCNGTACCGTGTCGTAGCTGGTTGGGAGTCCCCTTAGCAAGAGGAGGATGAAGCGCGTCTCTTCCACAGGATTGCCGGCCGCTCTCAGCTGCTTCGCCAGCTCCTTTGCCATGTCCAGATACGCCTCCATCCCTTCACCACCCTGCATTTTCAGCGCCATCATCTTTTCCTCCAAAAGCATGAGGAATGCAGGATCCTTGCTCTCATACTTCTTGCACAACGTGTCCCATCCCTCCTTTACAGTAGCCTTGTCACTCACGTACTGAAGATGCGAGTTGGAGATGGTGTGAACAAGCAACCTGTAGGCCTGCCTGTCCTTCTTCTTCCACTCCTCGTACGTCGCTGGTACAGCTGCAGAAGAACCCGCATCAGCTACACCCTTTTGCGGCGTCTTCCCCGCCACCACCTGCGCTGCGGTGATGCCTTTTGCCTGTGGAACTGGAGTCGGCTCGTCGCCGCTCACCACCTCCCACAAGCCCCTCTCCTCCAAAAGGAGACGGGTACGGATCTTCCAAAACGTGAAGTTGGCGCATCCCTCCAGCATCTCCAAAGGCTGGGCTACTGTTACAACGCCAGCTGCTGCCATTTTGAGCCTTGATGATGCTCAGCGCTGCCCTTGGATGGCGGCGTTACCCCTGCTTCTGCTGTTGCTTCTGCTGCTGCTTCTGCCAGAAATCTGTCTGACAGAAAATGGACTGTAGATGCCAGCAGACTGGGAATCTTGAAAAACTGAGCCCACCACTGCAAAATTCTGCTCAAAACCTTTCAGATCGACCCATAAAACAGGGTCATCAACAGGGGATTTTGAAAGATATGCCCTCTTGAAAGCAGGGTATGCTTCTGCTCCTACTCCAACTCAGACCAGCCAGTTTGTAAACGGCGTTTCTCCCAAACGAATCAATGGAATGCAAATATTTTTGCACCAATGGAAAGCTTAAGAAAAATACGACAATTTGCATGTGCCACGTTTTAAATTTGACAAAGAAATGAGAGAGTTATGGTCATCACAAGGCGACAGTCTTACTCATAGAGAAGAGTGTAGCCCTGGCCAACCTCGTTTTGAGCATAACTCTCAATCCGACCGTTGGAAAGCTTGTCTTTTGAACTTGAAGATCCTATGGTTGATTGTCAAATCTGGTGAAGGCTTGACCCCAACCCGTCACTCTCAAAGTGACGGCTTGTGCTGGCTGGAAGTGGCAGAACTTGGCTCTGATACCAAATGTTGGAACTTGAGGAGAGAGGGAGCCTTGGAGCAGCGAGCATGTGTGATTGGAAGGGCATTACTTGTGCTGAATAATGGTTATTAAATCACTCAAAATGATGGAGTACATATAGAGCTAGAGCTTGGGCAAGTCAGCCCTCTCACAAGCCACACCATTTAGCCATGGAGGCTAAGGCTCACACACTAGAGTCCATAATCTCACACAAGGGAGGAAATCAGCCTAGCAATCAGGCTGACCACTCACACACGACCTAGAGAGCTAGAGAATGCTCTCATGGCACACTCCTAGTGGTCACATAACCCACAAATCCATGGAGAATCGCCATGTGTCCATGGCTAGTACACAAGGATCTCACCTCACCTAAAACGTAAGGAGAGGTACCTTTATCCTAGTCAGCACACTATGACAAGGCAATCCTAAGACCAAGGACCTTTTTGGATATTTCTCCCATCAGGTCTTGACCCTAGACCTCTTGCCTTTTTCTTTTCTCAGGCTAAGGCATGGAGCCATCACCCATGTCCACCCAGACATCGACGGTCCATGACCCCCGAAACTTCGAATATTCATATCTCCCAATCCGGATGTTGGATCGGCCTCAAACTTGGACCGTAGACATTTTGCCACCTGATCTTTTTAATGGTGAAGTTGGATTGGCGATCCGAGCAGGCATCTGGTATTTTCCTGGAACTTGCTCCTGAGGACCTGAAACTGAGCCAGATGGCTCCTTTCCCAACCGGTGGTAACCAGGCCAGACCTCGCACAGGCTGTTAGCGCCGTGAGCCAGCACATAGCCAATCCCAGACCTGAGCACCAAAAGGCAATGAAACGGATCTTCTGCTATCTTGCTAGAACCATCAACATCAGCATCACCTATAACGGCAATGAATACAACATCATCGGCTATACAGACGCAGATAGGGCTTCAAATCCTCAGGACCGCAAGTCCATCTCTGGACATGTGTTCCTCATGAATGGTGGGGCCATCAGCTGGTGCAGCAAGCGGCAGGTGGTCGTGGCCACCTCAAGCACGGAAGCTGAGTACCTCTCTTTAAGCTTTGGAGTGAAGGAAGCAGTTTGGCTTTAGCGTCCCATGGCACAGATGAGTGGGAGTGCTGCAGTTCTAGTTCTTGTATGCGTCGACAACCAGAGCGCAATCGTACTCACCAAGAATCCTGAGCACCATACACCAAGCCTATTGACATCGCATATCACTTCATTGGGCAGATGATGAAGGAGGGTGCTATCAAGTTGGAGTTTACTCCAACGAGGGAGCAGGTCGCTTATTTTTCACTAAGGAAGAGAATCGTGAGAAGCAGCATTTTTTCATAAAGGCATGTAGACTCAGCCCACTATGACTGCATCAAAGTAGGAGATTGTTAGAAAAGGAGTCATTCGGCTCAGTTTCAGGTCCACAAGAGCAAGTTCTAGCAAACTACCAAATGCTACTCCGATCATCGATAAAACTTCTTCATTCCAAAGATGAGGTGGCCAAAATGTCTATGGTCCAGATTTGAGGCCGATCCAACGGTCGGATTGGGAGATGTGAATTTTCAAAGTTTTCGCGGTCATCGATCGCCGATATCCGGATGACCTTGGGCGATGGCTCCATACCTTAGCCTAAGAAAAGGAAAAGGCAAGCGGTCAAGGATCAAGACCTGATGGAAGAAATATCCAAAATGGTCCTAGATTCTTGGGTTGCCTTATCAGAGTGTGCTGACTAGGAAAAAGGTACCTCTCCTTACTTTTAAGGTGAGGTGAGATCCTTTTGTGCTAGCCATGGGCACATGGCAATTCTCTATGGGATTGTGGGTTATGTGACCACTAGGAGTGTGCCATGAGAGCATTTTCTAGCTCTCTAAGTCGTGTATGAGTGTTCTGCCCGATTGCTAGGCTGATTTCCTCCCTTGTATGAGATTATGGACTCTAGTGTGTGAGCCTTAGCGTCCATGGCTGAGTGGTGTGGCTTGTGAGAGGGCTGACTTGCCCAAGCTCTAGCTCTATATGTACTCTATCATTTTGAGTGATTCAACAACCATTCTTCAGCACAAGTGATGCCCTTAGTCCCATATGCTCGCTGCTCCAAGGCTCCCTCTCTCCTCTAGATCCAACAAAGGATAAGCTCTACCCTTACAGGTACGATCCTTGAGCCTTGACCAGGATAAGCTCTAGCCTTGGAGGTACGACCCTAGGTTCGCTAGTATGCGTTCTTCTCTGGTTGCACGTGATCAACGGGGTTAAGGGGTAAGTGACGGATCTGCAGCTTAGAAACCGGTAGCAGAGAACAGCCTACATCAGCCTATATCGGCCTCAGCAAAGCAGAGGAGAGAAGCAAGGAAGGAGTTGACAAGACTCGCGATGCTCACTCTCGAGCAGGTCAATGGTGGGATGTCAAAATTCACAGGGTTTGGTTTTCCCTTGTGGATATGGCAATTTGACATTGTCATGAGGGTGCGTGGCTACTTGAAGATGTTCCTTGGAGAAGAGGTTGAACCTCCAAAAACAGATCCTGGATATGAAGCATGGAGTATAAAAAATGACATGGCGGTTATGATGCTTGTGACATCAGTGTATGAGTTATATCATGTCCACCTCCAAAGTATCACACATATATCAAAGGCTTATGAGAAGCTTGCACGTGTACACCAATCAATGGCTCTTGCAAATCGCCTCTTCATCCTTCAAAAGCTGATTTCCATGACAGTGAGTGAGATAGAGTCGATTCCGGACTTCCAGTTGCAGTTTCAAGGACTGCTACAGCAAGTCACCCAAATGAACTGAGAAATCGACACCAACATGCAGGCCATGATCCTCCTCATGGCGCTACCTGAAAGCTATGATCCTCTGATCACCGTCTTTGGCGGTTGGAAGGAGGATTTGATGTATGAGGCAGAATCTGAGTACGTGCGCAACGAGGTCATGCGTTGCAGAGGTCGTGAGACTAACATTTCAGCCTATGCTGCACAATACGGTGGTCGTGGGAATAATTCCTCTTCTGGTCAGAGCACCAGCGGAAGCGGTGGCGGTGGAGGAAAAGGGAATGGTGGCAATGGAAAGAGTTTAAAGCGTTGTTGGAAGTACCATTACTGTGTCAAGCCTGGGCATTGGGCAAGGGAGTACAGGACTCCCAAGAAGGAAGACGGAGATCATTGTGGTAGATATGAGGATAAAGGAAAGGGTAAGAAGGAATTGACGAACATGATGGCTGAGAGCGTGTCGACAACCAAAGGATTGGCACGACTCAAGCGTGGAGGCTATGGGCTCAACTGTGGCACGAACCACCACTCTTCAAGGGAGAAGGATGGGTTCATCTCCATTAGGGACACTGAACGTCGCTTTAGGAGTGCCAACGGCAACCTTGTCCATGCGAAATGCGAGGGAGCTTAATTGATCAGCATCAACATGAACGATGTTGAAAAAGACTTGAAATTGGAGAACATTGTCTACATGCCGTCTTTTGTAGCAAACCTCTTGTGAGTGCCAAAAAGTACGGACCACAATATGACTATCGTCTTTACGGAGGAGGAGGCAGTGATTCTCAAGAACAAGGACATCAAGATCTCCTATCCAAAGGAGAGTCTTGTCGCACAGGTTCCAAGAGGTGATGGGCTCTACGCGCTACAGACAAAACCCCTTGAGAGTATTAATGATGGATACGCGATGTTGGATCTTGAGGAGAGAGGGAGCCTTAGAGCAGCGAGCATGTGTGATTGGAAGGACATCACTTGTGCTGAAGAATGGTTGTTCCGTCACTCAAAATGATGGATTGCATAAAGAGCTAGAGCTTGCGTAAGTCAGCCCTCTCACAGGCCACACCACTTAGCCATGGAGGCTAAGGCTCACACACTAGAGTCCATATTCTCACACAAGAGAGGAAATCAGCCTAGCAACCAGGCTGACCACTCACACACGACCTAAAGAGCTAGAAAATGCTCTCATGGTACACTCCTAGTAATCACATCACCAATAATCCCATGAAGAATTGCCATGTGTCCATGGCTAGGACACAAGGATCTCACCTCATCTGAAAAGCAAGGAGAGGTACCTTTATCCTAGTCAGCACACTCTGACAAGGCAATCCTAAGACCAAGGACCTTTTTGGATATTTCTCCCATCAGGTCTTGACCCTGGACCTCTTGCCTTTTTCTTTTCTCAGGCTAAGGCATGGAGCCATCGCCCATGGTCACCCGGATATCGGCGGTCGATGACCCCGNTAATCCCATGAAGAATTGCCATGTGTCCATGGCTAGGACACAAGGATCTCACCTCATCTGAAAAGCAAGGAGAGGTACCTTTATCCTAGTCAGCACACTCTGACAAGGCAATCCTAAGACCAAGGACCTTTTTGGATATTTCTCCCATCAGGTCTTGACCCTGGACCTCTTGCCTTTTTCTTTTCTCAGGCTAAGGCATGGAGCCATCGCCCATGGTCACCCGGATATCGGCGGTCGATGACTCCAAAAACTTCAAAAATTCATATCTCCTTACTGTTGGATCGGCCTAAAACTAGGACCGTAGATATTTTGCCACCTGATCTTTTCAATGGTGAAGTCAGATTGACGATCAGAGCAGGCATCTGGTACTTTCCTTGAACTTGCTCCTGTGGACCTGAAACTGAGGTAGATGGCTCCTTTCCCAACAATCTCCCACGTTGCCGCAGTTAGAGTGGCTGATTCCACATACAGAACTGCTGCTTCTCACGGGTCATTGGCTTGGTGCAAAAATCAGCAACCTGCTTGCTGGTTGGAGTAAATTCCAACTTGATAGTACCCTCCTGCACCATATACCTGATGAAGTCATATGCAATGTCAATGTGCTTGGTACGTGCATGGTACTCAGGATTCTTGGCGAGTATGATTGCGCTCTGGTTGTCGACGCGCACACGAACTGGGACTGCTGCTCTCCCACTCATCTCTGCCATGAGACGCTGGAGCCAAACTGCTTCCTTGGCTCCAAAACATGTAGAGACGTACTCAGCTTCTATACTCGAGATGGCCACGACCACCTGCCGCTTGCTTCACCAGCTGATGGCACCTCCATTCATGAGAAATACATGTCCAAAGATGGACTTGCGAGTCTCAGGATTTGAAGTCCAATCTGCATTTGTGTAGCCGATGATGCTGTTGTCGTTGCCGTTGTAGGTGATGCCAACGTTGATGGTTCCAGCAAGATAGCCGAAGATCCGCTTCATTGCCTTCTGGAGCTCCGGTCCGGGATTAGCCATGTGCAAGCTCATAGCGCTCACAGCCTGTGCAAGGATTTCCCTAGTTGCCAGCATCAGGTACATGAGACTGCCGACCACGCTCTGGTACTTCTCTCGCTCGGAAGCATTTGCTTCTCCACTAAAGCTCACGACGTAGTGCCGCATCTCCAGCGGCGTGCCGATGGGTTTGGCATCTGCCATGTCAAACCGCTCCAAGACATCTTTGATGTAGCAGCTTTGCTGTAGCGAGAGAGAGCATGATTTGTGGTCACGCGTGATCTGGATACCGAGGAAGTATGACACCTCCCTGAGATCAAACATCTGGAAGCGCTCCTGCATGGCCTCCTTGAACTCTTGTAGTGGAGATATACTATTGGAAAGGAGGAGCATGTCATCCACATAGACAATGATGATGAGGATCTCATGCTCATGCTGCCAGCGATACACACAGTAGTCACACATGTTGCGCTCAAAACCCATGGACTGCAATGCTCATCCGACTCCTGATTCCAAGCACGCGACGCTTGCTTGAGGCCGTATAGCGACTTTTGCAGCTTGCAAACCAGGTGCTCCTGGCCTTGCATGACGAACCCCTTCGGCTGCTCCATGTAAATCTCCTCCTCTAAGTCACCATTCAAGAATGCCGTCTTGACATCAATGTGGTGAACCTCAAAGTCCTCAGCTACTGCATAAGAGAGGAGCATGCGCACAGAGGCAAACTTTACAACAGGGGTAAAAGTTTCTGTATAGTCGATGTCCTCCTGCTGCGAGTAGCCCTTGGCGACCAGCCTTGCCTTGTACTTTTCCAGGTTACCATCTGCTCCCCGCTTCTTCTTGAACACCCACTTGCACTTGATCACCTTCCGTCCAAGTGGACGCTCACTCAGCTCCCACGTGCCGTTGTCCAGCTGCGACTGAATCTCCTCCGACACGGCTTGCGCCCAATCTGCTACATCCGGTGCACCCATGGCCTCCATGTATGACGTTGGCTCATCTGAGTCTGCTGCAACAACAATGTTCATCTGTTCTGGTTTCTACAGCATCCAAAAATGGTCGCGCTCACCAGGCTTGTAACTCACCCTAAGAGGGTACCTAAACCTGGTGCTAGAGCATTAGTGGTCGGCTGGCGCGGTGCTGCTGGCACAATTGTTACTACTGGTGGTGCTACATCTCCCTCCTGTGCTTCTGCTGATGAGGCTATTGTATCTGCTGCATCAGACATGGGAGAGTAGAGTGATTCTCCCACTGTCACAGTAGAGGAAGGATCGGGATGTTGGAACTTGAGGAGAGAGGGAGCCTTGGAGCAGCGAGCATGTGTGACTGGAAGGGCATCACTTGTGCTGAAGAATGGTTGTTCAATCACTCAAAATGATGGAGTACATATAGAGCTAGAGCTTGGGCAAGTCAGCCCTCTCACAAGCCACACCACTTAGCCATGGAGGCTAAGGCTCACACACTAGAGTCCATAATCTCACACAAGGGATGAAATCAGCCTAGCAATCAGGCTGATCACTCACACACGACCTAGAGAGCTAGAGAATGCTCTCATGGCACACTCCTAGTGGTTACATAACCCACAAACCCATGGAGAATCGCCATGTGTCCATGGCTAGCACACAAGGATCTCACCTCACCTAAAAAGTAAGGAGAGGTACCTTTATCCTAGTCAGCACACTCTGACAAGGCAATCCTAAGACCAAGGACCTTTTTGGATATTTCTCCCATCAGGTCTTGATCCTGGACCTCTTGCCTTTTTCTTTTCTCAGGCTAAGGCATGGAGCCATCACCCATGCCCACCCTGGCATCGACGGTCCATGACACCCGAAACTTCGAAAATTCATATCTCCCAATCCGACTGTTGGATCGGTCTCAAACTTGGGCCGTAGACATTTTGCCACCTGATCTTTCCAATGGTGAAGTCCGATTGGCATCGGAGCAAGCATCTGGTCCTTTCATGGAACTTGCTCCTGTGGACCTGAAACTGAGCCAGATGGCTCCTTTCCCAACAGGTGCAGGCGACAGATGGTGAGATCTGGCATGCGCGCTATGGCCACATCGGCATGCGCGCCTTGCAGCAGCTTCAAGCAAAGCAGATGGTGCGTGACCTGCCTACCATCTCTAACTTTGAGCAGCAGTTATGCATCGGATGTTTGGAGAGGAAGCAACACCGCGAGGCGTTCTCTAGAGTAGGGGAGCGTGCAAAAGAGGTGTTGGAGCTGGTCCACACGGACTTGTGCGGACGGATGCAGACCCAGAGCTTTGGAGGCTCTAGGTATTTTCTCACCTTCATTGATGATTTCAGCCGTTACACTGCTGTGTACTTCCTTTCCTCCAAGGACCAGTGCTTTCACAGGTTCAAGGAGTTCAAGGCCATGGTGGACAACCAATCTGGCAAGAAGATCAAGGCGTTCCGCAGCGATCGCGGTGGAGAATACCTAAGGAAGGAGTTCCAAGACTACCTCGCAGCAGCTGGCATCAAGGCGCAGCGTACCGCACCGTACTCGCCGCAGCAGAACGGTGTAGCAGAACGCGCCAACCGTACCATTGTGGAGTCGGCGCGCTCCATGCTACACGCGGCTCGGCTGACCTACGACTTCTGGGCTGAAGCCATGAGCACTGCGGTCTACATCAAGAACCGTAGTCCAACCAAGGCCCTAGAGCAGATGACGCCGTACGAGGCGTGGTTCGGCAAGAAGCCAAGCGTGGGTCATCTTCGCACGTTTGGCAGCTTGGCGCACATGCACGTGCCAAAGGAGAAGCGGTAAAAGTGGGACGCGAAGAGTGCGCAGATGCTGATGATTGGCTACGACGTGGAAAGCAAGGCGTATCGCCTCTACGAGAGGGATACAGGCCACGTCATCATCTCTAGGAATGTCGTCTTCAATGAGAGCAACGTCATCGGCACCAACATTGTATGTGAAGAGGCAACAGAACCAGCAGCTGACGAGACAGTGGGAGCAGAAATTCTTCCTGACCCAGTTTCTCCCGATCCTTCCTCTACTGTGACA
>SZWC01001271.1:243120-257753 GCA_023375785.1 Penium margaritaceum | reverse complement strand
AGTCGCAGCTGGACAACGGCACGTGGGAGCTGACTGAGCGTCCTCCAGGACGTAAGGTGATCAAGTGCAAGTGGGTCTTCAAGAAGAAGCGGGGAGCAGATGGTAACCTGGAAAAGTACAAGGCGAGGCTGGTTGCCAAGGGCTACTCGCAGCAGGAGGGCATCGACTATACAGAAACGTTTGCCCCTGTTGCAAAGTTTGCCTCTGTGCGCACGCTCCTCTCTTATGCAGCAGCTGAGGACTTNAGAAGGCAGTGAAGCGGATCTTCCGCTACCTTGCTGGAACCATCAACATCGGCATCACCTACAACGGCAATGACAACAGCATCATCGGCTACACAGACGCAGATTGGGCTTCAAACCCTGAGGACCGCAAGTCCATCTCTGGACATGTGTTCATCATGAATGGTGGGGCCATCAGCTGGTGCAGCAAGCGGCAGGTGGTCGTGGCCACCTCGAGTACAGACGTTGAGTACGTATCTCTCAGCTTTGAAGTCAAAGAAGCAGTTTGGCTCCAACGTCTCATGGCAGAGATGAGTGGGAGTGCAGCACTTCCAGTTCCTGTGCGCGTCGACAACCAAAGCGCAATCGCACTCGCCAAGAATCCTGAGCACCATGCACGCACCAAGTACATTGACATCGCATATCATTTCATCAGGCACATGGTGCAGGAGGGTGCTATCAAGCTGGAGTTTACTCCAACCAGCAAGCAGGTTGCTGATTTCTGCACCAAGGCAATGACCCGTGAAAAGCAGCAGTTTTGCATGAAGGCATGTGGACTCAGCCCACTCTGACTGCGGCAAAGTGGGAGATTGTTGGGAAAGGAGCCATCTGGCTCAGTTTCAGGTCCACAGGAGTAAGGTCCAGGAAAGTACCAGATGCCTGCTCCGATCGCTGATCGGACTTCTCTATTGCAAAGATCAGGTGGCAAAATGTCTACGGTCTAAGTTTGAGGCCGATCCAACGGTCGGATTGGGAGAAATGAATTCTCGAAGTTTCGGGGGTCATGGACCGTCGATGTCCGGGTGGGCATGGGTGATGGCTCCATGCCTTAGCCTGAGAAAAGAAAAAGGCAAGAGGTCCAGGGTCAANGTAACCTGGAAAAGTACAAGGCGAGGCTGGTCGCCAAGGGCTACTCGCAGCAGGAGGGCATCGACTATACAGAAACGTTTGCCCCTGTTGCAAAGTTTGCCTCTGTGCGCACGCTCCTCTCTTATGCAGCAGCTGAGGACTTTGAGGTTCACCACATGGATGTCAAGACGGCATTCTTGAATGGTGACTTGGAGGAGGAGATCTACATGGAGCAACCGGAGGGGTTCGTCATGGATGGCCAGGAGCACCTAGTCTGCAAGCTGCAGAAGTCGCTGTACGGCCTCAAGCAAGCGTCGCGTGCTTGGAACCAGAAATTGGATGCGACATTGCAGTGCATGGGGTTTGAGCGCAGCGAGTGTGACTACAGCGTGTATCGCTGGCAGCATGAGCATGAGATCCTCATCATCATTGTCTATGTGGATGACATGCTCCTCCTTTCCAACAGCATGTCTGCACTGCAGGAGTTCAAGGAAGCCATGNATCGCTGATCGGACTTCTCTATTGCAAAGATCAGGTGGCAAAATGTCTACGGTCTAAGTTTGAGGCCGATCCAACGGTCGGATTGGGAGAAATGAATTCTCGAAGTTTCGGGGGTCATGGACCGTCGATGTCCGGGTGGGCATGGGTGATGGCTCCATGCCTTAGCCTGAGAAAAGAAAAAGGCAAGAGGTCCAGGGTCAATACCTGATGGGAGAAATATCCAAAAAGGTCCTTGGTCTTAGGATTGCCTTGGCAGAGTGTGCTGACTAGGATAAAGGTACCTCTCCTTACTTTTTAGGTGAGGTAAGATCCTTGTGTGCTAGCCATGGACACATGGCGATTCTCCATGGGTTTGTGGGTTATATGACCACTAGGAGTGTGCCATGAGAGCATTCTCTAGCTCTCAAGGTCGTGTGTGAGTGGTCAGCCTGATTGCTAGGCTGATTTCCTCCCTTATGTGAGATTATGGACTCTAGTGTGTGAGCCTTAGCCTCCAAGGCTAAGTGGTTTGGCTTGTGAGAGGGCTGACTTGCCCAAGCTCTAGCTCTATATGTACTCCATCATTTTGAGTGATTGAAAAACCATTCTTCAGTGCAAGTGATGCCCTTCCAATCACACATGCTCGCTGCTCCAAGGCTCCCTCTCTCCTCAAGTTCCAACATCATTCTCAAAGTTACCACCTCTGCTGCCTGAAAGTGGCAGAACTTGGCTTTGATATCAAGTATTGGAACTGGAGGAAAGAGGGAGTCTTTGAGCAGTAAGCATGTAGGACAGAAAGGGTATCAATTGTGTTGAAGAATGGTAAATTACTCAGAATGACGGAGTACGTATAGAGCTAAGGTTGGGCAAGATTTGTTATGTTCTGCATATGCCCCTGGTTCGATCAGGAGAAGATTTAGACTGGGTATACACTGCGCTTATAGCGCAAGTCTTTGAATGACATGAAGAGAGGTTGTTAGAGACAAGGCATGCACTCCTCATCCTTGTGGAGTAATTCCCCTTAGTCTACTCTTGGTAGTCTACTTGGTGCATGCTCCTTAGGACAATTTCCTATAGCCTAGTAGGTGAAGGCGCTGTCCCGCAAGCCAGAGGTCCGGGGTTCAATCCCGCCAGGACCAAGTTTTCTTTGTGACTAAAAAGGGCCAAGGAAGCTTCCTAGAAGCCTCTAAGGTCCAAGGTGGATCAAGTGCCACTTGGCAGTCACACAGGGTGCCATGTCATCAAAGTTGATGACTCTGTCTAGGGTGGCCTTGGTGGGAGGCCCCTCCAAGGAGCCACTGGGATTACTGACCAGAGACTATATAAGGCTTGTCATTTGCATGTGATTACATCATCATGTCTTACTCTTGAGACTTGGGAGAAAACTAATCCCTTGTTGGCCACCAAGAAAGAGGATATAGAACAAGTGCAAGCGCACATTTTGGTGTGTAGCATTGCCAGTTGGGCAAGATTTTGGAACACTTTCTCGCCACGGTTGGGACAAGCTGAGTGAACCTTTTAGTGTGGAAACACCACTTTGTGGGTGATCTCTACCTTGGTTGAAATACCGAAGGCGGTTGGCGGTTTACTTGTCGGCTGCGTTTACTCTAGACCGTGGCCAAGTGCTGAGTGACAAAGGGTTATGGGCCCACACTAATCGGGAAACTTGGTTCTTTGTACTATCGCTCAGTTCACATGGCAGGTACCTCCGAAGCAGACAAGACATCACTGCTCCATCTGCTTCATCGTCGGTCCACTTTGACCAAGGTACGCATTGTGAGAGATCGAACGCGGGTTGGACCCGTGGTCCACTTTCGCTCTCCACAGACAAGGAACAAGGATACACTCTGTCATTGTTGGTATGACCCTTGAGTCCTAAGCGGGTTACGCTTTGCTCTTGTGGGTACAATCCCGTGTCTGTGAGAGCACTTCTTCCACAATAGCTAGGAGAGCATCGACTAGAGGGGTATGCAACGGACTGCACCTTGATAATCTGTAGCAGTCATCAGCCTCATGAGCCTCATCAGCCTCATCAGCCTACATCGGCCTCAACAGAGCAGAACAACAATGACTAAGTGAGCATCCTTCACAACACCGCAATCATGCCGGGGGGTCAAGAGATCGTTCGAGGTACCTCACGACCTGCCTAGTTGGGTGCGGCCAACGCCATCGGACACTTCGATGGCGAAGCCTTCGGTACGTGGAAATGGTAGTTTGAGGTGGTGATGCGCGTGCGCAGGTACCTCAACATGCTGAAAGGGACAGATGTAGGACCGAAGGACGAGGCAAGCGCGGAATATGCAGGGTGGGAAGAGTAGAATGACATGGTTCTTGCACTCCTTGTCACGTCCATAAGCCCCTCCCTAATCTCCCACATCGAGGAGTGCACGACGGCAACTGAGGCTTACACCAAGCTGACAAACGTGTACCAGTCAACTTCCCTCGCCAATCGACTCTTCATCCTGCAGCACCTCATCGGGCTGCGGATGGGCGAGGGGGGACCATCTCGGACTTCCTCCAGCAGTTTGAAGAACTGCTTTAAGAAGCCCGCACCATGTCCTGGCAGCTCGACTAACAGATGGAGGCCATGATTTTCCTCATGGCCTTGCCGCCAAGCTGAGCTCCATGATAACCACCTTGGGTAGTTGGGAGGAGTCGGAGTTCACATACCCTTGTGTTTTCGAGTTTGTCCGGAACGAGGTCATGCGGTGCAACAACGGCGTCATCAACAACACCGCGTACGAGAGTTGCTCAGGAGGCATCTCCTCTCATGGCAACAGCAGAGGCAGTGGCGGCAGGAAGAGCGGCAAGAAGAAAGGCAAGTACCACAACTGTAGCAAGGCCGGACATTGGTCGCGGGAGTGTTGCACACCAAAAAAGGAAGGAAGCGGTGGTGGGAGTAGAAAAGTGAGTAAGAAGGTGGACTCGATGTCCACGAGCATGATGGCCGAGAGCAAGGACCCTCCTAAGGGCTCTACGCTACTGCGGCCGGGAGCCTTCGGGCTTGACAGTGGACAGCCTTCCACACCTCTCGCGAGGTATGTGGCTTCTTGTCCCTCACACCGTCCACGGCCAAGTTCTAGTGCGCCAACGGCAACATCGAGTACGCGGCTAGTGAGGGAGAGAAGGTCGTGCACACGCGGCCTAACGGAGCCGACAAGGAGTTGCGGTTGTAGAACGGCGTCTATATACCAACCTTTGCCACAAACCTCCTCTCCGTCTCGCGGATTATGGATCACGCAATGACGGTGGTCTTCACACAGAAAGAAGCCGTCATCCTCAAGAACGAGAACGTGATGATTACCTACGCTGTGTTAGACCTTGTCGCCAAGGTGCCACGAATGGATGGGCTCTACGTTTTGCAGACGAAGAGCGCGGAAGGGCACGCTAGGACGGTAGAGGCAGTAGCAAAAGATGCACCATCACCAAACGCCAAGATACCATCCGTGCCGTCTGTTGTGGTGGTTTAAGACGCGGGAGCAGCAAGTTCAAAGCTGTGGTACAGATGCCTTGGGCACGTGGCCGACAGCACCCTGCAAGTCATGCAAGAGTAGAAGCTTGTGCGTGGGTTGGAGGGATGTGAGCTGAAGAGTGGATGCAACACTGGGTGTGAGACTTGCCTGCAAAGGAAGACAAAGCGGAAACGCTTCTCCAAAAATGGCCGCAAAAGAGGGGGCATACTCGACCTTGTCCATAGCGACGTGTGTGGGTCCATGCGCACCACGTCCAACGGCGGCTCCAAGTACCTCCTCACCTTCATCGGTGATTACTCTCGGAAGGTGTGGGTGTACTTCCTCAAAACAAAGGGAGAGGTGCTGGAGCGCCTGCAAGAGTTTGTCGCCATGGTGGAGCGACAAACCTGGTGGAAGATCAAGGTCCTGCGGAACAACAACGGTGGAGAGTACAAGGGGTACAAGTCATGGCTTCGGGAACACGGCATTGTCCACCAACTTACAATCCCCTATACACCACAGAGCAACGGCGTGGCCGAGCGCATGAACGAGACCATTTTGGCCATGACGCGAACCATATTGTTTGACTCAAAGCTCCCTCCTCACTTCTTTGCGGAAGCAGCGCACACTACATGCTACCTCATCAACCTCATGCCTGCTACAACATTGCGCAACAAGGGGACGGAAAAGAGGCAAAGTGCAGAATGCATGACGCCGTAAGAGGCGTAGTCGGGAAAGAAGCCGCTGTTGGAACTTGAGGAGAGAGGGAGCCTAGGAGCACCGAGCATGTGTGATTGGAAGGGCATCACTTGTACTGAAGAATGTTTATTCAATCACTCAAAATGATGGAGTACATATAGAGCTAGAGCTTGGGCAAGTCAGCCCTCTCACAAGCCATACCCCTTAGCCATGGAGGCTAAGGCTCACACACTAGAGTCCATAATCTCACACAAGGGAGGAAATCAGCCTAGCAATCAGGCTGACCACTCACACACAACCTAGAGGGCCAGAGAATGCTCTCATGGCATACTCCTAGTGGTCACATAACCCACAAACCCATGGGGAATCGCCATGTGTCCATGGCTAGCACACAAGGATCTCACCTCACCTAAAAAGTAAGGAGAGGTACCTTTATCCTAGTCAGTACACTCTGACAAGGCAATCCTAAGACCAAGGACCTTTTTGGATATTTCTCCCATCAGGTCTTGACCCTGGACCTCTTGCCTTTTTCTTTTCTCAGGCTAAGGCATGGAGCCATCACCCATGCCCACCCAGACATCGACGGTCNAATGCTCTCATGGCACACTCCTAGTGGTCACATAACCCACAAACCCATGGAGAATCGCCATGTGTCCATGGCTAGCACACAAGGATCTCACCTCACCTAAAAAGTAAGGAGAGGTACCTTTATCCTAGTCAGTACACTCTGACAAGGCAATCCTAAGACCAAGGACCTTTTTGGATATTTCTCCCATCAGGTCTTGACCCTGGACCTCTTGCCTTTTTCTTTTCTTAGGCTAAGGCATGGAGCCATCGCCCATGGTCACCAATGGTCCCCCGGATATTGACGGTCGATGACCCCGGAAACTACGAAAACTCAATCCGACCGTTGGATCGGCCTCAAACTTGGACCGTAGATATTTTGGCACCTGATCTTTCCAATGGTGAAGTCAAAATGACAATCGGAGCAAGCATCTGGTACTTTCCTGGAACTTGCTCCTGTGGACCTAAAACTGAGCCGGATGGCTCCTTTCCCAACACACCCACTCTCACAGTACGGAAGCCAAGTGCCGCAAAATTTAGCATGTGTAGTACCAGTCTGTAGTGGGTAGCATCATGTATGCTATGGTTGGCACGCGGCCGGACCTCTCCTTTGCTGTGCGGCTAGTCAGTCGGTTCGTGGCCAACCCTGGGCCACTCCATTGGCAGGCCGTGAAACGCATTTTGTGCTATCTCAATAAGACACGGCATATGGGGCTGAAGTACGGCGACCTTCAAGGAACAGACCCTTTGCGCCTCAAGTACTACACCGAAACATATCTTGGAGGCAACGTGGATGATAAGAAGCCCACCTCGGGTTTTGTGTGCCTTGTGAACGGCGACGCTGTGTCATGGGCCAGCCGCAAGGAGGACTGTGTCTCCATCTCAAATGTAGAAGCTGAATACGTGGCACTGTCTGAGGTCTGCAAGAAGACGCAGTGGCTATGCAGCTTGCTCACGAGATACACGCACCACAGAAGGAGGCCATGGTCGTCCACGTCGAGAACTTGAACGCGATGAACATCGCGTTCAAGGACACCCTCTCCAGGCGGACCAAGCATATCGACATCCGCTATCACTACACGTGCGACCTCGTCGCCAAGGGAGTGGTGGCAGATGCTCGCGGACTTCCTGACGAAGCTGTTGGACAGTGACCCGCGCATGGCAGGGGCACGGGGCATCAGGATGGTGAGCGCAGCAGACGAGGGCTGAACGGGCGGCCTACTTCACAGGTGGTCCACATCGCTGGGCTCATGGACGCTGCAGGAATCTAGCCGTAATTGGATGCAGGTGCAAGGGAGAGTCTGTTATGTTTTGTGTATGCCCCTGGTCCAGTCAATGAAAGATTTAGACTGGGTATGCACTGCGCTTGTAGCACAAGTCCCCACGTGACACGAAGAGAGGCTGAGAGAGACAAGGCATGCACCGCTCATCCTTGTGGAGGAAGTCCCCTTGGTCTACTCTAGGTAGTCTACCTGGTGCATGCTCCTTAGGACAACTTCCTACAACCTAGTAGGTGAAGGCGCTGTCTCGTAAGCAAGAAGTCCGAGGTCGAATCCCGCCAAGACTAAAATTTCTTTGTGACTAAAAATGGCCAAGGAAGCTTCCTAAAAGCCTCTATGGTCCAAGGTGGATCAAGGGCCACTTGACGGTCACTTGAGGGTGCCATGTCATCAAAGCTAATGACACTGTCTAGGGTGGCCTTGGGAGGAGGTCCCTCCAAGGAGCCATTGGGAGCACTGACCAGAGACTATATAAGGCCTGTCAGTTGCATGTGATTATATCATCTCTTACTCTTGAGACTTGGGAGAAAACTAATCCCTTGTTGGCTACCAAGAAAGAGGGTAAAGAACAAGTACAAGTACACACTTTGGTGTGTAGCATTGCTTGTAAGGTAAGAGTTTCAAACACTCTCGGGCCACGGATGGGACAAGCTAAGTGAACCTTTCAATATAGAAACACCAGTCCGTGGGTGATCTCTACGTTGGTTGATATACCAAGGACGGTCGGTGGTTTGCCTATCGGCGCCGTTAACTCTCGACCGTGGGCGAGTGCGCACTGACAAGATTACCCTCTCACAAGCCACACCACCTAACCATGGAGGCTAAGGCTCACAAACTAGACTCCGCAATCACTCACAAGGGAGGAAATCAGCCTATCAATCAGGCTAACTAGTCAAGCACAACCTAGAGAGCTAGAGAATGCTCTCATGGCTCACTCTTAGAGGTCACCTAACCCACAATCCCATGGTGAATTGCCTTGTGTCCATAGCTAGCACACCAGGATCTCACCTTACCTAAAAAGTAAAGAGAGGTACCTTTATCCTAGTCTGCACACTCAGACAAGGTAATCCTAAGACCAAGGATCTTTTTGCATATTTCTTCATCAGGTCTTGACCATGGACCTCTTGCTTTTTTCTTTTCTCAGGCTAAGGCATGGAGCCGTCACCCATGGTCACCCATGGTCACCCAGATATCGGCGGACCATGACCTCAGAAACTTCACAAATTCATATCTTCCAATCCGACTCTTGGATTGGCCTGAAACTCGGACCGTAAGCAAATTGCTACCGCATCTTTCTCATGGAGAGGTTTAATCGACAATCAGACCAAGCATCTGGTAGTTTCTCGGAAATTACTCCTGTGGACCTAAAACTGAGCCGGATGATCCTATGTCCCACAAATTTCATCGCAGTAAGCAAACTCCATTAGTATTGTGTCTCTTTCTATGCTTCTCATAGAGTAATGTACTTTATCTCAGCAATAGAGAAGGAGATACAGTCTTGCTTTCTGCTTATCCAAGAGATTACATCACCGTTCAAGAGGCACACAAAGACGAAAGTGGTCTTTGTGTGATCAATTCTTCCTCTCCAATCGGTGTCCATATTGTACACAAGCCGCAGAGGGTCCGATCCGTCTTAGCCTCCAAAGTGGAATTCCATCTGTTGTATCTTCAGTAGATAGCGCATGATGCACTTGATTGCCTGCCCATTTTTTAGTCCTGCATTGGCCAAAACGTGCTCACTTCTCCCACAACATAGCAGATATAAGATGTTGGGAAAGGAGCCATCTGGCTCAGTTTCAGGTCCACAGGAGCAAGTTCCATGAAAGTACTAGATGCCTTCTCTAATCGCCAATCCGACTTCGTCATTTGAAAGATCAGGTGGTAAAATGTCTACGGTCCAAGTTTGAGGCCAATCCAACGGTCGGATTTGGAGATATGAAGTTTCAAAATTTCGGGGGTCATGGACCGTCGATGTCTGGATGGGCATGGGTGATGGCTCCATGCATTAGACTGAGAAAAGAAAAAGGCAAGAGGTCCAGGGTCAAGACCTGATGGGAGAAATATCCAAAAGGTCCTTGGTCTTAGGATTGCCTTGTCAGAGTGTGCTGACTAGGATAAAGGTACCTCTTCTTACTTTTTAGGTGAGGTGAGATCCTTGTGTGCTAGCCATGGACACATGGCAATTCTCCATGGGTTTGGGGGTTATGTAACCACTAGGAGTGTGCCATGAGAGCATTCTCTAGCTCTCTAGGTCGTGTGTGAGTGGTCAGCCTGATTGCTAGGCTGATTTCCTTCCTTGTGTGAGATTATGGACTCTAGTGTGTGAGCCTTAGCCTCCATGGCTAAGTGGTGTGGCTTGTGAGAGGGCTGACTTGCCCAAGCTCTAGCTCTATATGTACTCCATCATTTTGAGTGATTGAACAACCATTCTTCAGCACAAGTGATCCCCTTCCAATCACACATGCTCGCTGCTCCAAGGCTCCCTCTCCCCTCAAGTTCCAACATAAGAGGGTGTTCCTGTTGAAAAAGGAGCCATCCGGCTTAGTTTCAGGTCCACAGGAGAAAGTTCCACGACAATACCAGATCCCTTCTCCGATCCTCAATCCAACTTCACCATTTGAAAGATCAGGTGGCAAAATGTCTATGGTCCAAGTTTAAGGCCGATCCAACAGTCGGATTGGGAGATATGAATTTTCGTAGTTTCCGGGGTTATCGACCGCCGATATCCGAGTGACCATGACCGATGGCTCCATGCCTTAGCCTGAGAAAACAAAAAGGCAAGAGATCCAGGGTCAGTACCTGATGGGAGAAATATCCAAAAAGGTCCTAGATTCTTGGGTTGTCTTGTCAGAGTGAACCGTTTTTGTAGTCAACAGACTACGAAAACGGTACCTCTCCTTACTTTTTAGGTGAGGTGAGATCCTTGTGTACTAGCCATGGACACATGGTGATTCTCCATGGGTTTGTGGGTTATGTGACCACTAGGAGTGTGCCATGAGAGCATTCTCTAGCTCTCTAGGTCGTGTGTGAGTGGTCTGCCTGATTGCTAGGCTGATTTTCCCCCTTGTATGAGATTATGGGCTCTAGTGTGTGAGCCTTAGCCTCCATGGCTAAGTGGAGTGGCTTGTGAGAGGGCTGACTTGCCCAAGCTCTAGCTCTATATGTACTCCATCATTTTGAGTGATTGAACAACCATTCTTCAGCACAAGTGATGCCCTTCCAATCACACATGCTCGCTGCTCCAAGGCTCCCTCTCTCCTCAAGTTCCAACATTTGGTATCAGAGCCAAGTTCTGCCACTTCCAGCCAGCACAGGCCGTAACTTTGAGAGTGACGGGTTAGGGTGAAACCTTCACCAGATTTGACAATCAACCACTAGATCCTCAAGTTCAACAGACAAGCTTTCCAACGAGCCCAAGATCGCGAAGATCCAACAATCGGATTGAGAGTTATGCTCAAAACGAGGTCGGCCAGGGCTACACTCTTCTCTATGAGTAAGACTGTCGCTTTGTGATGACCATAACTCTCTCATTTCTTTGTCAAATTTAAAAAGTAGAACATTTGAATTGCAGTATTTTTCCTAAGCTTTCCATTGGTGCAAAAATAGTTGCATTCCATTGATTCGTTTGGGAGAAACGCCGTTTACAAACTGGCTGGTCTGAGTTGGAGTAGGAGCAGAAGCATACCCTGTTTTCAAGAGGGCATATCTTTCAAAATCCCCTGTTGATGACCCTGTTTTATGGGTCTATCTGAACGTTTTTGAGCTGAATTTTCCAGTGGTGGGCTCAGTTTTTCAAATTCCCAGTCTGCTGGCATCTACAGTCCATTTTCTGTCAGACAGATTTCTGGCAGAAGCAGTAGCAGAAGCAGGGGTAGCGCCGCCATCCAAGGGCAGCGCTGAGCATCACCAAGGCTCAAAATGGCAGCAGCTGGCGTTGTAACAGCAGCCCAGCCTTTGGAGAGGCTGGAGGGACGCGCCAACTTCACGTTTTGGAAGATCCGTACCGGCCTCCTTTTGGAGGAGAGGGGCTTGTAGGAGGTCGTGAGCGGCGACGAGCCGGCTCCAGTTCCACAGGCAAAAGGAATCACCGTAGCGCAGGTGGTGGCGGGGAAGACGCCGCAAAAGGGTGTAGCTGATGCGGGTTCTTCTGCAGCTGTACCAGCGACGTACGAGGAGTGGAAGAAGAAGGACAGGCAGGCCTACAGGTTGCTTGTTAACACCATCTCCAACCCGCATCTTCAGTACGTGAGTGACAAGGCTACTAAAAAGGAGGGATGGGACACGTTGTGCAAGAAGTATGAGAGCAAGGATCCTGCATTCCTCATGCTTTTCGAGGAAAAGATGATGGCGCTGAAAATGCAGGGTGGTGAACGGATGGAGGCGTATTTGGACAGGGCAAAGGAGCTGGCGAAACAATTGAGAGCGGCTGGCAATCCTGTGGAAGAGACGCGCTTCATTCTCCTCTTGCTGAGGGGACTCCCAACCAGCTACGACACGGTGCGAGAGACGTTGGAGTGCCAGCCGACTCTCGACCTCGACTTCATCTGCACGCACTTGGTGCAGGTGGAATTGCGTCGCAATGCATCAAAGCGCAATGCATCAAGCAGCAGTGAAGCAGCTTTCATGGCCATGGGCTCAGGCAACCAGCAACAGCAGCAGTCCGGGCAGTAGAGAGGCAAGAAGAAGGGTAATTGCCACTATTGCCAAAAAGAGGGGCACTACAAGAAAGAGTGCTTCAAGTTTAAGAGGGACCAGAAGGAGCAGCAGTAGCAGCAGCAAAAGCAGCAATCTCTACAGCAACAGTCACAGCAACGGCAGCAGCAGCAGCAGCAGCAGCAGCAGAACCAGACTAGCGTGCGCCATTTTGGCAACATGAACGTCGCCAAGGAGATGCGCGACCGCCTCTTCATGGCGAAGTCTGACATGTCGCAGAAGGAAAAGGCGGATCTGGCGTGGTACAAGGACTCGGGGTGTACCAAGAGTCTGACGTACCACAAGTAGTGGTTCACGCAGCTGCTTTCCATTCCCCCCCGTCCAATTGCTTTGGGTGATGATCGGGTGGTGTATGCTGAGGGGATTGGGATTGTGGAGATGTGGTTGGAGACCCCGCGTGGCATTGAAGTGGGAGTTTTCCATGGCGTGCTGTATGTGCCTGATGCTGCGTTCAACCTTCTCTCAGTGTCTTCTCTCACCAACACAGGACTGCGCGTTGTCTTCGATGATGACTATGGCTAAATCCTCAACAAGGAAACAGGAGAGGAGTTGGCCAAGTCGGTGAAGGAGGGCGACATGTACCGCCTGCTGGGGGCGACCAAGATCCCGCGTGAACAGAGTCTTGCAGTAGTGGTGCAGGCGACAGATGGCGAGATCTGGCATGCGCGCTACGGGCACAT
The DNA here is from genome assembly GCA_023375785.1 of Penium margaritaceum. Classification (NCBI taxonomy): domain Eukaryota; kingdom Viridiplantae; phylum Streptophyta; class Zygnematophyceae; order Desmidiales; family Peniaceae; genus Penium; species Penium margaritaceum. The sequence continues at coordinate 244,815 of SZWC01001271.1, read as the reverse complement.
TGGCATGCGCGCCTTGCAGCAGCTTCAAGCAAAGCAGATGGTGCGTGACCTGCCTACCATCTCTAACTTTGAGCAGCAGTTATGTATCGGCTGTTTGGAGGGGAAGCAGCATCGCGAGGCGTTCTCTGGAGCAGGAGAGCGTGCAAAAGAGGTGTTGGAGCTGGTCCACACAAACTTGTGCGGACCGATGCAAACCCAGAGCTTTGGAGGCTCTAGGTATTTTCTCACCTTCATTGATGATTTCAGCCGTTACACTGCTGTCTACTTCCTCTCCTCCAAGGACCAGTGCTTTGACAGGTTCAAGGAGTTCAAGGCCATGGTGGAGAACCAATCTCGCAAGAAGATCAAGGCGTTGCGCAGCGACCGCGGTGGAAAGTACCTGAGCAAGGAATTCTAGGACTACCTCGCAGCAGCTGGCATCAAGGCGCAGCGTACCGCGCCGTACTCGCTGTAGCAGAACGCGCCAACCGTACCATTGTGGACTCGGCGCGCTCCATGCTGCACGCGGCTCGGCTGACCTACGACCTCTGGGCTGAAGCCGTGAGCAGTGCGGTCTACATCTAGAACCGCAGTCCAACTTAGGCGCTAGAGCAGATGACGCTGTACGAGGCGTGGTTCGGCAAGAAGCCAAGCGTAGGTCATCTTCCCGCGTTTGGCAGCTTAGCGCACATGTACGTGCCAAAAGAGAAGCGGCAAAAGTGGGATACGAAGAGTGTACAGATGCTGATGATTGGCTATGACGTGGCAAGCAAGGCGTATCGCCTCTACAAGAGGGATACAGGCCACGTCATCATCTCCAGGGATGTTGTCTTCAACGAGAGTAACGTCATCGGCACCAACTTCGTGTGTGAAGAGGCAGCAGAACCAGCAGCTGACAAGACAGTGGGAGCAGACATTCTTCCTGACCCAGTTTCTCCCGATCCTTCCTCTACTGTGACAGTGGGAGAATCAATCTACTCTCCCATGTCTGATGTTGCAGATACAGCAGCCTCATCGGCAGAAGATTGAGATTTAGCGCCACCAGCAGCAGCAGTTGTACCAGCAGTACCGCGCCAGCCGCCCGCCAACGCTCCAGCACCAGGTCGCAGATACCCTCTTAGGGTGCGTTACAAGCCTGGTGAGCGCGGCCATTTTTGGATGCTGCAGAAACCAGAACAGATGAATGTCGCAGTTGCAGCAGATTCTGATGAGCGAACGTCATACAAGGAGGCCATGGCTGCACCGGATGCAGCAGATTGGGCGCAAGCCGTGGAACAGGAGATAAAATCGCAGCTGGACAACGGCACGTGGGAGCTGACTGAGCGTCCTCCAGGACGTAAGGTGATCAAGTGCAAGTGGGTCTTCAAGAAGAAGCGGGGAGCAGATGGTAACCTGGAAAAGTACAAGGCGAGGCTGGTTGCCAAGGACTACTCGCAGCAGGAGGGCATCGACTATACAGAAACGTTTGCCCCTGTTGCAAAGTTTGCCTCTGTGCGCACGCTCCTCTCGTATGCAGCAGCTGAGGACTTCGAGGTTCACCACATGGATGTCAAGACGGCATTCTTGAATGGTGACTTGGAGGAGGAGATCTACATGGAGCAGCCGGAGGGGTTCGTCATGGATGGCCAGGAGCACCTGGTCTGCAAGCTGCAGAAGTCGCTGTACGGCCTCAAGCAAGCGTCGCGTGCTTGGAACCAGAAGTTGGATGCGGCGTTG
>SZWC01001271.1:225573-242699 GCA_023375785.1 Penium margaritaceum | reverse complement strand
ACCAGATGCCTGCTCCGATCGCCAATCCGACTTCACCATTGGAAAGATCAGGTGGCAAAATGTCTACGGTCCAAGTTTGAGGCCGATCCAACGGTCGGATTGGGAGATATGAATTTTCGAAGTTTCGGGGGTCATGGACCGTCGATGTCTGGGTGGGCATGGGTGATGGCTCCATGCCTTAGCCTGAGAAAAGAAAAAGGCAAGAGGTCCAGGGTCAAGACCTGATGGGAGAAATATCCAAAAAGGTCCTTGGTCTTAGGATTGCCTTGTCAGAGTGTGCTGACTAGGATAAAGGTACCTCTCCTTACTTTTTAGGTGAGGTGAGATCCTTGTGTGCTAGCCATGGACACATGGCGATTCTCCATGGGTTTGTGGGTTATGTGACCACTAGGAGTGTGCCATGAGAGCATTCTCTAGCTCTCTAGGTCGTGTGTGAGTGGTCAGCCTGATTGCTAGGCTGATTTCCTCCCTTGTATGAGATTATGGACTCTAGTGTGTGAGCCTTAGCCTCCATGGCTAAGTGGTGTGGCTTGTGAGTGGGCTGACTTGCCCAAGCTCTAGCTCTATATGAACTCCATCATTTTGAGTGATTGAACAACCATTCTTCAGCACAAGTGATGCCCTTCCAATCATACATGATCGCTGCTCCAAGGCTCCCTCTCTCCTCAAGTTCCAACATCAAGGAGTTGAAGGCCATGGTGGAGAACCAGACTGGCAAGAAGATCAAGGCGTTGTATAAGGATCGCGGAGGAGAGCACCTGAGCAAGGAGTTCCAGGACTACCTCGCAGCAGCTGGCATGAAGGCATAGCGTACCGCGCCGTACTTGCCGCAACAAAACGGTGTAGCAAAACGCGCCAACCGTACCATTGTGGAGTCGGCGCGCTCCATGCTACATGCGGCTCGGCCGACCTACGACTTTTGGGCTGAAGCCGTGAGCACTGGAGTCTTTATCAAGAACCGCAGTCCAACTAAGGCGCTAGAGCAAATGACATTGTACGAGGCGTGGTTTGGCAAGAAACCAAGCGTGGGTCATGTGCGAGCATTTGGTAGCCTGGTACTCGTGTACGTGCCCAAGGAAAAGCGGGAGAAATTGGACGCAAAGAGTGCGCAGATGCTGATGATAGGCTACGACATAGGAAGCAAGGCCTATCGCATTACGAGAGGGATATAGGCCACGTCATCATCTCCAGGGATGTCGTCTTCAACGAGAGTAACGTCATCGGCACCAACATTGTCTGTGAAGAGGCAGCAGAACCAGCAGCTGACGAGATAGTGGGAGCAGAAATCCTTCCTGACCTAGTGTCTCCTGATCTTTCCTCTACGGTAACAGTGGGAGAATCACTATACTCTCCCATGTCTGATGCAGCAGATACAGCAGCCTCATCGGCAGAAGCACAGGAGGGAGATGTAACACCACCAGTAGTAGCAATTGTGCCAGCAGCACCGCGCGCGCCGTACGCTAACGTTCCAACACCAGGTCGAAGGTATCCTCTTAGAATGCGTTACAAGCCTGGTGAGTGCCGCCATTTCTAGATAAACCATGCAATGGTATTGCTGCATAAACTAGAACAGATGAACGTCGCAGTTGCAGCAGATTCAGATGAACCAACGTCATACAAGGAGGCCATGAGTGTACCGGATGCAGCAGATTGGGTACAAGTCGTGCAGCAGGAGATACAGTCACAGCTGGAGAACGGCACGTGGGAGCTGACTGAGCGTCCACCTGGACGTAAGGTGATCAAGTCCAAGTGGGTGTTCAAGAAAAAGCGGGGAACAGATGGTAACCTGGAAAAGAACAAGGCAAGGCTGGTCGCGAAAGGCTACTCGCATCAGGAGGGCATCGACTACACAGAAACTTTTACCCCTGTTGCAAAGTTTGCCTCTCTGCGCACGCTCCTCTCTTATGGAGCAACTGAGGACTTCAAGGTTCACCACATGGATGTCAAGACGGCATTCTTGAAGGGTGAGTTGAAGGAGGAGATCTACATGGAACAGCTGGAGGGGTTCGTCATGGATGGCCAGGGACACCTGGTTAACCAGCTAGAGAAGTCGCTTTACGGCCTCAAGCAAACGTCGCGTTCTTGGAATCTGAAGCTGGATGCGGCGTTGCAGTACATGGGGTTTGAGCGCAGTGAGTGTGACTACAGCGTCTATCGCTGGTAGCATGCTCATGAGGGGCTCATCATCATCGTCTATGTGGATGACATGCTCCTCCTTTCTAACGGCATGTCTGCACTGCAAGAGTTCAAGAAAACCATGCAGGAGCGCTACAAGATGTCTGATCTTGGAGAGATATCATACATCCTCAATATCCAGATCACGCATGACCGCAAGTCACGCTCTCTTTCACTGCAGCAGAGCCGCTATATCAAGGATGTCTTGCAGCGGTTCGGCATTATAGAGGCCTCAAACTTGGACCGTGGACATTTTTCCACCTGATCAATCGAATGGTAAAGTCGGATCGACGATCAGAGCAGGCATCTGAAAGTTTCCTGGAACTTGCTCTTGTGGACTTGAAACTGAGCCGGGTGACTCCTTTCCTAATAATCTCCCACTTTGCCAAGGTCAGAGTGGGCTGAGTCCACATGCCTTCATGCACAACTGCTGCTTCTCACGGGTCACTGACTTGGTGCTAAAATCAGCAACCTTCTTGCTGGTTGGAGTAAACTCCAGCTTGATAGCACCCTCCTGTACCATGTACCTGATGAAGAAATATGCGATGTCAATGTGCTTTGTGCGTGCATGGTGCTCAGGATTCTTGGTGAGTGCGAATGCGCTTTGGTTGTCGATGCGCACAGGAACTGGAACAGCTACACTCCCATATAAACTACCATGAGATGTTGGAGCCAAACTGCTTCCTTGGCTCCAAAGCTGAGAGAGACGTACTCAACTTCTGTACTCGAGGTGGCCAGGACCACTTGCCGCTTGCTGCACCAGCGGATGGCACCTCCATTCATGAGAAACACATGTCCAGAGATGGACTTGCGGATCTTAGGATTTGAAGCCCAATCTGCATCTTGTTGGGAAAGGAGTCATCTGGCTCAGTTTCTGGTCCATAGGAGCAAGTTCCAGGAAAGTACCAGATGCCTGCTTCGATTGCTGATCCAACTTCACCATTGGAAAGATCAGGTGGCAAAATGTCTTCGGTCCAAGTTTGAGGCCGATCCAACGGTTGGATTGGGAGATATGAATTTTCGAAGTTTCGGGGGTCATGGACCGTCGATGTCTGGGTGGGCATGGGTGATGACTCCATGCCTTAGCCTGAGAAAAGAAAAAGGCAAGAGGTCCAGGGTCAAGACCTGATGTGAAAAATATCCAAAAAGGTCCTTGGTCTTAGGATTGCCTTGTCAAAGTGTGCTGACTAGGATAAAGGTACCTCTCCTTACTTTTTAGGTGAGGTGAGATCCTTGTGTGCTAGCCATGGACACATGGCAATTCTCCATGGGTTTGTGGGTTATGTTACCACTAGGAGTGTGCCATGAGAGCATTCTCTAGCTCTCAAGGTTGTGTGTGAGTGGTCAGCCTGATTACTAGGCTGATTTCCTCCCTTGTGTGAGATTATGGACTCTAGTGTGTGAGCCTTAGCCTCCAAGGCTAAGTGGTGTGGCTTGTGAGAGGGCTGACTTGCCCAAGCTCTAGCTCTATATGTACTCCATCATTTTGAGTGATTGAACAACCATTCTTTAGCACAAGTGATGCCCTTCCAATCACACATGCTCGTTGCTCCAAGGCTCCCTCTCTCCTCAAGTTCCAACATTTGGTATCAGAGCCAAGTTCTGCCACTTCCAGCCAGCACAGGTCGTCACTTTGAGAGTGACGGGTTGGGGTGAAACCTTCACCAGATTGGATGATCAACTACTTAATCTTTGAGTTCAAGAGACAAGCTTTCCAACGAGCCCAAAATCACGAAGATCCAACAGTTGGATTGAGAGTTATGCTCAAAACCAGGTCGGCCAGGGCTACACTCTTCTCTATGAGTAAGACTGTCGCCTTGTGATGACCATAACTCTCTCATTTCTTTGTCAAATTTAAAAAGTGGCACATGCGAATTGTAGTATTTTTCCGAAGCTTTCCATTGGTGCAAACATATTTGTATTCCATTGATTCGTTTGCGAGAAACGCCGTTTACAAACTGGCTAGTCTGAGTTGGAGTAGGAGTAGAAGCATACCCTGTTTTCAAGAGGGCATATCTTTCAAAATCCCTTGTTGATGACCCTGTTTTATGGGTTGATCTGAAAGGTTTTGAGCTGCATTTTCCAGTGGTGGGCTCAGTTCTTCAAAATTCCCAGTCTGCTGGCATCTACAGTCCATTTTCTATCAGACAGATTTCTGGCACAAGCAGCAGTAGAAGCAGGGGTAGTGCGGCCATCCAAGGGCAGCGCTGAGCATCATCAAGACTCAAAATGGCAGCAGCTGGCGTTGTAACAGCAGCCCATCCTTTGGAGAGGCTGGAGGGACGCGCCAACTTCACGTTTTGGAAGATTCGTACTCGCCTCCTTTTGGAGGAGAGGGGCTTGTGGGAGGTGGTGAGCGGCAACGAGCCGGCTCCAGTTCCACAAGCAAAAGGCATCACCACAGCGCAGGTGGTGGCGGGGAAGACGCCGGAAAAGGGTGCAGCTAATGCTGGTTCTTTTGCAGTTGTACCATCGGCGTATGAGGAGTGAAAGAAGAAGGACAGGCAGGCCTACAGGTTGCTTGTCAACACCATCTCCAACCTGCATCTTCAGTACGTGAGTGACAAGGCTACTGCAAAGGAGGGGTGGGACACGTTGTGCAAGAAGTATGAGAGCATGGATCCTCCATTCCTCATGGTTTTGGAGGAAAAGATGATGGCACTGAAAATGCAGGGTGGTGAAGGGATGGAGGCGTATTTGGACAGGGCGAAGGAGCTGGCAAAACAGTTGAGAGCGGCTGGCAATCCTGTGGAAGAGACGCGCTTCATTCTCCTCTTGCTGAGGGGACTCCCAACCAGCTACGACACGGTACGAGAGACGTTGGAGTGCCAGCCGACTCTCGACCTCGAATTCATCTGCACGCACCTGGTGCAGGTGGAACTGCGTCGCAAATGCAGCAAAGCGCAATGGCGGCAGCAGCAGCAGTGAAGCAGCTTTCATGGCCATGGGCTCACGCAACCAGCAGCAGCTATCCGGGCAGCAGAGAGGCAAGAAGAAGGGCAAGTGCCACTATTGCCAGAAAGTGGAGCTGAATTTTCCAGTGCTGGACTCAGTTTTTCAAAATTCCCAGTTTGCTGGCATCTACAGTCCATTTTTTTTCAGACAGATTTCTGGCAGAAGCAGCAGCAGAAGCAAGGGTAGCGCCGCCATCCAAGGGCAGCGCTGAGCATCACCAAGGCTCAAAATGGCAGCAGCTGGCATTGTGAGAGCAACCCAACCTTTGGAAAGGCTGGAGGGATACGCGAACTTCACGTTTTGGAAGATCCGTACCCGTCTCCTTTTCTTGGGAAAGGAGCCATCTGGCTCAGTTTCAGGTCCACAGGAGCAAGTTCCAAGAAAGTACCAGATGCCTGCTCCGATTGTCGATCGGACTTCCTTATTGGAAAGATCAGGTGGCAAAATGTCTACGGTCGCTGTTTGAGGCCGATCCAACAGTTGGATTGGGAGATATGAATTTTCAATGTTTCGGGGGTCATGGACCGTCGATGTCTGGGAGGGCATGGGTGATGACTCCATGCCTTAGCCTGAGAAAAGAAAAAGGCAAGAGTTCCAGGGTCAAGACCTGATGGGAGAAATATCCAAAAAGGTCCTTGGTCTTAGGATTGCCTTGTCAGAGTGTGCTGACTAGGATAAAGGTACATCTCCTTGCTTTTTAGGTGAGGTGAGATCCTTGTGTGCTAGCCATGGACACATGGCGATTCTCCATGGATTTGTGGGTTATGTGACCACTAGGAGTGTGCCATGAGAGTATTCTCTAGCTCTCTAAGTCGTGTGTGAGTAGTCAGCCTGATTGCTAGGCTGATTTCCTCCCTTGTGTGAGATTATGGACTCTAGTGTGTGAGCCTTAGCCTCCATGGCTANGGGAGAAATATCCAAAAAGGTCCTTGGTCTTAGGATTGCCTTGTCAGAGTGTGCTGACTAGGATAAAGGTACATCTCCTTGCTTTTTAGGTGAGGTGAGATCCTTGTGTGCTAGCCATGGACACATGGCGATTCTCCATGGATTTGTGGGTTATGTGACCACTAGGAGTGTGCCATGAGAGTATTCTCTAGCTCTCTAAGTCGTGTGTGAGTAGTCAGCCTGATTGCTAGGCTGATTTCCTCCCTTGTGTGAGATTATGCACTCTAGTGTGTGAGCCTTAGCCTCCATGGCTAAGTGGTGTAGCTTGTGAGAGGCTGACTTGCCCAAGCTCTAGCTCTATATGTACTCCATCATTTTGAGTGATTGAACAACCATTCTTCAGCACAAGTGATGCCCTTCCAATCACACATGCTCGCTACTCCAAGGCTCCCTCTCTCCTCAAGTTCCAACATTTGGTATCAGAGCCAAGTTCTCCCACTTTCAGCCAGCACAGGCCGTCACTTTGAGAGTGACGGGTAGGAGAGAAACCTTCATCGGATGTGCCAATCGGCCACTAGATCTTCAAGTTAAACAGAAAAACTTTCCAACAAGCTCAAGATCAGGAAGATCCAACAGTCGGATTGAGAGTTATGCTCAAAACGAGGTCGGCCAGGGCTACACTCTTCTCTATGAGTAAGACTGTCGCCTTGTGATGACCATAACTCTCTCATTTCTTCGTCAAATTAAAAAAGTGGCACATGACAATTGTAGTATTGTTCCTAAGCTTTCCATTGGGGCAAAAATATTTGCATTCGATTGTTCCGTTTGGGAGAAACGCCGTTTACAAACTGGCTGGTCTGAGTTGGAGTAGGAGCAGAAGCATACCCTGTTTTCAAGAGGGCATATCTTTCAAAATCCCCTGTTGATGACCCTGTTTTATGGGTTGATCTGAAAGGTTTTGAGCTGCATTTTCCAGTGGTGGGCTCCGTTTTTCAAAATTCCCAGTCTGCTGGCACCTACAGTCCATTTTCTGTCAGAGAGATTTCTGGCAGAAGCAGCAGCAGAAGCAAGGGTAGCGCCGCCATCCAAGGGCAGCGCTGAGCATCACCAAGGCTCAAAATGGCAGCAGCTGGCGTTGTGACAGCAGCCCAGCCTTTGGAGAGGCTGGAGGGACGCGCCAACTTCACGTTTTCGAAGATCCGTACCCGCCTTCTTTTGGAGGAGAGGGGCTTGTGGGAGGTGGTGAGCGGCGACGAGCCGGCTCCCGTTCCACAGGGAAAAGGCATCACCGCAGCGCAGGTGGTGGAGGGGAAGACGGCGCAAAAGGGTGCAGCTGATGCGGGTTCTTCTGCAGCTGTACCAGCGACGTACGAGGAGTGGAAGAAGAAGGACAGGCAGGCCTATAGGTTGCTTGTTAACACCATCTCCAACCCGCTTTATCAGTACGTTAGTGACAAGGCTACTACAAAGGAGGGGTGGGACACGTTGTGCAAGAAGTATGAGAGCAAGGATCCTGCATTCCTCATGCTTTTGGAGGAAAAGATGATGGCGCTGAAAATGCAGGGTGGTGAAGGGATGGAGGCGTATCTGGACAGGGCAAAGGAACTGGCGAAACAGTTGAGAGCGGCTGGCAATCCTGTGGAAGAGACGCGCTTCATTCTCCTCTTGCTGAGGGGACTCCCAACCAGCTACGACACGGTACGAGAGAAGTTGGAGTGCCAGCCAACTCTCGACCTCGACTTCATCTGCACGCATTTGGTGCAGGTGGAACTGCGTCGCAATGCAGCAAAGCGCAATGGCGGCATCAGCAGCAGTGAAGCAGTTTTCATGGCCATGGGCTCACGCAACCAGCAGCAGCAGCAGTCCGAGCAGTAGAGAGGGAAGGAGAAGAGCAACTGCCACTATTGCAAGAAAGAGGGGCACTACAAGAAAGAGTGCTTCAAGTTTAAGAGGGACCAGAAGGAGCAGCAGCAGCAGTAGCAAAAGCAGCAATCTCCACAGCAACAGCAGGAGCAGTCACAGCAACGGCAGCAGCAGCAGCAGCAGCAACAGCAGAACCAGACTAGCGTGCGCCATTTTGGCAACATGAACGTCGCCAAGGAGGTGTGCAACCGCCTCTTCATGGCAAAGTCTGACATGTCGCAGAAGGAAAAGGCGGATGTGGCGTGGTACAAGGACTCGGGGTGTACCAAGAGTCTGACGCACCACAAGGAGTGGTTCACGCAACTGCTCTCCATTACCCCCCGTCCAATTGCTTTGGGTGATGATCGGGTGGTGTATGCTGAGGGGATTGGGATTGTGGAGATGTGGTTGGAGACCCCGCGTGGCATTGAAGTGGGAGTTTTCCATGGCGTGCTGTATGTGCGTGATGCTGCGTTCAACCTTCTCTTAGTGTCCTCTCTCACCAACACAGGACTGCGCGTTGTCTTCGATGATGACTATGGCTACATCCTCAACAAGGAAACAGGAGAGGAGTTGGCCAAGGTTGTGAAGGAGGACGACATGTACCGCCTGCTGGGGGCGACCAAGATCCCGCGTGAACAGAGTCTTGCAGCAGTGGTGCAGGCGACAAAAGGCGAGATCTGGCATGCGCTCTACGGGCACATTGGCATGCGCGCCTTGCAGCAGCTTCAAACAAAGCAGATGGTGCGTGACCTGCCTACCATCTCTAACTTTGAGCAGCAGTTATGTATCGGCTGTTGGAGGGGAAGCAGCATCGCGAGGCGTTCTCTAGAGCAGGGGAGCGTGCAAAAGAGGTGTTGGAGCTGGTCCACACGGACTTGTGCGGACCGATGCAGACCCAGAGCTTTGGAGGCTCTAGGTATTTTCTCACCTTCATTGATGATTTCAGCCGTTACACTGCTGTGTACTTCCTTTCCTCCAAGGACCAGTGCTATGACAGGTTCAAGGAGTTCAAGGCCATGGAGGAGAACTAATCTGGCAAGAAGATCAAGGCGTTGCGCAGTGACCGCGGTGGAGAGTACCTGAGCAAGGAATTCCAGGACTACCTCGCAGCAGCTGGCATCAAGGCGCAGCATACCGCGTCGTACTCGCCACAGCAGAACGGTGTAGCAGAATGTGCCAACCATACCATTGTGGAGTCGGTGCGCTCCATGCTGCACGCGGCTCGGCTGACCTACGACTTCTGGGCTGAAGCCGTGAACACTGCGGTCTACATCAAGAATCGCAGTCCAACTAAGGCGCTAGAGCAGATGACGCCGTACGAGGCGTGGTTCGGCAAGAAGCCAAGCGTAGGTCATCTTCGCGCATTTGGCAGCTAAGCGCACATGCACGTACCAAAGGAGAAGTGGCAAAAGTGGGATGCGAAGAGTGCAGAGATGCTGATGATTGGCTACGACGTGGCAAGCAAGGCGTATCGCCTCTACGAGAGGGATACAGGCCACGTCATCATCTCCAGGGATGTCGTCTTCAACAAGAGTAATGTCATCAGCACCAACATTGTGTGTGAAGAGGCAGCAGAACCAGCAGCTGACGAGACAGTGGGAGCAGAAATTCTTCCTGACCCAGTTTCTCCCGATCCTTCCTCTACTGTGACTGTGGGAGAATCACTCTACTCTCCCATGTCTGATGTTGCAGATACAGTAGCTTCATCGGCAGAAGCAGAGGAGGGAGATGTAGCACCACCAGCAGCAGCAGTTGTGCCAGGAGTACCGCGCTTGCCGCCCGCTAACGCTCCAGCACCAGGTCGCAGGTACCCTCTTAGGGTGCGTTACAAGCCTGGTGCGCGCGGCCATTTCTGGATGCTACAGAAACCAGAACAGATGAACGTCGCAGTTGCAGCAGATTCAGATGAGCCAACGTCATACAAGGAGGCCATGGCTGCACCGGATGCAGCAGATTGGGCGCAAGACGTGCAGGAGGAGATACAGTCGCAGCTGGACAACGGCACGTGGGAGCTGACTGAGCGTCCACCAGGATGTAAGGTGATCAAATGTAAGTGGGTGTTTAAGAAGAAGCGAGGAGCAGATGGTAACCTGGAAAAGTACAAGGCGAGTCTAGTCGCCAAGGGCTACTGTGTTGGGAAAGGAGTCATCTGGCTCAGTTTCAGGTCCACGGAGCAAGTTCCAGGAAAGTACCAGATGCCTGATCCGATTGCTGATCCAACTTCACCATTGGAAAGATCAGGTGGAAAAATGTCTACGGTCCAAGTTTGAGGCCGATCCAACGGTCGGATTCGGAGATATGATTTTTCGAAGTTTCGGGGGTCATGGACCGTCGATGTCTGGGTGGGCATGGGTGATGACTCCATGCCTTAGCCTGAGAAAAGAAAAAGGCAAGAGGTCCAGGGTCAAGACCTGATGTGAAAAATATCGAAAAAGGTCCTTGGTCTTAGGATTGCCTTGTCAGAGTGTGCTGACTAGGATAAAGGTACCTCTCCTTACTTTTTAGGTGAGGTGAGATCCTTGTGTGCTAGCCATGGACACATGGTGATTCTCCATGGGTTTGTGGGTTATGTGACCACTAGGAGTGTGCCATGAGAGCATTCTCTAGCTCTCAAGGTCGTGTGTGAGTGGTCAGCCTGATTACTAGGCTGATTTCCTTCTTGTGTGAGATTATGGACTCTAGTGTGTGAGCCTTAGCCTCCAAGGCTAAGTGGTGTGGCTTGTGAGAGGGCTGACTTGCCCAAGCTCTAGCTGTTGGAACTTGAGGAGAGAGGGAGCCTTGGAGCAGCGAGCATGTGTGATTGGAAGGGCATCACTTGTGTTGAAGAATGGTTGTTCAATCACTCAAAATGATGGAGTACATATAGAGCTAGAGCTTGGGCAACTCAGCCCTCTCACAAGCCACACCACTTAGCCATGGAGGCTAAGGCTCACACACTAGAGTCCATAATCTCACACAAGGGAGGAAATCAGCCTAGCAATCAGGCTGACCACTCACACACGACCTAGAGAGCTAGAGAATGCTCTCATGGCACACTCCTAGTGGTCACATAACCCACAAACCCATGGAGAATNCCAGACATCGACGGTCCATGACCCCCGAAACTTCGAAAATTCATATCTCCCAATCCGACCGTTGGATCGGCCTCAAACTTGGACCGTAGACATTTTGCCACCTGATCTTTCCAATGGTGAAGTCGGATTTCATGGAACTTGCTCTTGTGGACCTGAAACTGAGCCAGATGGCTCCTTTCCCAACACTAGCTCTATATGGACTCCATCATTTTGAGTGATTGAACAACCATTCTTCAGCACAAGTGATGCCCTTCCAATCACACATGCTCGCTGCTCCAAGGCTCCCTCTCTCCTCAAGTTCCAACATTTGGTATCAGAGCCAAGTTCTGCCACTTCCAGCCAGCACAGGCCGTCACTTTGAGAGTGACGGGTCGGGGTCAAACCTTCACCAGATTTGACGATCGACCACCAGATCTTTTATTTCAGGAGACAAGCTTTGCAACGAGCCCAAAATCGGGAAGATCCAACAGTCGGATTGAGAGTTATGCTCAAAACGAGGTCGGCCAGGGCTACACTCTTCTCTATGAGTAAGACTGTCACCTTGTGATGACCATAACTCTCTCATTTCTCTGTCAAATATAAAAAGTGGCACATGCGAATTGTAGTATTTTTTCTAAGCTTTCCATTGGTGCAAAACTATTTGCATTCCATTTATTCGTTTGGGAGAAACGCCGTTTACAAACTGGCTGGTCTGAGTTGGAGTAGGAGCAGAAGCATACCCTGTTTTCAAGAGGGCATATCTTTCAAAATCCCCTGTTGATGACCCTGTTTTATGGGTCGATCTGAAAGTTTTTGAGCTGCAGTTTCCAGTGGTGGGCTCGGTTTTTCCAAATTCCCAGTCTGCTGGCACCTACAGTCCATTTTCTGTCAGACAGATTTCTGGCAGAAGCAGCAGCAGAAGCAGGGGTAGCGCCGCCATCCAAGGGCAGCGCTGAGCATCACCAAGGCTCAAAATGGCAGCAGCTNAGCCCAGCCTTTGGAGAGGCTGGAGGGACGCGCCAACTTCACGTTTTGGAAGATCCGTACCCGCCTCCTTTTGGAGGAGAGGGGCTTGTGGGAGGTGGTGAGCGGCGACGAGCCGGCTCCAGTTCCACAGGCAAAAGGCATCACCGCAGCGCAGGTGGTGGCGGGGAAGACGCCGCAAAAGGGTTCACCTGATGCGGGTTCTTCTGCAGCTGTACCAACGACGTACGAGGAGTTGAAGAAGGACAGGCAGGCCTACAGGTTGCTTGTTAACACCATCTCCACCTCGCATCTTCAGTACGTGAGTGACAAGGCTACTGCAAAGGAGGGGTGGGACACATTGTGCAAGAAGTATGAGAGCAAGGATCCTGCATTCCTCATGCTTTTGGAGGAAAAAATGATGGCGTTGAAAATGCAGGGTGGTGAAGGGATGGAGGCGTATCTGGACAGGGCAAAGGAGCTGGCGAAGCAGCTGAGAGCGGCCGGCAATCCTGTGGAAGAGACGCGCTTCATCCTCCTCTTGCTGAGGGGACTCCCAACCAGCTACGACACGGTACGAGAGACGCTGGAGTGCCAGCCAACTCTCGACCTCGACTTCATCTGCACACACCTGGTGTAGGTGGAATTGCGTCGCAATGCGGCAAAGCGCAATGGCGACAGCAACAGTGAAGCAGCTTTCATGGCCATGGGCTCACGCAACCAGCAGCAGCAGCAGTCCGGGCAGCAGAGAGGCAAGAAGAAGGGCAAGTGCCACTATTGCCAGAAAGAGGGGCACTACAAGAAAGAGTGCTTCAAGTTTAAGAGGGAACAAAAAGAGCAGCAGCAGCAGTAGCAAAAGCAGCAATCTCCACAGCAACAGCAGCAGCAATCATAGCAACGGCAGCAGTAGCAGCAGCAGCAGCAGCAAAACCAGACTAGCGTGCGCCATTTTGGCAACATGAACGTCGCCAAGGAGGTGCGCGACCGCCTCTTCATGGCGAAGTCTGACATGTCGCAGAAGGAAAAGGCGGATCTGGCGTGGTACAAGGACTCGGGGTGTACCAAGAGTCTGACGTACCACAAGGAGTGGTTCACACACCTGCTCTCCATTCCTCCTCGGCCGATTGCTTTGGGTGATGATCGGGTGGTGTATGTTGAGGGAATTGGGATTGTGGAGATGTGGTTGGAGACCCCGTGTGGCATTGAAGTGGGAGTTTTCCATGGCGTGCTGTATGTGCCTGATGCTGCGTTCAACCTTCTCTCAGTGTCCTCTCTCACCAACACAGGACTGCGCGTTGTCTTCGATGATGACTATGGCTACATCCTCAACAAGGAAACAAGAGAGGAGTTGGCCAAGTCGGTGAAGGAGGGCGACATGTACCGCCTGCTGGGAGCGACCAAGATCCCGCGTGAGCAGAGTCTTGCAGCAGTGGTGCGGGCGACAGATGGTGAGATCTGGCATGCGTGCTACGGCCACATCGGCATGCGCGCCTTGCAGCAGCTTCAAGCAAAGCAGATGGTGCGTGACCTGGCTACCATCTCTAACTTTGAGCAGCAGTTATGCATCGGATGTTTGGAGGGGAAGCAACACCGCGAGGCGTTCTCTGGAGCAGGGGAGCGTGCAAAAGAGGTGTTGGAGCTGGTCCACACCGACTTGTGCGGACCGATGCAGACCCAGAGCTTTGGAGGCTCTAGGTATTTTCTCACCTTCATTGATGATTTCAGCCGTTACACTGCTGTGTACTTCCTTTCCTCCAAGGACCAGTGCTTTGACAGGTTCAAGGAGTTCAAGGCCATGGTGGAGAACCAATCTGGCAAGAAGATCAAGGCGTTGCGCAGCGATCGCGGTAGAGAATACCTAAGCAAGGAGTTCCAAGACTACCTTGCAGCAGCAGGCATCATGGCGCAGCGTACCGCACCGTACTCGCCGCAGCAGAAGGGTGTAGCAAAACGCGCCAACCGTACCATTGTGGAGTCGGCGCGCTCCATGCTGCACGCGGCTCGGCTGACCTACGACTTCTGGGCTAAAGCCGTGAGCACTGCGGTCTACCTCAAGAACCGCAGTCCAACCAAGGCCCTGGAGCAGATGACGCCGTACGAGGCGTAGTTCGGCAAGAAGCCAAGCGTGGTTCATCTTCGCGCGTTTGGCAGCTTGGCGCACATGCACGTGCCAAAGGAGAAGCGGCAAAAGTGGGATGCGAAGAGTGCGCAGATGATGATGATTGGCTACGACGTGGCAAGCAAGGCGTATCGCCTCTACGAGAGGGATACAGGCCACGTCATCATCTCCAGGGATGTCGTCTTCAATGAGAGCAACGTCATCGGCACCAACATTGTAAATGAAGAGGCAACAGAACTAGCAGCTGACGAGACAGTGGGAGCAGAAATTCTTCCTGACCCTGTTTCTCCCGATCCTTCCTCTACTGTGACAGTGGGAGAATCACTCTACTCTCCCATGTCTGATGCAGCAGATACAGCAGCTTCATCGGGAGAAGTAGAGGAGGGAGAGGTAGCACCACCAGTAGTAGCAGTTGTGCCAGCAGCACCACGCCAGCCGTCCGCTAACGCTCCAACACCAGGTCGCAGATACCCTCTTAAGGTCCGTTACAAGCCTGGTGAGCGCGGCCTGTTCTGGATGCTACAGAAACCAGAACAGATGAACGTCGCAGTTGCAGCAGATTCAGATGAGCGAACGTCATACAAGGAGGCCATGGCTGCACCGGATGCAGCAGATTGGGCGCAAGCCGTGCAGCAGGAGATATAGTCGCAGCTGGACAACGGCACGTGGGAGCTGACTGAGCGTCCTCCAGGACGTAAGGTGATCAAGTGGAAGTGGGTCTTCAAGAAGAAGCGGGGAGCAGATGGTAACCTGGAAAAGTACAAGGCGAGGTGGTTGCCAAGGGCTACTCGCAGCAGGAGGGCATCGACTACACAGAAACGTTTGCCCCTGTTGCAAAGTTTGCCTCTGTGTGCACGCTCCTCTCTTATGCAGCAGCTGAGGACTTCTAGGTTCACCACATGGATATCAAGACGGCATTCTTGAATGGTCACTTGGAGGAGGAGATCTACATGGAGCAAACAGAGGGGTTCAGCATGGATGGCCAGGAGCACCTGGTCTGCAAGCTGCAGAAGTCGCTGTACGGCCTCAAGCAAGCGTCGCGTGCTTGGAACCAGAAATTGGATGCGGCATTGCAGTGCATGGGGTTTGAGCGCAGCGAGTATGACTACAGCGTGTATCGCTGGCAGCATAAGCATGAGATCCTCATCATCATTGTCTATGTGGATGACATGCTCCTCCTTTCCAACAGCATGTCTGCACTGCAGGAGTTCAAGGAAGCCATGCAGGAGCGCTTCCAGATGTCTGATCTCGGGGAGGCATCATACTTCCTCGGTATCCAGATCACGCGTGACCGCAAGTCACGTTCTCTCTCGCTTCAGCAGAGCCGCTACATCAAGGATGTTTTGCAGCGGTTCGGCATGGCAGAGGCAAAACCGATCGGCACGCCGCTGGAGACGCGGCAGTACCTCGTGAGCTTCAATGGAGAAGCAAATGCAGCTGAGCGGCAGAAGTACCAGAGCGCCGTCGGCAGTCTCATGTACCTGATGGTGGCAACCAGGCCGGACCTCGCACAAGCTGTGAGCGTTGTGAGCCAGCACTTGGCTAGTCCCGGACCGGAGTACCAGAAGGCAGTGAAGCGGATCTTCCGCTACCTTGCTGGAACCATCAACATCGGTATCACCTACAACGGCAATGAGAACAACATCATCGGCTACACAGACGCAGATTGGGCTTCAAACCCTGAGGACCGCAAGTCCATCTCTGGACATGTATTCCTCATGAATGGTGGAGCCATCAACTGATGCAGCAAGCGACAGGTGGTCGTGGCCACCTGGAGTACAGAAGCTGAGTACGTATCTCTTAGCTTTGGAGCCAAGGAAGCAGTTTGGCTCCAACGTCTCATGGCAGAGATGAGTGGGAGTGCAGCAGTTCCAGCTCCTGTGCGCGTCGACAACCAGAGTGCAATCGCACTCACCAAGAATCCTGAGCACCATGCACGCACCAAGCACATTGATATCACATATCATTTCATTAGGCACATGGTGCAGGAGGGTGCTATCAAGCTGGAGTTTACTCCAACCAGCAAGCAGGTCGCTGATTTCTGTACCAAGCCAGTGACCCGTGAGAAGCAGCAATTCTGCATGAAGGCATGTGGACTTAGCCCACTCTGACTGCGGCAAAGTGGGAGATTGTTGGGAAAGGAGTCATCTGGCTCAGTTTCAGGTCCACAGGAGCATGTTCCATGAAAGTACCAGATGCCTGCTCCGATCGCTGATCCAACTTCACCATTGGAAAGATCAGGTGGAAAAATATCTACGGTCCAAGTTTGAGGCCGATCCAACGGTCGGATTGGGAGATATGAATTTTCAAAGTTTCGGGGGTCATGGACCGTCGATGTCTGGGTAGGCATGGGTGATGACTCCATGCCTTAGCCTGAGAAAAGAAAAAGACAAGAGGTCCAGGGTCAAGACCTGATGTGAAAAACATCCAAAAAGGTCCTTGGTCTTAGGATTGCCTTGTCAGAGTGCGCTGACTAGGATAAAGGTACCTCTCCTTACTTTTTAGGTGAGGTGAGATCCTTGTGTGCTAGCCATGGACACATGGCGATTCTCCCTGGGTTTGTGGGTTATGTGACCACTAGGAGGGTGCCATAAGTGCATTCTCTAGCTCTCAAGGTCGTGTGTGAGTGGTCAGCCTGATTACTAGGCTGATTTCCTCCCTTGTGTGAGATTATGGACTCTAGTGTGTGAGCCTTAGCCTCCAAGGCTAAGTGGTGTGGCTTGTGAGAGGGCTGACTTGCCCAAGCTCTAGCTCTATATGTACTCCATCATTTTGAGTGATTGAACAACCATTCTTCAGCACAAGTGATGCCCTTCCAATCACACATGCTCGTTGCTCCAAGGCTCCCTCTCTCCTCAAGTTCCAACAACTCGCAGTAAGAGGGTATCGACTACACAGAAACTTTTGCCCCTGTTGCAAAATTTGCCTCTGTGCGCACGCTCCTCTCTTATGCAGCAGCTGAGGACTTCGAGGTTCACCACATGGATGTCAAGACGGCATTCTTGAATGGTGACTTGGAGGAGGAGATCTACATGGAGCAGCCGGAGGGGTTCGTCATGGATGGCCAGGAG
>SZWC01001271.1:181794-197394 GCA_023375785.1 Penium margaritaceum | reverse complement strand
TCACATAACCCACAAACCCATGGAGAATCGCCATGTGTCCATGGCTAGCACACAAGGATCTCACCTCACCTAAAACGTAAGGAGAGGTACCTTTATCCTAGTCAGCACACTCTGACAAGGCAATCCTAAGACCAAGGCCCTTTTTGGATATTTCTCCCATCAGGTCTTGATCCTAGACCTCTTGCCTTTTCCTTTCTCAGGCTAAGGCATGGAGCCATCACCCATGCCCACCCAGACATCGACGGTCCATGACCCCCGAAACTTCGAAAATTCATATCTGCCAATCCGACTGTTGGATCGGTCTCAAACTTGGGCCGTAGACATTTTGCCACCTGATCTTTCCAATGGTGAAGTCGGATCGGCGATCAGAGCAGGCATCTGGTATTTCTCTGGAACTTGCTCCTATGGACCTGAAACTGAGCCAGATGGCTCCTTTCCCAACAGCCTAGAAATCAGGCTGACCACTCACAAACGACCTAGAGAAGTAGAAAATGCTCTCATGGCACACTCCTAGTGGTCACATAACCCACAATCCCATGGAGAATCGCCATGTGTCCATGGCTAGGACACAAGGATCTCACCTCACCTAAAAGGTAAGGAAAGGTACCTTTATCCTAGTCAGCACACTCTGACAAGGCAATCCTAAGACCAAGGACCTTTTTGGATATTTCTCCCATCAGGTCTTGACCCTGGACCTCTTGCCTTTTTCTTTTTTCAGTCTAAGGCATGGAGCCATCACCTATGATCACCCAGATATTAGTTGTCGATGACCCCAAAAACTTTGAAAATTCATATCTCCCAATCCGACTGTTGGATTGGCCTCAAACTTGGACCGTAGACATTTTGCCACCTGATCTTTCCAATGACAATGTTGGATTGACGATCAGAGCACGCATGTGGTAGTTTCCTGGAATTTGCTCCTCTAGACGTGAAACTGATCCGATGGCTCCTTTCCTAGCAATCTCCTACTTTGTCGCAGTTAGAGTGGACTGAGTCCACATGCGTTCATGAAGAATTCCTACTTCTCACAGGTCACAGGCTTGGTACAAAAATCAGCAGCATGCTTACTGGTTGGAGGAAACTCCAGCTTGATAGCACCCTCTTGTACCATGTGCCTGATGAAGTGATATGCAATGTCAATGTGCTTGGTGCGTGCATGGTGCTCAGGATTCTTGGTGAGTGCAATTACGCTCTTGTTGTCGACGCGCACAGGAACGGGTACTGTTGCACTCCCACTCATCTCTGCCATGAGACGTTGAAGCCAAATTGCTTCCTTGGCTCCAAAGTTGAGAGGGACATACTCAGCTTCTGTGCTTGAGGTGGCCACGACCACGCTCCTTCCTGCACCAGATCATGGCTCCACCATTCAGGAGTCCTTGTACCACGCCAGATCCGCCTTTTCATTCTCTGACATGTTAGACTTCGCCATGAAGAGGCGGTCGCGCACCTCCTTGGCCACGTTCATGTTGCCAAAATGGCGCACGTTGGTCTTGTTCTGCTGCTGCTGCTGTTGACATTGCTGTGACTGCTGGTGCAGTTGTTGTGGAGATTACAGCTTTTACTGCTGCTGCTACTGCTCCTTCTAGTCCCTCTTCAACTTGAAGCATTCTTTTTTGTAGTGCCCCTCTTTCTGGCAATAGTGGCACTTGCCCTTGTTCTTGCCTCTCTAGTGCCCAGAATGCTGCTGCTGTTGGTTGCGTGTGGCCATGAAAGCTGTTCTAGTGCTGTTGCTACCGCCATTGCGCTTTGTGGCATTGCAAGGTAGCTCTTCTTGCACTAGGTGTGTATAGATGAAGTCCAGGTCGAGAGTCAGTTGGCACTCGGTCTCTCGCACCGTGTCATGGCTCGTTGGGAGTCCCCTCAGCAAGAGAAGGACGAAGCGCATGTCTTCCGCAAGGTTGCCGGTCACTTTCAGCTACTTCGCTAGCTCTTTTGCCCTGTCCAAGTACGCCCCCATCCCTTTGCCAATATGCTTTTTCAACACCATCATCGTCTCCTCCAAAAGCATGAGGAATGCAAGATCCTTGCTCTCATACTTCTTGCACAACGTATCCCACCCCTCATTTACAATAGCCTTGTCACTCACATACTCAAGATGCGGGTTGGAAATGATGTTGACAAGCAACTTGTAAGCGTGCCTGTCCTTCTTCTTCCACTTCTCATATGCTTCCGCTGCAGTTGTAGATGAACTTGCATATGCTGCACCTTTCTCAGCGTCTTTTGCGCCTGGCGCTTTTGGATCATCTCGAGATTAGGACCATCACCCGGGCGTGCTTGAGTGAGCTCCCTGAGGGAGGATGGTCTGATGTGTGCTAAGTGCTGGTCTATAATCTCTCATATGGTGGTGTTAAGACCAGCTGAGAAGTAGGTATGCGCTTGTGGGTGGGTAGTAACTGATTCTAGTTGTATGCAGTAGATGTCTCCTGAAACTGGCCCTCCTAGAATGTGCGTCCTACCTCGTTGAATATTGCACCAACTTTTTTTTGTATGATTGTAAAGCCTCCTCAGTCTAACATTGGCCCGAACAACAAGCTTAATCTTGGTCGTGGAACGTAGAAGATCCCCATCAAATATATCTCGCCTTGCTGACCTTGGACCCATACAGTTCCCACTCCTTCAACTGGCAGTGATTCTTCCGAACCAGTTCTTAAGTTGAAAGGAATGTCGGACAGTACATCGTTTCGGAAAAATTCTGATCCAAGCACATATGGTGCGTGGCGCCCGTGTGGAGAATCCAACCAAGTCCATTCGAGGCTCGTTCCACTGTTACAACAGTGTGTCGTATATTGGTACGTCTACTAACATGGACATGTCCCGACCAGGCTGAGTATTGAGATACGACCACACGAGGAAAAGGTGAACAGAACCAAGAACCAAAGCAAGACCTACAGCCTGCCATAGAAATACTTTCAAAGAAATCTCACTGAGTGACCCTATACTGTTCCCTTTTCCCTTTATCCCGGGGGCCGTGTAGGGATCAATTCCTTCTCGTTTCTGTTCTAATGGGTGTTGGAATAGTAAATCATCCTTTTCTAGTTGACAGGGATCCGAGGTCAACTCTTTGTAAAAAAAAAATAGCCCCTTCAGGGGGATCCTATGGTCTTGCTGGTGAGTCTCCTACCTTAACTTTGCAGCTTCGTTTCCCCTTTTTTTCTATTCATCGCCCTTTCTTGCTAGATGGCTCGCTAGCTCGCTCTCTCTCTCTCTCTCTCTCTCTCTCTCTCTTGTTGGGAAAGGAGCCATCTGGCTCAGTTTCAGGTCCACAGGAGCAAGTTCCAGGAAAGTACCAGGTGCCTGCTCCGATCGCCAATCGGACTTCACCATTTGAAAGATCAGGTGGCAAAATGTCTACGGTCCAAGTTTGAGGCCGATCCAACGGTCGGATTGGGAGATATGAATTTTCGAAGTTTCGGGGGTCATGGACCGTCGATGTCTGGGTGGACATGGGTGATGGCTCCATGCCTTAGCCTGAGAAAAGAAAAAGGCAAGAGGTCTAGGGTCAAGACTTGATGGGAGAAATATCCAAAAAGGTCCTTGGTCTTAGGATTGCCTTGTCAGAGTGTGCTGACGAGGATAAAGGTACCTCTCCTTACTTTTTAGGTGAGGTGAGATCCTTGTGTGCTAGCCATGGACACATGGCGATTCTCCATGGGTTTGTGGGTTATGTGACCACTAGGAGTGTGCCATGAGAGCATTCTCTAGCTCTTTAGGTCGTGTGTGAGTGGTCAGCCTGATTGCTAGGCTGATTTCCTCCCTTGTGTGAGATTATGGACTCTAGTGTGTGAGCCTTCGCCTCCATGGCTAAGTGGTGTGGCTTGTGAGAGGGCTGACTTACCCAAGCTCTAGCTCTATATGTACTCCATCATTTTGAGTGATTTAACAACCATTCTTCAGCACAAGTGATGCCCTTCCAATCACACATGCTCGCTGCTCCAAGGCTCCCTCTCTCCTCNTCCATGGGTTTGTGGGTTATGTGACCACTAGGAGTGTGCCATGAGAGCATTCTCTAGCTCTCTAGGTCGTGTGTGAGTGGTCAGCCTGATTGCTAGGCTGATTTCCTCCCTTGTGTGAGATTATGGACTCTAGTGTGTGAGCCTTAGCCTCCATGGCTAAGTGGTGTGGCTTGTGAGAGGGCTGACTTGCCCAAGCTCTAGCTCTATATGTACTCCATCATTTTGAGTGATTTAACAACCATTCTTCAGCACAAGTGATGCCCTTCCAATCACACATGCTCGCTGCTCCAAGGCTCCCTCTCTCCTCAAGTTCCAACAAACTTTGCAGCTTCGTTTCCCCTTTTTTTCTATTCATCGCCCTTTCTTGCTAGTTGGCTCGCTAGCTCGCTCTCTCTCTCTCTCTCTCTCTCTCTCTCTCTCTATCTCTTTCTCTCTCTCTATTTCTTTTGTCGCTTATCCTCACTGGCTCGCTTGTTTCCTCGCTCGCTTGCTCGCTAGCTCTTTCTCTTGCGGAGTCGCTTTCCACGGACCGTTTCGCTTATCGCCCTTTTTGTCACCTGTCCTCGCTGGCTCGCTTGCTTACTCTTTCGCTTGCTTCCTTGCTTGCTCGCTCGCATGCTCTCCCTTCGCAAGCAACTGGCTAGTGATCGTTTCTTAGAATCTTTGCTATCACGAGTCTGCGCCTAACTGCTCGAACATGACAGAGATCGATACTTAGTCGTAAAACGGGAAACCCACGCCATCGGGACGATGGAGCATGCCGATGGAAGACGCGGATGCCGAATCGGACCCAATCGAGTCGGAAAGGAGCCCGGTGGGAGGGATTTTCTACCTAGACCATCTTAGAAACAAAAAAAAGGACGGTAGGGTAGCTTAGCAATCTCAAATCGGTACAAAGTCAACTTGGAGAAATCACAAATTACTGTGTTGATTGATTGCTCTCTATTCCCAACAAAAACAAGACATGAAATGAACGGAAAACGGGGCTATGTCGTCTACCCAAAATTCTGGCAAAAGCCCTAAACCCTTGAAACTTAAAAATCTTTGCCCTAGGCCTTATATTACACAAAAACGAGCGGTGTTTGGTGCAATGAGTTTGCCTTGACTTCTTCTATCATCCAACCACAAAAACATCCACCCTAAAGTTGAGGGAAAACAAAATTCTACAAGAAAATAAAAAACAGCCCTCGTATTTTGTCCTCAATGCCAGGCAAACAACTAACCACAGTACTGTAGGCAGTCTGTAAACCTTGCTATGATACCACGTGAAAATGGACGGTTCACTACTTATGCTCTTCCGTGGACTTGAGTGGCAGTCACAGTCATGAGGTGCAGATGTGAACTCACACACTCACAAACACAAAGTCACCTACACTGTGAATGCCACGATACATCACAAGTGCTAGAGGGGCAATGATAGCCTGCATCCCGAGGTTTGCATCAGCAGAGGAGAAACAACAAATGAGATCACATTCACCTAAGTAGAGGTGCGCCTTAAGGACTACATCTCGTCACCCCCATGAGCAAGTCGCCCATGGGGCTAACACAATAATCACAATAGATATTGATATATCCCCAAAAAGGGGATTCTAAGTGAGATTAGGTCTGGAGCAATATGTAACGAATGAAAGAGATCAGATGAAGCAAGGGGCATATCTCATCGATTCTCAACACATACCATCCACATGGATAATGATGATGAGGATCTCATGCTCACGTTGCCAGTGGTACCGCTACACTCAAACCCTTTTTTTTTTTAAGATGGTCCAGGCAGAAATCCCATGCACTATTCTTCCATCCAACTCTTGGTTCCAAGCACGTAATGCTTGGTTGAGGCCATACAACTACTTTTGCAGCTTACAAACCAGGTGCTCTTCGGCTGCTCAATGTAGATCTCCTCTTCGAAGTCACCATTCAAGAATGTCGTCTTGACATCCATGTTGGAACAGGAGGAGAGAGGAAGCCTTGGAGCAGCGATTATCTGGGACTGGAAGGACATCATTTGTGCTAAAAAACGGTTGTTAAATCACTCAAAATGATGGCGTACATATAGAGCTAGAGCTTGGGCAAATCAGTCCTCTCACAAGCCATACCACTTAGTCATGACAACTAAGACTCACACACTACAGTCCATAATCTCACACAAGGGAGGAAATCAGCCTAGCAATCAGGCTGATCACTCACACACAACCTAGAGAGCTAGAAAACGCTCTCATGGCACACTCCTAGTGGTCACATAACCCACAATCCCACGGAGATTCGCCATATGTCCATGGCTAGCAGACAAGGATCTCACTTCCTTAAAAAGTAAGGAGAGGTACCTTTTTCCTAGTCAGCACATTTAACAAGGCAACCGAAGAATGTAGGACCTTTTTGGATATTTCTCCCATCAGGTCTTGATCCTCGACTTCTTGCCTTTTTCTTTCATCAGGCTAAGGCATGGGGCCATGGCCCATGGTCACCCGGATATCGGCGATAGATGACCCTAAAAACTTCAAAAATTCATATCTCGCAATCCAATCATTGGATCGGCCTAAAACCTTGACCATAGACATTTTGCCACCTGATCTTCCCAATGATTAAGTCCGATGGACAATCGGAGGAGGCATCTGGTAGTTTCTTGGAACTTGTTGTTGTGGACCTGAAACTGAGCCGGATAGCTCCTTTTCCAACAATCTCCCAGTTTGCCGCAGTCAGAGTGGGCTGAATCCACATGCCTTCATACACAACTGCTGCTTCTCACGAGTCAATGGCTTGGTGCAGAAATCAGTGACCTGCTTTCAAGTTGGAGTAAACTCCACCTTGATAACACCCTCCTACACCATGTGCCTGGTGAAGAAGTATGCGATGTCAATGTACTTGGTGCGTGCATGGTGCTCTGGATTCTTGGCGAGTTCGATTACGCTCTGGTTGTCAACGCGTACAGGAACTGGAACTACTACACTCCTACTCATCTCTGCCATGAGACGCTGAAGCCAAACTGCTTACTTAGCTCCAAAGCTAAGAGAGACGTACTCAACTTCCGTGCTTGAGATGGCCACGACCACCTGCCGCTTGCTACACCAGCTGATGGCCCTACTATTCACGAGGAACACATGTCTAGAGATGGACTTGTAGTCCTCAGGGTTTGAATTCCAATCAGCGTCTGCATAGCCGAAGATGTTGTCGTTGCCGTTGTGGGTGATGCCGATATTGATGGTTCCAGCAAGCTAGGGGAAGATCCGCCTCACTGCCTTCTGGTACTCAGGCCCGGGGTTTGCCATGTATTCGCTCACAGCGCTAACAGCTTGTGCGAGGTCCGGCATAGTTGCAACCATCAGATACATGAAGCTATCGGCGGCGCTTTGGTAGTTCTGTCGCTCATCTGCTTCTGCATTGAAGTTCACGAAGTACTGCCGCGTCTCCAGCGGCGTGTCGATCGGTTAGGCTTGTGCCATGCCGAACCGGTAAAAGACATCCTTCATGTAGCAGCTCTACTGCAGCGAGAGAGAGCGTGATTTGCGGTCACGCGTGATCTTCATATCGAAGAAGTATGGTGCCTCCTCGAGATCAGACACCTCAAAGGACTCCTACATGGCCTCCTTGAACTCTTACAGTGCAGACATGCTATTGGAAAAGAGTATGTCATCCACATACACGATGATGATGAGCACCTCATGACCATGCTGCCAGCGATAGACGTAGTCATACTCATTACGCTTAAACCCCATGCACTGCAGCACCGCATCCAATTTATCGTTCCAAGTACGCGACACTTGCTTTTGGCCGTACAGCAACTTCTACAGGTTGTTGTTGGATCTGGAGGAGAGAGGGAACCTTGGAGCAGCGAGCATGTGTGATTGGAAGGGCATCACTTGTGCTGAAGAATGGTTGTTCAATCACTGAAAATGATGGAGTATGTATAGAGCTAGAGCTTGGGCAAAGCAGCCCTCTCACAAGTCACACCAGTTGGCCATGGAAGCTAAGGCTCACACACTAGAGTCCATAATCTCACACAAGGGAGGAAATCAGCCTAGCAATCAGGCTGACCACTCACACATGACCTAGAGGGCTAGAAAATGCTCTCATGGTACACTCCTAGTGGTCACATAACCCACAAACCCATGGAGAATTGCCATGTGTCCATGGCTAGCACACAAGGATCTCATCTCACCTAAAAAGTAAGGAGAGGTACCTTTATCCTAGTCAGCACACTCTGAGAAGGCAATCCTAAGACCAACGACCTTTTTGGATATTTCTCCCATCAGGTCTTGACCCTGGACCTCTTGCCTTTTTCTTTTCTAAGGCTAAGGCATGGAGCCATCACCCATGCCCACCCGGACATCGACGGTCCATGACCCCCGAAACTTTGAAAATTCAAATATTTGAATCCGATCGTTGGATCGGCCTCAAACTTGGACCATAGACATTTCGCCACCCGATCTTTCCAATCGTGAAGTCCGATTAACAATCGGAGCAGGCATCTGGTACTTTCCTAGATATTCCTCCTGAAGAGCTGAAACTGAGCCGGATGGCTCCTTTCCCAACAATCTCCTACTTTGCCGCAGTTAGAGTGGACTGAGTCTACATACCTTCATGCAAAACTTCTACTTCTCACGTATCACCAGCTTGGTGCAGAAATGAGCGACTTGCTTGCTGGTTGGAGTAAACTCCAGCTTGATTGCACCCTCCTGCACCATGTGCCTAATGAAGTGATATGCGATATCAATGTGCTTGGTACGTGCATGGTGCTCAGGATTCTTGGCGAGTGCGATTGCGCTCTGGTTGTCGACGCGCACAGGAACTGGAACTAGTGCACTCCCACTCATCTCTTCCATGAGACGCTGAAGCCAAACAGCTTCCTTGGGTCCAAAACTGACAGAGACGTACTCACCTTCCATGCTTGAGGTGGCCACGACCACCTGCCGCTTGCTGCACCAACTGATGGCCCCTCCATTCATGAGGAACACATGTCCAAAGATGGACTTACGATCCTCAGGGTTTGAAGCCCAATCTGCATCTGTGTAGCCGATGATGCTATTGTCGTTGCCGTTGTAGGTGATGCCAATGTTGATGGTTCCAGCAAGGTAGGAGGAGATCCCTTCACTGCCTTCTGGTGCTCACGTCCGAGGTTTGCCATGTGCTGGCTCACAGCACTAACAGCCTGTGCGAGGTCTGGCCTGGTTGCCACCATCAGGTACATGAGGCTGCCGACAGCGCTCTGGAACTTCTGCCGCTCAGTTGCATTTGCTTCTCCATTGAAGCTCACGAGGTACTGCCGCATCTCCAGCAGCGTGCCGATGGATTCTGCCTTTTTCATGCCAAACCGCTCCAAAACATCCTTAATGTAGCAGCTCTGCTGTAGCAAGAGAAAGCGTGACTTGCGGTCACGCGTGATCTGGATACCGAGGAAGTATGATACCTCCCCGAGATCAGACATCTGGAAGCGTTCCTCCATGGCTTCCTTGAACTCCTGCAGTGCAAACATGCTTTTAGAAAGGAGGAGCAAGTCATCCACATACACAATGATGATGAGGATCTCATGCTCATGCTGCTTGCGATATTCGCTGTAGTCACATGCACTAGGCTCAAATCCCATGCACTGCAACGCCGCATCCAACTTTTGGTTCCAAGCACGCGACGCTTGCTTGAGGCCGTACAACGACTTCTGCAGCTTGCACACCAGGTGCTCTTGGCCATCCATGATGAACCCGTTTGGCTGCTCCATGTAGATCTCCTCCTCCAAGTCACCATTCAAGAATACCGTCTTGACAACCATGTGGTGAACCTCGAAGTCCTCAGCTGTTGCATAAGAGAGGAGTGTGCGCACAGAGGCAAACTTTGCAACAAGGTCAAAAATTTCTGTGTAGTCGATGTCCTCCTGCTACGAGTAGCCCTTGGCGACCAACCTCGCCTTGTACGTTTCCAGGTTACCATCTGCTTCCCGCTTCTTCTTGAACACCCACTTGCACTTGATCACCTTACGTCCTGGTGGACGCTCAGTCAGCTCCCACGTGCTGTTATCCAGCTGCGACTGTATCTCCTGCTGCACGGCTTGCGCCCAATCTGCTGCATCCGGTGCAGCCATGGCCTCCTTGTATGACGTTGGCTCATCTGAATCTGCTGCAACTACGACGTTCATCTGTTTCTGGTTTCTGCACCATCCTGAAATGGCCGTGCTCACCAGGCTTGTAACGCACCCTAATAGGGTACCTACGACCTGGTACAGGAGCGTTAGCGGGCGGCTGGCGTAGTACTGCTAGCACAACTGCTGCTGCTGGTGGTGCTACACCTCCCTCCTCTGCTTCTGCCGATGAGGCTGCTATATCTGCAACATCAGACATGGGAGAGTAGAGTGATTTTCCCACCGTCACAGTAGAGGACGGATCGGGAGAGACTGGGTCAGGAAGAATTTTTGCTCCCACTGTCTCGTCATTTGCTAGTTCTGCTACCTCTTCACAGACAATTTTGGTGCCGATAACGTTGCTCTCGTTGAAGACGACATCTTTGGATATGATGACGTGGCCTGTATGCCTCTCGTAGAGGCGATAGGCGTTGCTTGCCACGTCGTAGCCAATCATCAGCATCTGCACACTCTTTGCATCCTATTTCTGCCGTTTCTCCTTGGGCACGTGCATGTGCGCCAGGCTGCGAAATGCTCGGAGATGACCCACGCTCGGTTTCTTGTCGAACCACGCCTTGTACGGCGTCATCTGCTCCAGCGCCTTAGTTGGACTGCGGTTCTTGATGTAGACTGTAGTGCTCACGGCTTCAGCCCAGAAGTCGTAGGTCAGCCGAGCCGCGTGCAGCATGGAGCGTGCCGACTCCACAATGGTACATGTGGCGCGTTCTGCTACACTGTTCTGCTACGGCGAGTATGGCGCTGTACGCTGCTCCTTGATGCCAGCTGCTGCGAGGTAGTCTCCTTGCTCAGGTACTCTCCACCACGGTCGCTACGCAGCGCCTCGATCTTTTTGCCTGTCTGGTTCTCCACCATGGCATTGAACTCCTTGAACCTGTCAAAGCACTGGTCCTTCGAAGGAAGTACACAGCAGTGTAACGGCTAAAATCATCAACGAAGGTCAGGAAATACCTAGAGCCTCCAAAGCTCTGCGTCTGCATCGGTCCGCACAAGTCCGTGTGGACCAACTCCAACACCTCTTTCGCACAGTGCCCTGCTCCAGAGAACGCCTCCCGGTGCTGCTCCCCTCCAAACAGTCGATGCACAACTGCTGCTCAAAGTTAGAGATGGTAGGCAGGTCACGCACTATCTGCTTTACTTGAAGCTGCTGCAAGACGCGCATGCCGATGTGGCCGTAGCGCGCATGCAAGATCTCACCATCTGTCACCTGCACCACTGTTGTAAGACTTTTCTCATGCAAGATCTTGGTCGTCCACAGGGGGCGGTACATGTCGTCCTCCTTCACCGACCTGGCCAACTCCTCTCCTCTATCCTTGTTGAGGATGTAGCCATAATCATCATCGAAGACGACCCGCAGTCTTGTGTTTGTAAGAGAGGAGACTGAGAGGAGGTTGAATGCAACATCACGTACATATAGTGTTGGAACTTGAGGAGAGAGGGAGCCTTGGAGCAGCGAGCATGTGTGATTAGAAGGGCATCTCTTGTGCTGAAGAATGGTTGTTCAATCACTCAAAATGATGGAGTACATATAGAGCTAGAGCTTGGGCAAGTCAGTCCTCTCACAAGCTACACCACTTAGCCATGGAGGCTAAGGCTCACACACTAGAGTCCATAATCTCACACAAGGGAGGAAATCAGCCTAGCAATCAGGCTGACCACTCACACACGACCTAGAGAGCTAGAGAATGCTCTCATGGCTCCTAGTGGTAACATAACGCACAAACCCATGGAGAATCGCCATGTGTCCATGGCTAGCACACAAGGATCTCACCTCACCTAAAAAGTAAGGAGAGATACCTTTATCCTAGTCAGCACACTTTGACAAGGCAATCCTAAGACCAAGGACCTTTTTGGATATTTCTCCCATCAGGTCTTGACCCTGGACCTCTTGCCTTTTTCTTTTCTCAGGCTAAGGCATGGAGCCATCACCCATGCCCACCCAGACATCGACGATCCATGACCCCCGAAACTTCAAAAATTCATATCTCCCAATCCGACGGTTGGATCGGCCTCAAACTTGGACCGAGATATTTTGCCACCTGATCTTTCCAATGGTGAAGTCGGATTGGCGATCGGAGCAGGCATCTGGTACTTTCCTGGAACTTGCTCTTGTGGACCTTAAACTGAGCCAGATGGCTCCTTTCCCAACAATCTCCCACTTTGCCGCAGTCAGAGTGGGCTGAGTCCACATGCCTTCATGCAGAACTGCTGCTTCTCACGAGTCACTGGCTTGGTGCAGAAATCAGCGACCTGCTTGCTGGTTGGAGTAGACTCCAGCTTCATAGCACCCTCCTACACCATGTGCCTGATGAAATGATATGCGATATCAATGTGCTTGGTGCGTGCATGGTGCTCATGATTCTTGGTGAGTACAATTGCGCTCTGGTTGTCGACGCGCACAGGAACTGGAACTACTGCACTCCCACTCATCTCTGCCATGAGACGTTGGAGCCAAACTGCTTCCTTGGCTCCAAAGCTGAGAGATACGTACTCAGCTTCTGTGCTCGAGGTCGCCACGACCACCTGCCGCTTGCTGCACCAGCTGATGGCTCCACCATTCATGAGGAACACATGTCCAGAGATGGACTTGCGGTCCTCAGGGTTTGACGCCCAATCTGCGTCTGTGTAGTCGATGATGCTGTTGTCATTGCCGTTGTAGGTGATGCCGATGTTGATGGTTCCAGCAAGGTAGCGGAAGATCCGCTTCACTGCCTTCTGGTGCTCCGGTCCAGGATTAGCCATGTGCTGGCTCACAACGCTCACAGCCTGTGCGAGGTCCGGCCTGGTTCCCACCATCAGGTACATGAGACTGCCGACGGCGCTCTGGTACTTCTGCCGCTGAGCTGCATTTGCTTCTCCATTGAAGCTCACAAGATACTACCGCGTCTCCAGCGGCGTGCCGATGGGTTTTGCCTCTGCCATGTCGAACCGCTGCAAAACATCCTTCATGTAGCGGCTCTGCTGCAGTGAGAGAGAGCGTGACTTGCGGTCACGCGTGATCTGGATACCGAGGAAGTATGATGCCTCCCCGAGATCAGACATCTGGAAGCGCTCCTGCATGGCTTCCTTGAACTCCTACAGTGCAGACATGCTGTTGGAAAGGAGGAGCATGTCATCCACATAGACAATGATGATGAGGATCTCATGCTCATGCTGCCAGCGATACACGCTGTAGTCACACTCGCTGCGCTCAAATCCCATGCACTGCAACGCTGCATCCAACTTTTGGTTCCAAGCACGCGACGCTTGCTTCAAGCCATACAGCGACTTCTGCAGCTTGCAGACAAGGTGCTCCTGGCCATCCATGAGGAACCCCTCCAGCTGCTCCATGTAGATCTCCTCCTCCAAGTCACCATTCAAGAATGTCGTCTTGACATCCATGTGGTGAACCTCAAAGTCCTCAGCTGCTGCATAAGAGGGGAGCGTGCGCACAGAGGCAAACTTTGCAACAGGGGCAAAAGTTTCTGTGTAGTCGATGCCCTCCTGCTGCGAGTAGCCCTTGGCGACGAGCCTCGCCTTGTACTTTTCCAGGTTACCATCTGCTCCCCGCTTCTTCTTAAAGACGCACTTGCACTTGATCACCTTACGTCCTGGAGGACGCTCAGTCAGCTCCCACGTGCCGTTGTCCAGTTGCGACTGTATCTCCTGCTGCACGGCTTGCGTCCAATGTGCTGCTTCCGGTGCAGCCATGGCCTCCTTGTATGACGTTGGCTCATCTGAATCTGCTGCAGCTGCGACGTTCATCTGTTCTGGTTTCTGCACCATCCAGAAATGGCCGCGCTCACCAGGCTTGTAAGGCACCCTAAGAGGGTATCTGCGACCTGGTGCTGGAGCGTTAGCGGGCGGTTGGCGCGGTGCTGCTGGCACAACTGCTGCTGCTGGTGGTGCTACATCTCCCTCCTCTGCTTCTGCCGATGAGGCTACTGTATCTGCAACATCAGACATGGGAGAGTAGAGTGATTCTCCCACTGTCACAGTAGAGGAAGGATCGGGAGAAATTGGGTTAGGAAGAATTTCTGCTCCCACTGTCTCGTCAGCTGCTGGTTCTGCTACTTCTTCACACACGATGTTCGTGCCGATGACATTACTCTCGTTGAAGACAACATCCCTGGAGATGATGACGTGGCCTGTATCCCTCTCGTAGAGGCGATACGCCTTGCTCGCCACGTCGTAGCCAATCATCAGCATCTGTGCACTCTTCGCATCCCACTTTTGCCGCTTCTCTTTTGGCACGTGCATGTGCGCCAAGCTGCCAAACGTGCGAAGATGACCTACGCTTGGCTTCTTGCCGAACCTCGCCTCGTACGGCGTCATCTGCTCTAACGCCTTAGTTGGACTACGGTTCTTGATGTAGACCACAGTGCTCACTGCTTCAGCCCAGAAGTCGTAGGTGAGCCGAGCCACGTGCAGCATGGAGCGCGCCGACTCCACAATGGTATAGTTGGCGCGTTCTGCTACACCGTTCTCCTGCGGCGAGTACGGCGTGGTACGTTGCGCCTTGATGCCAGCTGCTGCGAGGTAGTCCTAGAATTCCTTGCTCAGCGCCTCTCCACCGCGGTCGCTGCGCAACGCCTTGATCTTCTTGCCAGATTGGTTCTCCACCATGGCCTTGAACTCCTTGAACCTGTCAAAGCACTGGTCCTTGGAGGAAAGGAAGTACACAGCAGTGTAACGGCTGAAATCATCAATGAAGGTGAGAAAATACCTAGAGCCTCCAAAGCTCTGGGTCTGCATCGGTCCGCACAAGTCCGTGTGGACCACCTCCAACACCTCTTTTGCACGCTCCCCTGCTCCAGAGAACGCCTCGCGGTGTTGCTTCCCCTCCAAACATCCGATGCATAACTATTGCTAAAAGTTAGAGATGGTAGGCAGGTCATGCACCATCTGCTTTGCTTGAAGCTGCTGCAAGGCGCGCATGCCGATGTTGCCGTAGCGCGCATGCCAGATCTCACCATCTGTCGCCTGCACCACTACTGCAAGACTCTGCTCACGCGGGATCTTGGTCGCCCCCAGCAGGCGGTACATGTCGCCCTCCTTCACCGACTTGGCCAACTCCTCTCCTGTTTCCTTGTTGAGGATGTAGCCATAGTCATCATCGAAGACAACGCGCAGTCCTGTGTTGGTGAGAGAGGACACTGAGAGAAGGTTGAACACAGGATCAGGCACATACAGCACGCCATGGAAAACTCCCACTTCAATGCCACGCGGGGTCTCCAACCACATCTCCACAATCCCAATCCCCTCAGCATACACCACCCGATCATCACCCAAAGCAATCGGCTGAGGAGGAATGGAGAGCAGCATCAGATTCTTGGTACACCCCGAGTCCTTGTACCACGCCAGATCCGCCTTTTCCTTCTGCGACATGTCAGACTTCGCCATGAAGAGGCGGTCGCGCACCTCCTTGGCGACGTTCATGTTGCCAAAATGGCGCACGCTAGTCTGGTTCTGCTGCTGCTGCTGCTGCTGGCATTGTTGTGACTGCTGCTGCTGTTGCTGTGGAGATTGCTGCTTTTGCTGCTGCTG
>SZWC01001271.1:162015-181509 GCA_023375785.1 Penium margaritaceum | reverse complement strand
TGGAACTGGAGCCGGCTCGTCGCCGCTCACCACCTCCCACAAGCCCCTCTCCTCCAAAAGGAGGCGGGTACGGATCTTCCAAAACGTGAAGTTGGCGCGTCCCTCCAGCCTCTCCAAAGGCTGGGCTGCTGTCACAACGGTAGCTGCTGCCATTTTGAGCCTTGGTGATGCTCAGCGCTGCCCTTGGATGGCGGCGCTACCCCTGCTTCTGCTGCTGCTTCTGCCAGAAAGCTGTCTGACATAAAATGGTTTGTAGGTGCCAGCAGACTGGGAATTTTGAAAAACTGATTCCACCACTGGAAAATTCAGCTCAAAACCGTTCAGATCGACCCATAAAACAGGGTCATCCACAGGGGAGTTTGAAAGATATGCCCTCTTGAAAACAGGGTATGCTTCTGCTCCTACTCCAACTCAGACCAGCCAGTTTGTAAACGGCGTTTCTCCCAAACGAATCAATGGAGTGCAAATATGTTTGCACCAATGGAAAGCTTAGGAAAAATACTACAATTCGCATGTGCCACTTTTTAAATTTGACAAAGAAATGTGAGAGTTATGGTCATCACAAGGCGACAGTTTTACTCATAGAGAAGAGTGTAGCCCTGGCCGACCTCGTTTTGAGCATAACTCTCAATCCGATTGTTGGATGTTCGCGATCTTGGGTTCGTTGGAAAGCTTGTCTTTTGAAATTGAAGATCCTGTGGTCAATCGTCAAATCTGGTGAAGGTTTTACCCCAACCCGTCACTCTCAATGTGACGGCCTGTGCTGGCTGGAAGTGGCAGAACTTGGCTCTGATACCAAATGTTGGAACTTGAGGAGAGAGGGAGCCTTGGAGCAGCGAGCATGTGTGATTGGAAGGGCATCACTTGTGCTGAAGAATGGTTGTTCAATCACTCAAAATGATGGAGTACATATAGAGCTAGAGCTTGGGCAAGTCAGTCCTCTCACAAGCCACACCACTTAGCCATGGAGGCTAAGGTTCACACACTAGAGTCCATAATCTCGCACAAGGGAGGAAATCAGCCTAGCAATCAGGCTGACCACTCACACACAACCTAGAGAGCTAGAGAATGCTCTCATGGCACACTCCTAGTGGTAACATAACCTACAAACCCATGGAGAATCGCCATGTGTCCATGGCTAGCACACAAGGATCTCACCTCACCTAAAAAGTAAGGAGAGGTACCTTTATCCTAGTCAGCACACTATGACAAGGCAATCCTAAGACCAAGGACCTTTTTTGATATTTCTCCCATCAGGTCTTGCCCCTGGACCTCTTGCCTTTTTCTTTTCTCAGGCTGAGGCATGGAGCCATCACGCATGCCCACCCAGACATCGACGGTCCATGACCCCCGAAACTTCAAAAATTCATATCTCCCAATCCGACTGTTGGATCGGCCTCAAACTTGGACCGTAGACATTTTGCCACCGTCGGGTCCCCAACCACATCTCCACAATTCCAATCTCCTCAGCATACACCACCCGATCATCACCCATAGCGATAGGACGGGGAGGGATGGACAGCAGCTGTGTAAACCACTCCTTGTGATGTGTGAGGCTCTTGGTACACCCTGGGTGCTTGTACCATGCGACATGTCAGACTCTGCCATGAAGAGACGGTTGCGCACCTCCTTGGCCACATTAATGTTCCCAAAATGACATACTCCAGCCTGGTTATGCTGCTGCTATTGCTGCTGACGCTGTTGTGACTACTACTGTTGCTGTTGCTGCTGTTTATGCTGTTGCTGCGATGACTGCTGCTACTACTGCTCCTTCTAGTCCCTCTTGAGCTTGAAACACTCGTGTTTGTAGTGTCCCTCTTTGTGGCAGTAGTGGCATTTGCCTTTCTTTCTGCCTTTCTACTGCCCAGACTGCTGCTACTGCTGCTCGTTGCGTGAGCTCGTGGCCACAAAAGCTACTTCACTGCTGCCGCCGCCATTGCACTTTGGTGCATTGCGACGCAATTCTACCTGCACCAAGTGTGTGCAGATGAAGTCAAGGTCGAGAGTTGGCTGGCACTCTAGGGTCTCTCGCACTGTGTCGTAGCTGGTTGGGAGTCCCCTCAGCAAGAGGAGGATAAAGCACGTCTTTTCCACAAGGTTATCGGCCGCTCTCTGTTGCTTGACCAGCTCCTTTGCCCTGTCCAGATACACCTCCATCCCTTCACCACCTTGCATTTTCAGCGCCATCATCTTTTCCTGCAAAAGCATGAGGAATGCAGTAGCCTCATCACTCACGTACTGAAGATGCGGGTTGGAGTTGGTGTTGACAAGCAACGTGTAGGCCTGCCTGTCCTTCTTCCACTCCTCATACACCGCTGGTATAGCTGGAGAAGAACCCGCATCAGCTGCACCCTTTTGTGGAGTCTTCCCCGCCACCACCTGTGCTGTGGTGATGCCTTTTGCCTGTGGAACTGGAGCCGGCTTGTCGCGGCTCACCACTTCCTACAAGCCCCTCTCCTCCAAAAGGAGGCGGGTACAGATCTTCCAAAACGTGAAGTTCGCGCGTCCCTCAAGCCTCTCCAAAGGCTGGGCTACTGTTAGAATGCCAGCTGCTGCCATTTTGAGCCTTGGTGATGCTCAGCACTGCCCTTCGATGGCGGTGCTACCCTTGCTTCTGCTGCTACTTCTGCCTGAAATCTGTCTGACAGAAAATGGACTGTAGCTGCCAGCACACCAGGAATTGTGAAAAATGGACCCACTACTACAAAATTCAGCTCAAAACCTTTGAGATCGACCCATAAAACAAGGTCATCAATAGGGTAGTTTAAAAGATATGCCCTCTTGAAAACAGGGTACGCTTCTGCTCCTACACCAACTCAGACTAGCCAGCTTGTAAATGGCGTTTCTCCAAAATGGAATGCAAATATTTTTGCACCAATGGAAATCTTAGGAAAAATACTACAATTAGCATGTGCCACTTTTTAAATTTGACAAAGAAACGAGAGAGTTATGGTCATCACAAGGCGACAGTCTTACTCGTAGAGAAGACTATAGCCCCGGCCGACCTCGTTTTGACCATAACTCTCAGTCCGACCGTTGGATCTTTGTGATCTTCGGCTCGTTGGAAAGCTTGTCTCTGAAACCTCAAAGATCTAGTGGTCGATTGTCAAATGTGATGAAGGTTTCACCCCAACCGTTCACTCTCAAAGTGACGGCCTGTGCCGGCTGAAAGTGGCAGAACTTGGCTCTGATACCAAATGTTGGATCTGGAGGAGACAGGGAGCCTTGGAGCAACGAGCATGTGTTATTGGAAAGGCATCACTTGTGCTGAAGGATAGTTTTTCAATCACTCAAAATGATCGAGTACATATAGAGCTAGAGCTTGGGCAAGTCAGCCTTCTCACAAGCCACACAACTTAGCCATGGAGGCTCAGGCTCACACACCAGAGTCCATAATCTCACAGAAGGGAGGAAATCAGCCTAGCAATCAGGCTGACCACTCACACACGACCTAGAGAGCTAGAAAATGCTCTCATGGCACACTCCTAGTGGTCACATAATCCACAATCCCATGGAGAATTGCCATGTGTTCATGGGTAGCACACAAGGATCTCACCTCATCTAAAAAGCAACGAAAGGTACCTTTATCCTAGTCACCACACTCTGACAGGGCAACCCAGGAATCTAGGACGTTTTTGGATATTTCTCCCATCAGGTCTTGATCCTGCACTTTT
Source organism: Penium margaritaceum (assembly GCA_023375785.1). Lineage (NCBI taxonomy): Eukaryota > Viridiplantae > Streptophyta > Zygnematophyceae > Desmidiales > Peniaceae > Penium > Penium margaritaceum. The sequence continues at coordinate 177,835 of SZWC01001271.1, read as the reverse complement.
TGCCTTTTTCTTTTCTAAGACTAAGGCATGGAGGCATCATCCATGGTCATCCAGATATCGGCAGTCGATGACCCCAAAAATTTCAACTGGAAGGGCATCACTTGTGCTGAAGAATGGTTGTTGAATCACTCAAAATGATGGAGTACATATAGAGCTAGACCTCGGGCAAGTCAGTCCCCATACAAGCCATACCACTTAGCCATGGAGGCTAAGGCTCACACACTAGAGTCCATAATCTCACATAAGGGAGGGAATCACCCTATCAATGAGGCTGACGACTCACACACGACCTAGAAAGCTAGAAAATGCTCTCATGGCATACTTCTAGTCGTCACATAACCCACAACCCCATGTAGAATCGCCATGTATCCATGGCTAGCACACAAGGATCTCACCTCACCTAAAACGTAAGGAGATGTACTTTTTTCCTAGTCAGTACACTCTGACAGGGCAACCCAGGAATCTAGAACGTTTTTGGATATTTCTCCCATCAGGTCTTGATCCTGGACTTTTTGCCTTTTTCTTTTCTAAGACTAAGGCATGGAGGCATCATCCATGGTCATCCAGATATCGGCACTCGATGACCCCAAAATTTTCAAAAATTCATATCTCCCAGTTTTACCTTTCGATCGATCTGAAACTTGGACCATAGACATTTTGCCACCTCATTTTTCCAATGATGAAGTCAGATCACCCATCGAAGCAGGCATCAGGTATTTTCCTGGAACTTACTCCTATGATGTGAAACTGAGCCGGATGGCTCCTTTCCCAACACCTAGGCGACCAGCCTCGCCTTGTACTTTTTGATGTTACCATCAGCACCCCTCTTCTTCTTGAACATCCACTTGTACTTGATTACCTTGCTTCCAGGTTAACGCTCAGTCAGCTTCCATGTACCGTTGTCGAGTTGCAACGGTATCTCTTGTTGTACAGCTTGCACCTTATCTGCTACATCTGGTGCAGCCATGGCCTCTTGTACGACGTTGGCTCATCAGAGTCTGCTGCAACTACAACGTTCATCTGCTCTGGTTTTTAGAGCATCCAAAACTGCCTGCGCTCATCACGCTTGTAGCGCACCCTGAGAGGGTACCTTGGACCTCGTGCTCGAGCGTTAGCAGGCAGCTCGCGGTGATTTCGCCAGAACTACGCCTCGTGATGGTGGTACATCTTCTTCCTCTTACCGTCTTTTGTGCAAAAGTATTTACATTCCATCGATTTGTTATGGAGAAACATCCTGTACAAACTAGCTGGTCTTAGTTGGAATAGGAGTAGAAGCATATCCTATTTTCAAGAGGGCATGTCTTTCAAAATCCCCAGTTGATAATCCTGTTTTTTGGGTCAATATGAAAGTTTGTAAGCTGAATTTTCCAGTGGTGGACTTTGGATTTCCAAATTCCCCGTTTGGTGGCCTCTTCAATCTATTTTCTGTCAAACAGATTTCTAGCAGAAACAGCTGCAGAAGCAGGTGTAGCCCCGCAGCTCAAGGACACCATGGACGATCACTAAAGCTCAAAATGGCAGCAGCAGGCGTTGTCACAAGAGCCCAGCCCTTGGAGAGGCTGAAAGGTCGTGCTAACTTCACATCTGGGATGATTCGTACCCGCCTCCTTTTGTAGGAGAGGGGCTTGTGGGAGGTGGTGAGCGGCAAGGAGCGCGCTCCACCTCCACAGGTAAAAGGCATCACTGTAGCAGAGGTGGTGGCGATTAACTAGCCTTAAAAAAGGTATGCCATATGCAAGTTCATCTACAACTACAAAAGTGGCGTATGAGTGGAAGAAGAAGACCAGGAAGGCCTAGAGGCTGCTTGTCAACACCATCTCCAACCCGCATCTTCAGTATGTGAGTGACAAGGCTACAGCAAAGGAGGGGTGGGATACGTTGTGCAAGAAGTATGAGAATAAGGATTGTGCATTCCTCATGCTTCTCGAGGAGAAGATGATGGCGTTGAAAATGCAGGGTGGTGAAGGGATAAAGGTGTACTTAGACGGGACAAAGGAGCTAGCAAAGCAGCTGAAAGCAGCCGTTAATCCTGTGGAAGAGACGTACTTCATCCTCCTCTTGTTGAGAGGACTCCCAGAGAGCTACAACACCGTACTAGAGACATTGGAGTGCTAGCCGACTCTCGACCTGGACTTCATCTACACGTACCTGGTGCAGGTAGAGTTGTTTCGTAGTGCAACAAAGCGCAATGGTAGCGGTAGTAGTGAAGCAGTATTTGTAGCCACTGTTCACCTGATATGCTCCTTGTCCATGGCTTATACTTGCACTAGCAGAGGACGGACTAGGCATGCACTGCTTCCTTGGAGTAAGTCCCCTAAGTCTGGTCCAGATAGACAAGGCATGGACTGCTCCTTTGGAGTAAGTCCCCTTGGTCTAATCTGGATAGTATAGCCAGCAAATACTACCTAGGATAACTCCTTGTGGCTTAGACGTTCCAGCGTTTGTCTCTGGAGCAAGAGGTCACTGGGTCAAATCCCAATCCGGTGACTAATTTTCTTTGTGACCCAAAGGGGGACAAGAAGGTTCTAAGAGACATCTTAGAACATTCCAAGGTCCTTCCTGGTGGTTGGCGCCACTTGGCGGTCACAAAGAGTGCCATGTAGGTAGGCGAGATGACGCAATCCAGATTGCCCCTAATGTGGCTCATCCAAGGAGCCACTGCACGCCTAGGCTAGAGGCTGGCTCTAGGACTATAAGAACCTTTCAGTTGCCTATCATTAAGTACAGTTCTTACCTTTGAGACTCCTCACAAAGTTGTCCACCAGAGGCAGACACTAAAGAAGCATTGGTTGGTCTAAGCCCCAGGAGTTCGCTCCTCACGCAAAAGTGACCAAGTGCTAAGGACAGAGTGCAAGGAAGTGATTCCTATGAACTGCTCAGTGTGGAACCTTGGCTCTAAGAGTGATATCTTCTCTTTGTTGCAATACCAAGAGTGGTCCAAGGGAACCATTATGTTAGAACTCGTTTTCTAGACCGTCGCCTCAGGCAGGTTGACAAAGGATTGTGGATCCACACTGACTAGTTATAAGGCACGCTTCTTCACACTCTCTCATCCTCTCTATTTTGCAGCACGCATCAGCTCCATCAGCTCTATCTGCTCCATTTGTATTATCAGCTCCAACGGGGGGTCCTGGTACTTAGCGAACAGGGGCCAAGGATAAGCTCTTCCCTTGGAGGTACGACCCTTGGGTCCTGACTAGGATAAGGTCTGCCCTTAAAGGCACGATTGTGGGTTTGCTAGTGTGTGTTCTTCTCTGTTTGCAAGTGATCAACGACTAAGGGCTAAGCAACAGATCTGCATCTTCTAAACCAATAGCAGACAACACCCTACATCAGCCTACATGAGCCTCAACAAAGCAGAGAAGGAGAGAAGCAGAGAAGCAGTATGACAACACCCACGATGCTCACTCTCAAGCAGGTCAATGGTAAGATGTCAAAGTTCATACGGTTTGGTTTTCCCTTGTGGAGATGGAAATTTGAGATTTTCATGAGGGTGCGTGACTACTTGAAGATGTTCCTTGGAGAAGAGGTTGAATCTCCAAAAACAGATCCTAGATATGAAGTGTGGAGTATCAAAAATGACATGGTGCTCGCGATTCTAGTGACATCAGTGCATGAGTCAGAGCATGTCCACCTCCAAGGTATCACACATGCATCAAAGGCTTATGAGAAGCTTGCACGTGTTCACCAATCAACGGCTCTCGCAAATCGCCTCTTCATCCTACAAAAGCTGATTTCGATGAGGGTGAGCGAGGGAGAGTCTATTTCGGACTTCTTGTTGCAGTTTCAAGGACTACTACGGCAAGTGACCCAAATGAACTGGGAAATCAATACTAACATGCAGGCCATGATCCACTTCATGGCGCTACCTGAAAGCTAGGGCCCTCTGATCACCGTCTTTGGTGATTGGAAGGAGGAGGATTTGACGTATGAGGCAACGTCCGAGTACGTGCGCAATGAGGCCATGCGTTGCAGCGGTAGTGAGGCTAACAATTCAGCCTATGGTGAATAATACGGTGGTCGTGGCAACAACTCTTGTTCTGGTCAGAGCAGCAATGGAAGCGGTGGCAGTGGAGAAAAAGGCAATGGTGGAGGTGGAAAGAGTTCAAACCGTCCTGGGAAGTGCCATAACTGTGGCAAGCATGGGCATTGGGCACGGGAGTGCAAGGCTCCCAAGAACGAAGACGGAGATCATGGTGGTAGAAATGAGGACAAAGGAAAGGGTAAGAAGGAGTTGAGAAACATGATGGCTGAGATCGTGCCAACAACCAAGGGAGCGGAACTGCTCAAGCGTGGAGCCTACGGGCTCAACTCTGGCACGAACCACCACTCCTCAAGGAAGGAGGATGGGTTCATCTCCATTAGGGACACTGAACGTCGCTTCAGGTGTGCCATCGGCCTCTTTGTCCATGCGCAAGCCAAGTGAGATAAGTTTATCAGCATCAATGTGAACGGTACTGAAAAAGACTTGAAGTTGGAGAATGTTCTCTACATGCCGTCTTTTGTGGCAAACCTCTTGTCAGTTTCCAAAATCACGGACCACGACATGACGGTCGTCTTCACGGAGGAGGAGGCCGTGATTGTCAAGAACAAGGACATCAAGATCTCCTATCCCAAGGAGAGTCTTGTCCCACAGGTCCCAAGAGTTCATGGACTCTACGTACTGCTAACCAAACCCCTTGAGAGTACAAATGAGGGATATGCAGCGGTTGAAGAGCCCAAGTGTCCAAAGCCTGATGTTACACCACAAGCCGTCACCGTGGCGGCCAACTTCACTGACACGGATGCTGAGTTATGGCACAAGCGGTTTGGCCATGTCGCCGACAGCACACTACAAGCTATACAGCAGCACAAAGTGGTTTATGGGATGGAGGGATGCAAGGCCAAGGATGAGGGAAAGTGCAAAAAGCTGTGTGAGCCATGCCTCCAAGGCAAGGCAAAGAGAAAGCCCTTTGAGCGTAATGGGCAACGTGTGGCAGCAATCTTGGATTTGATTCACTCTTATGCGTGCGAACCATTCCGTACCCTTTCCAACGGCGGCAGCAAGTATTTCTTGACCTTCATCAATTACCATAGTCGCAAGATGTGGATCTACTTCCTCACGACAAAGGGAGAGGTCAAGGAGAAGCTGCAAGAATTTATCGCGATGGTAGAGCGGCAGACCAACAAGAAGGTCAAGGCACTACGCACGGACAACGGTGGTAAGTACGAGGCGTGCAAAGGCTGGTTGAGCTAACACGGCATCAACCACCAGACCACCACGCCTTATACCCCTGAAAGAAATAGCGTTACCGAGCAGATGAACCAGACTATCCTCGGCATGACACATGCTCTTCGATGCCAAACTCCCACCTTGCTTCTGGACTGAAGCTGCAAGAACTGCTTGCTACCTTGTGAATCTCACTCCAGTAGCCGCGCTTGGAAGGCGTGGTAAGAAACAGCAAGAGAAGCAGCTCAGGACGCCACAGGAGGCTTGGACAGGGAAGAAGCCAGATGCCTCACAGTTGAGGGTCTTTGGCTGTACTACCTGGGTAAAGGTCCAAGCAAGAGAAGGAAGTGGCAAGCTGGATGCACATGCTTGTAAGTGTGTAATGATCGGATACGACACCGCACACAAGACGTACAGGCTATGGGACCAAGCGGCCGGAAAGCTCATCAGGAGCCGAGATGTCAAGTTTGATGAAAGGACGCTCGGCAAGGGAGAGTCGCTGGACCCTGTCCACGCTCCCAAATCAGGAGAATGGGTTGTGTTACTCAAGTCAGGTGATCAGGCACCAGAAAACTGGCAGATGGTACAAGTGAAGAATGGTGCTCCAAGGAGAGTGGTTGTGGAGGCTGACACAATGATGGACTCTGACACTGAGTCTGAGTCATCCGAGACCTCTGAGTCAAATCCTGATGCCAGTGGCTCTTCCTCAAACAATGGATCATTGGCAGCGCAGGAGCAACAGAAGTAACTAAGCACCACCACCAAAACTCCGACGTAGTACGCGCAAGAAGAAACCTTGGCCCAAGTACGATACTGAGAGTGTGGAATGGACCGGACTCAGCTGGTCATACTCGGCTCAGGGAGAGCATGTGACCGTAACAGAGACTATGAATATGCCAGATGCGGCCAAGTGGAAGGAGGTAGTGGATAGCAAACTCGCATCCATTGAAGAGAACGGAACATGGGTTCTGGTAGACAGGCCCCCAAACGTGCATGTGGTGGGATCAAAGTGCCTACTCCGAAAAAAGTTCAAGTAGGATGGTGCTATCGACAAGCACAAGGTAAGAGTAGTGGCGAAGGGGTTTTCCCAGTGTGCAGGCTTAGATTACGAGGAGATCTTCTTGCCTGTCGTCACCTTTGCCTCCATCAGATCCATGTTGGGCATCGTTGTTGTAAAAGATGTGGAGGTCCACCAGATGGATGTCAAGACAGCTTTCCTCTACGGGAAGCTAGAGAAAGAAGTACTGATGGAAGTGCCCAAGGGTGTGAAAACTCTAGAGGGTAACGTTTCCAAACTGGTCAAAGCACTCTATAGGCTGAAACATGCCCCAAGGATATGGTACAAGGAGATGGACGGCTTCATGACCGGGCTCACTTTCACACACTGCCACAATGACCCTAGTGTCTATGTGCGGGAGGATGAACAAGGCTTGATGCTAGTTGCACTATACGTGGATGACCTGATCATTTGCTCGTCATTGGTCAAGCTGTTGAACAAGCTGAAGACAGATCTCAGCAAGAGGTTCAAGATGAAGGACATGTGTCCGCTCAAAATCTACCTCGGGATAGCCGTCCACCGCAATCAAGATGCAAGCATCATCAAGCTGAACCAGACTAAGTACATCATGGAGGTCCTCAAGCGCTACAACATGGAGGACTGCAAGCCCATCAGCACACACATGACAACAGACATCAGGCTCTTCTCCTCCATGAGCCCCAGCACGGAAGCAGAATGTCGTGAGATGGAGAACATTCCCTACCAGTCTGCTATTGGCAGCCTCATGTATGCCAGGTAGGAACATGCCCTCATATTTGCTATACTATGGGACAAGTGAGCAGGTTTGTGGCCAATCCAGGGCCACAGCACTGGCAAGTAGTCAAGCGCATCATGCGCTATCTATAGAAGACCCTACACATGGGACTCTAGTTTAGAGGCCAAGAAGGATCTGACACGCTTTGGCTGGTGTGCGACACAGACGCCGACTGGTGAGGAAGAATCGATGACAGAAAGTCCACCTCGGGCTTTGCATGCCTCTTGAACGGTGGTGCAGTCTCTTAGACAAGCACAAAGCAAGACTATATCTTCCTCTCTACCGCCGAGGCAGAGTACATTGCTCTGTCAGAAGCATGTAAGGAGACATAGTGGCTACGCAGTTTGCTTACCGAGATGGAAGTACCACAAACAGAGGCAACAAAGGTCCGCATCGACAACAAAAGCGCCATGAAAATGACATATGATGATGTCATCTCCCGGCGGACTACGCACATGGACACCATATACCACTACTCACGCCACCTGGTTGCAAAGGAGATTGTGGACCTAAAATGCATGGAGACCAAGAAGATGTTCGCAGATTACATGACAAAGACGCTGGACGGCAAATTGCACTCTGCAAGTACTCGAGGAATGGGTATGGTCAACGCAGCGGACGAAGACTGAGGCCAAGACTGCTGGAGAGAGGAGAGATCTCACAGCTAATGGACGGAGGTGCAAGGTAGAGTTTGTTGACCTGATATGCTCCTTGTCCATGGCTGATATTTGGAGTTGCAGAGGACGGACTAAGCATGCACTGCTCCCTTGGAGTAAGTCTACTAAGTCTGGTCAAGAAAGACAAGGCATGCACTGCTCCTTTGGAGCAAGTCCCCTTGGTCTAATCTGGATAGTATAGCCCGCAAATACTACCTAGGACAACTCCTTGTGGCTTATTGAGAGGTCACTGGGTCAATTCCCAACCCGGTGACTAACTTTCTTTGTGACCCAAAGGGGGACACGAAGGTTCTAAGAGACATCTTAGAACATTCCAAGGTCACGCCTGGTGGTTGGCGCCACTTGGTGGTCACAAGGAGTACCATGTAAGCAGGGGGCATGATGCAATCTAGATTGCCCCTAAAGTAGCTCATCCAAGGAGCCACTGCACGCCTAGGCTAGAGGCTGGCTGTAGGACTATAAGAACCTGTCAGTTGCCTGTCATTAAATACAGTTCTTACCTTTGAGACTCCTCACCAAGTTGTCCACCAGAGGCAGACACTAAAGAAGCATTGGTTCGTCTTAGCCCGAGGAGTTCGCTCCTCGCGCAAAAGTGACCAGGTGCTAAGGACACAGTACAAGGAAGTGATTCCTACGAACTGCTCAGTGTGGAACCTTGGCTTTGAGGGTGATATCATCTCTTGGTTGCAATACCAAGAGCGGTCCACGAGAACCATTGTGTCGAAACTGGTTTCCTAGACCGTCGCCTCAGGTAGGTTGACAGCCACAAGCTCACGGAACCAGCATTAGATGTAGTCTAGGTAGAAGAGAGGCAAGAATAAAGGCAAGTGCCACTATTGCCAGAATGAGGGGTAAGGGTGTTCGCAAGTCTGGAACTTCTATTTTGAGCTTGGAATCTGGCTTGCAAGTCCGATTCCAGTGCCAGACTCAGATTTGCGATTCTAAGACTCGGAGTCACGAGTCTTAGACTTGTGAGTCTAGTCTCCTAGACTTATGAGTGTGGTGAGCAAGAATTGCAAGTCTGGTATATCATCTCATAAAAAAGGGTTATAATCAATGTGTTTTCTAAATTTGTGACTCTACTGTCATGTGAACTCAACATGTAATTAATAGAGAAGGAATTTGATCCATAATTCTATTCATGTAATCTACAATGATCCTCTCTTCTTTGTCGTTGTCTCGTTGTAGGAGGTCAAGGTGAGATTTGAGAGTCGAGGCCGGTTCTGGACCTTAGGTTTGGACATGCGAGTCTACGTCCAGACTTGGATTTGCGAGTCCGACTTGCAAGTCCCGGATTTTTGCTTACAGCCTTGATGAGGGAAACTACAAGAAAGAGTGGTTCAAGTTCAAGAGGGACCAGATGGAGCAGTAATAGCAGTAGCAAAAGCTGCAATCTCCACAGTAGTACCACTAGCAGTGATTACAGCGTCAGCAACAACAGCACCAGCAGCAACAGTAGCACAAACCAGATTGGTGTACGCCATTTTGGCAACATGAACGTGGTTAAGGAGGTGCACGACCGCCTCTTCATGGCAAAGTCTGACATGTGGAAAAAAGAGAAGGCGGATCTGGCGTGGTACAAGGACTCAGGGTGTACCAAGAGCCTGACACATCACAAGGAGTGGTTTATGCAACTTCTCTTCGTTCCCTCCCGACCGATTGCTTTGGATGATGATCGGGTGGTGTATGCTGAGGGGATTAGGATTGTGGAGAAGTGGTTAGAGACCTCGCGTGGCATTGAAGTGGGAGTATTCCATGGCGTGCTGTATGTACCTAATACTGCGTTAAACCTTCTCATAGTGTCCTCTCTCACCAGGACAAGACTGCGAGTCGTCTTTCATGACGACTATGGCTACATCCTCGACAAGGAAACAGGAGAGAATTTGGCTACGTCGGTGAGGGAAGGCGACATGTATCGCTTGTTGGGGGCGACCAAGATCCCTAGTGCGCAGAGTCTTTTAGTAGTGGTGCAGACCACAGATGGCGAATTCTGGCATGCGCGCTATGGCCACATCGGCATGCGCACCTCGTAGCAATTGCAAACAAAGCAAATGGTGTGTGACTCGCCCACCATCTCCAACTTTGAGCAGCAGCTACGCATCGGCTGTTTTGAGGGGAAGCAGCATCGTAATGCGTTCTCTTGAGTAGGGGAACGCGTAAAGGAGGTGCTGGAGCTGGTCCACACAGACTTGTGTGGCCCGATGCAGTCACAGAGCTTTGGAGACTCTAAGTGTTTTCTCACCTTCATTAATGAGTATAGCCGTTACACTGTTGTGTACTTCCTTTCATCTTAAGACCAGTGCTTTGACAGGTTCAAGGAGTTCAAGGCAAAGGTGGAGAACCAGACTGGCAAGAAGATCAAGACGTTGCATAGCAACCATGACAAAGAGTACCTGAACAAGGAGTTCTAAGACTACCTCGTAGCAGCAGGCATCAATGCACAACGGATTGCGCAATACTTGCCGTAGTAGATCGGCGTAGTAGAACATAACTACCGCACCATCGTTGAGTCGGCGCGCTCCATGTTGCACGCAGCTTGTCTCACTTATGATTTCTCAGTTGAAGTAGTGAGCATTGCGGTGTTCATCGAGAACCACAATCCAACCAAGGCCTTGGAGCATATGGCACCGTACGAGACGTGGTTTGGCAAGAAGCTGAGCGTGGGTCATCTATGCGCGTTTGGAAGCTTGGCCCATATGCAAGTGCCCGAAGAGAAGCGGCAAAAATGGGACGCAAAGAGGGCAAAGATGCTGATGATCGGGTAAGACGTGCCAAGCAAGGCGTATCGTCTGTCCGACAGGATACTGGCCACGTCCTCATCCTTAGGGATGTTACTTTCAATGAAAGTAACGTCATTGGCACATACATCATCAGTGAAGAGATAGAAGAACCAGCAACTAATGAAGAAGTGGGAACAGGCCATTCTCCTTGACCCCGTCTCTCTTGAACCTTCCTGTACTCTGACAGTGGGAGAACCACTCTACTCTCCCATGTCTGATGCAGCAGATGCAGTGGCCTCGTTGGGAAAAGCAGAGGAAGATATACCACCATTAGCACAAGCAGTTCTACTTGCAGCACCGCGCCAGCCGCTAGCTAACGCTCCAGCACCAAGTCGAAGGTACCCTCTCAGGGTACACGACAAGCCTGGTCAGCGCAGGCATTTCAGGATACTCCAAAAACCAGACAAGATGAACATCGCAGATGCAGCAGACTCTGATGAGCCAACATCTCACAAAGAGGCCATGGTTCTACCGTTTGCAGCAGATAGGGTGCAAGTTATGTAGCACGAGATAAACTCACACCTAGACAAGGGTACGTTGGAGCTGACTGAGCCTCCACTGGGACGCAAGGTAATCAAGAGTAAGTGGGTGTTCAAGAAGAAGAATAGCGCAGATGGCAACCTTGAAAAGTACAAGGCGAGGCTGGTCGCCAAGGGCTACCCACAGCAGGTTGGCATCGACTACACGGAAACATCACTCTTGTTGTAAACTTTGCCTCTGTACGCATACTCCTTTCTTATGTAGCGGCTAAGGAATTCGAGATACACCACATGGATGTGAAGACGACATTCTTGAATGGTGACTTACAGGGGGAAATCTTCATGGAGCAGCTGGAGGGATTCGTCATGGATGGCTAGGAGCACCTGGTTTGCAAGCTGCAGAAGTTGCTATACGGCCTCAAGCAAGTGTCATGTGCTTGGAACCAAAAATTGGATGCGGCGCTATAGTACATGGGATTCAAGCGCAGCGAATGAAACTAAAGTGTCTATCGCTGGCAACATCGACATGAGATCCTCATGATCAGTGTCTATGTGGATGATATGCTCCTCCTCTCCATCAGTATGTTTGCACAATAGGAGTTCAAGGAGGCCATGCACGAGCGCTTCTAGATGTATGATCTCGGGGAGACGTCATATTTCCTTGGTATCCAGTTCAGGCGTTACCACAAATCACGCTCTCTCGCTGTAGCAGAGCCGTTAATTCAAGGATATCTTGCAGCGTTTGGCATGGCAAAGGCTAAACCCATCAGCACACCACACAAGACTCGGAAGTACCTCCAGAGCTTAAATGGAGAAGCAGATGCAGCTCAACAGCAGAAGTACAAGAGCGCCGTCGGCAGTCTCATGTACCTGGTGGTGGTAACCAGGCCGGACCTCACACAGACTGTGAGCGCTGTGAGCAAGCACATGGCAAACTCCGGACCTCAGTACCAGAAAGCAGTGAAGCGGATCTTCCACTACCTTGCTGGAACCATCAACATGGCATCACCTACAATGGTAACAACAACATCATCGGCTATACAGATGCAGATTGGCTTTTAGACCCAGATGACCGCAAGTCCATGTCCGGACATGTCTTCCTCATGAATAGTGGGGCTATCAGCTGGTGCAACAAGCGGCAGGTGGTTGTGGCCACCTCAAGCACGGAAGCTGAGTACATCTCTTTCAGCTTTGGAGCCAAGGAAACAGTTTTGCTTCGGCGTCTCATGGCAGAGATGAGTTGGAGTGCAATAATTCCAGTTCCTATACGCATCGACAACGAGAGCGCAATCACACATGCCAAGAATCTTGAGTACCATGCGCATACTAAGCTGATTGACATCGCATATCACTTCATCAGGCACATGGTACAAGAGGGTGCTATGAAGCTGGAGTTTACTCCATCTAGTAAGAAAGTTGCTGATTTCTGCACCAAGCCAGTGACCCGTGAGAAGCAGTAGTTTTGCATGAATACATGTAGACTCAACTCACTCTAACTGCGGTAAAGTGGGAGATTGTTGGGAAAGGATCCATGTGGCTCAATTTCAGGTCCACACGAGGTGTTGGGATAGGAGCCATCTAGCTCAGTTCCAGGTCCACAGGAGTAAGTTCCAGAAAAGTACCAGATGCCTGCTCCGATCGCCAATCCGACTTCACCATTGTAAAGATCAGGTGGAAAAATGTCTACGGTCCAAGTTTGAGGCCGATCCAACGGTCGGATTGGGAGATATGAATTTTCGAAGTTTTGGGGGTCATGGACCGTCAATGTCTGGGTGGGCATGGGTGATGACTCCATGCCTTAGCCTGAGAAAAGAAAAAGGCAAGAGGTCCAGGGTCAAGAACTGATGGGAGAAATATCCAAAAAGGACCTTGGTCTTAGGATTAACTTGTCAAAGTGTGCTGACTAGGATATAGGTACCTCTCCTTGCTTTTTAGGTGAGGTGAGATCCTTGTGTGCTAGCCATGGACACATGGCGATTCTCCATGGGTTTGTGGGTTATGTGACCACTAGGAGTGTGCCATGAGAGGATTCTCTAGCTCTCAAGGTCGTGTGTGAGTGGTCAGCCTGATTACTAGGCTGATTTCCTCCCTTGTGTGAGATTATGGACTCTAGTGTGTGAGCCTTAGCCTCCAAGGCTAAGTGGTGTGGCTTGTGAGAGGGCTGACTTGCCCAAGCTCTAGCTCTATATGTACTCCATCATTTTGAGTGATTGAACAACCATTCTTCAGCACAAGTGATGCCCTTCCAATCACACATGCTCGCTGCTCCAAGGCTCCCTCTCTCCTCAAGTTCCAACATTTGGTATGAGAGCCAAGTTCTGCCACTTCCAGCCAGTACAGGCCGTCACTTTGAGAGTGACTGGTTGGGGTCAAAACTTCACCAGATTTGTTAATCGACCACTGCATCTTCAACTTCAAGAGACAAGCATTCCAACGAGCCCAAAATCGCGAAGATCCAACGGTCGGATTGAGAGTTATGCTCAAAACGAGGTCGGCCAGGGCTACACTCTTCTCTATGAGTAAGGCTGTCGCCTTGTGATGACCATAACTCTCTCATTTCTTTGTCAAATTTAAAAAGTGGCACATGCGAATTGTAGTATTTTTTCTAAGCTTTCTATTGGTGCAAACATATTTGCATTCCATTGATTCGTTTGGGAGAAATGCGGTTTACAAACTGGCTGGTCTGAGTTGGAGTAGGAGCAGAAGCATACCCTGTTTTCAAGAGGGCATATCTTTCAAACTCCCCTCTTGATGACCCTGTTTTATGGGTCGATCTGAAAGGTTTTGAGCTGAATTTTCCAGTGGTGGGCTCAGTTTCTCAAAATTCCCGGTCTGCTGGCATCTACAGTCCATTTTCTGTCAGACAGATTTCTGGCAGAAGCAGCAGCAGAAGCAGGGGTAGCGCCGCCATCCAAGGGCAGCGCTGAGCATCACCAAGGCTCAAAATGGCAGCAGCTACCGTTGTGACAGCAGCCCAGCCTTTGGAGAGGCTGGAGGGACGCGCCAACTTCACGTTTTGGAAGATCTGTACCCGCCTCCTTTTGGAGGAGAGGGGCTTGTGGGAGGTGGTGAGCGGCGACGAGCCGGCTCCAGTTCCACAGGCAAAAGGCATCACCGCAGCGCAGGTGGTGGCGGGGAAGACGCCGCAAAAGGGTGCAGCTGATGCGGGTTCTTCTGTAGCTGTACCAGCGACGTACGAGGAGTGGAAGAAGAAGGACAGGCAGGCCTACAGGTTGCTTGTTAACACGATCTCCAACCCGCATCTTCTGTACGTGAGTGACAAGGCTACTGCAAAGGAGGGATGGGACACATTGTGCAAGAAGTATGAGAGCAAGGATCCTGCATACCTCATGCTTTTGGAGGAAAAGATGATGGCGCTGAAAATGCAGGGTGGTGAAGGGATGGAGGCGTATCTGGACAGTGCAAAGGAGCTGGCGAAGCAGCTGAGAGCGGCCGGCAATCCTGTGGAAGAGATGCGCTTCATCCTCCTCTTGTTGAGGTGACTCCCAACCAGCTACGACACGGTACGAGAGACGTTGGAGTGCCAGCCAACTCTCGACCTTGACTTCATCTGCACACACCTGGTGCAGGTGGAATTACGTCGCAATGCGGCAAAGCGCAATGGCGGTAGCAGTAGTGAAGCAGCTTTCATGGCCATGGGCTCACAGAACCAGCAGCAGCAGCAGTCCGAGCAGCAGAGAGGCAAGAAGAAGGGCAAGTGCCACTATTGCCAGAAAGAGGGGCACTACAAGAAAGAGTGTTTCAAGTTCAAGAGGGACGAGAAAGAGCAGCAGCAGCAGCAGCAGCAAAAGCAGCAATCTCCGGAACAACAGCAGCAGCAGTCACAGCAACGCCAGCAGCAGCAGCAGTAGCAGAACCAGACAAGCGTGCGCCATTTTGGCAACATGAACGTCGCCAAGGAGGTGCGCGACCGCCTTTTCATGGCTAAGTCTGACATGTCGTAGAAGGAAAAGGCGGATCTGGCGTGGTACAAGGACTCGGGGTGTACCAAGAGTCTGACGCACCACAAGGAGTGGTTCACACAGCTGCTCTCCATTCCTCCTCGGCCAATTGCTTTGGGTGATGATCGGGTGGTGTATGCTGAGGGGATTGGGATTGTGGAGATGTGGTTGGAGACCCCGTGTGGCATTGAAGTGGGAGTTTTCCATGGCGTGCTGTATGTGCCTGATGCTGCATTCAACCTTCTCTCAGTGTCCTCTCTCACCAACACAGGACTGCGCGTTGTCTTCGATGATGACTATGGCTACATCCTCAACAAGGAAACAGGAGAGGAGTTGGCCAAGTCGGTGAAGGAGGGCGACATGTACCACCTGCTGGGAACGACCAAGATCCCGCGTGAGCAGAGTCTTGCAGCAGTGGTGCAGGCGACAGATGGTGAGATGTGGAATGCGCGCTACGGCCACATCGGCATGCGCGCCTTGCAGCAGCTTCAAGCAAAGCAGATGGTGCGTGACCTGCCTACCATCTCTAACTTTGAGCAGCAGTTATGCATCGGATGTTTGGAGGGGAAGCAACACCGCGAGGCGTTCTCTGGAGCAGGGGAGCGTGCAAAAGAGGTGTTGGAGCTGGTCCACACGGACTTGTGCGGACCGATGCAGACCCAGAGCTTTGGAGGCTCTAGGTTTTTTCTCACCTTCATTGATGATTTCAGCCGTTACACTGCTGTGTACTTCCTTTCCTCCAAGGACCAGTGCTTTGACAGGTTCAAGGAGTTCAAGGCCATGGTGGAGAACCAATCTGGCAAGAAGATCAAGGCGTTGCGCAGCGACCGCGGTGGAGAGTACCTGAGCAAGGAATTCCAGGACTACCTCGCAGCAGCTGGCATCAAGGCGCAGCGTACCGC
>SZWC01001271.1:146940-160424 GCA_023375785.1 Penium margaritaceum | reverse complement strand
TCCCGGACCGGAGCACCAGAAGGCAGTGAAGCGGATCTTCCGCTACCTTGCTGGAACCATCAACATCGGCATCACCTACAACGGCAATGACAACAGCATCATCGGCTACACAGACGCAGATTGGGCTTCAAACCCTGAGGACCGCAAGTCCATCTCTGGACATGTGTTCCTCATGAATGGTGGAGCCATTAGCTGGTGCAGCAAGCGGCAGGTGGTCGTGGCCACATGGAGTACAGAAGCTGAGTACGTATCTCTCAGCTTTGGAGCCAAGGAAGCAGTTTGGCTTCAACGTCTTATGGCAGAGATGAGTGGGAGTGCAGCAGTTCCAGTTCCTGTGCGCGTCGACAACCAGAGCGCAATCGCACTCGCCAAGAATCCTGAGCACCATGCACGCACCAAGCACATTGACATCGCATATCATTTCATCAGGCACATGGTGCAGGAGGGTGCTATCAAGCTGGAGTTTACTCCAACCAGCAAGCAGGTTGCTGATTTTTGTACCAAGCCAGTGACCCGTGAGAAGCAGCACTTCTGCATGAAGGCATGTGGACTCAGCCCACTCTGACTACGGCAAAGTGGGAGATTGTTGGGAAAGGAGCCATCTGGCTGAGTTTCAGGTCCACAGGAGCAAGTTCCAGGAAAGTACCAGATGCCTGCTCCGATCGCCAATCCAACTTCTTCATTGGAAAGATCAGGTGGAAAAATGTCTACGGTCCAAGTTTGAGGCCGATCCAACGGTCGGATTGGGAGATATGAATTTTCGAAGTTTTGGGGGTCATGGACCGTCGATGTCTGGGTGGGCATGGGTGATGACTCCATGCCTTAGCCTGAGAAAAGAAAAAGGCAAGAGGTCCAGGGTCAAGACCTGATGGGAGAAACATCCAAAAAGGACCTTGGTCTTAGGATTGCCTTGTCAGAGTGTGCTGACTAGGATATAGGTACCTCTCCTTACGTTTTAGGTGAGGTGAGATCCTTGTGTACTAGCCATGGACACATGGCGATTCTCCATGGGTTTGTGGGTTATGTGACCACTAGGAGTGTGCCATGAGAGCATTCTCTAGCTTTCAAGGTCGTGTGTGAGTAGTCAGCCTGATTACTAGGCTGATTTCCTCCCTTGTGCGAGATTATGGACTCTAGTGTGTGAGCCTTAGCCTCGAAGGCTAAGTGGTGTGGCTTGTGAGAGGGCTGACTTGCCCAAGCTCTAGCTCTATATGTACTCCATGATTTTGAGTGATTGAACAACCATTCTTCAGCACAAGTGATGCCCTTCCAATCATACATGCTCGCTGCTCCAAGGCTCCCTCTCTCCTCAAGTTCCAACAAGAGGAAGTTGTAGGAAACTTCTAGATTCCTACTCCGATCCACAATTTGTCTCTATCATTGGAAAGATCAGGTGGTAAAATGTCTATGGTCCAAGCTTCAGCCCAATCCATCGGTTTGATTGGGAGATGAATTTTCAAAGTTTCTGGGGTGATCAATCACCGGTATCTGGGTGACCAAGGGCAATGGCTCCATGCCTTAACCTGAGAAAACAAAAAGACAAGAGGTCCAGGGTCAAGACCTGATGGGAGAAATATGCAAAAAGGTCCTTGGTCTTAGGATTGCCTTGTCAAAGTGTTCTGACTAGGATAAAGGTACCTCTCCTTACTGTTTAGGTGAGGTGAGATCCTTGTGTCCTAGCCATGGATACATGGCAACTCTCCATTGCATTTTGGGTGATGTGACCATTAGGAATGTGCCATGAGATCGTTATCTAGCTCTCTAGGTTGTGTGTGATCGGTAAGCCTGATTGCTAGGCTGATTTCCTCTCTTGTGTGAGTTTATGGACTCTAGTGCATGAGCCTTAGCCTCCATGGCTAAGAGGTGAGGCTTGTGAAAGGGTTGACATGTCTAAGCTCTAGCTTTACATGAACTCCATCATTTTGAGTGATTCAACAACCATTCTTCAGCACAACTGATGCCCTTTTAGTCCCATATGCTCGCTGTTGCAAGGCTACCTCTCCTCCAATTCCAACATGTTTCTCATGCTGTTGGAGGAGAAGATCATGGTATTGAGAATGAGGAATGGAAAACGGATGGAGGCATATCCGAAAAGGTAAAAGCTTAGGCAATGTAGCTGAAAGTAGCCAGGAATCACGCTTCATCCTCCTCTTACTAAGGTGACTTCCAATAAGCTACGACATGGTGTGAAAGACAGTAGTGCCAGCCAACTCTCAATCTTGAGATCTTTGTTGGATCTGGAGGAGAGAGTGAGCCTTGGAGCAGTGAGCATATAGGACTAAAAGGACATCAATTGTACTAAAGAATGGTTATTAAGTGACTCAAAATGATTGAGTACATACACATCTAGAGTTTAGACAAGTCTGTCCTCTCATAAACCACACCAATTAGCTATGTAGGCTAAGGCTCACACACTCTAGTCCACAAGTACACACAAGAGAGAAAATGAGCCTAGTAATCAGGGTGTCCAATCACACACAACCCAGAGAGCTAGAGAATGCTCTCATGGCTCACTCCTAATGATCCCATAATCCAGCATCCCATGGAGATTTGCCATGTGTCCATGGCTAGTACAGAAGGATCTCATCTCACCTTAAACGTAAGGAGAGGTACCTTTTTCCTAGTCACTACATTCTGACAAGGAAATCCTAAGACCAAGGACCTTTTCAGATATTTCTCTTATCAGGTCTTGACCCTAACCCTCTTAACATTTTCTTTCCTTGGGCTAAGGCATGGAGCCATCACCCATAATCACCCAGACACCAGTAGTCCATAAACCTGGAAACTTAAAATATTCATCTCTCAATCTGACTCTTGGATTGGCTTGAAACTTGGACCATAGATAATTTCTCACCTGATCTCTCAAATGGTAACGTTGGATTGATAATCGGAGCAAGCATCTGGTATTTTCCTTGAACTTGCTCCTATGGACCTGAAACTAAGCTAGATGGCCATGTTTTGAATAATCTCCCACTTTGCCGTAGTCAGAGTAGAATGAGTTCCCATGCCTTCATGTCGAACTACTACTTCGCATGGGTCACTCGCTTGGTGCAGAAATCAGCACCCTTCTTACATGTTGGAGTGAATTCCAGCTTGATAGTATCCTCTTGCACCATGTGCTTGATGAAGTCATAGGCCATGTCAATGTACTTCGTACGAGCATGGTGTTTGGGGTTCTTGGCGAGTATGATTATGCCCTAGTTGTGGATGCGCATGGGAATTGGAACTGTTGTATCCATACGCATCTTTGTCATGAGACACTGAAGCAAGATTGTTCTCTAGGCTCCAAAGTTCAGAGTGACGTACCCACTTTTGTACTTGAGGTGGCCATGACCACGTGTTGTTTATTGCACCAGGTGATAGCCTCGTCATTGATGAGGAACACATGTCCAGAGATAGGGTTTCAAGACCAATCCGCGTCTGGACAGCCCGTGATGTTGTTATCAATACCGTTGTAGGTGATGCGGATGTTGATGGTTTTAGCAAGATACCGGAAGATTTGTTTCACTGCCTTCTGGTGCTCACGTCTGGGGTTAGTCATGTACTCGCTCACCGCGCTTGTAGCTTGTACAATGTGTGTCTTATTTTCTACCATCAGGTATAAAAGACTCCTGACAGCACTCTTCTACTTTTGCCACTTAGCTACATTTTCTTCTCCACTTAAGCTCATAAGTTACTACCGCGTCTTTAGTGGTGTACCGATGGGTTTGGTCTCTGCTATACCAAACAAGTACAGAATCTCCTTGATGTTGCAACTATGCTACCGTAAGAGTGCGCGTGATTTTTGGTCACGTGTGATCTAGATACCAAGGAAGTATGACATCTCCCGGAGATGAGACATCTGGAAATATTCCTACATGGCCTCCTTGAACTCCCGTTGTGTAGATATGCAGTTGGAAAGGAGGAGTATGTCATCCACATAGACAATGATGAGGAGGATCTCATGCTCATGCTGCTAGTGATACATGCTGTGGTCACACTCACTATACTCAAACCGCATGCATTGCAATGCGTCCAACTTCTGGTTCCAAGCACGCGATGCTTGCTTGAGGCCATACAACAACTTCTGTAACTTGCAAACTAGGTGCTCCTAGCCATCCATGATGAACTTCTCCGGCTGCTCCACGTAGATGGCTTCCTCCAAGTCAGCATTCAAGAATGCCATCTTGATGTCCATGTGATGAATCTCAAAGTCAGCTGTTGCATATAAGAGGAGCAAATGCACAGAGGCAACCTTTACGACAGGAACAAAGGTTTTTGTGTAGTCGATGCCCTCCTACTACCAGTAGCCCATGGCAACCAGCTTCACCTTTTACTTTGCCAGATTACCATCCACTCCCCACTTCTTCTTGAACTTCCACTTACACTTGATCACCTTCTAGGAGGACGCTCAGTCAGCTCCCACATGCCATTGTATAGCTGTAACTGTATCTAGTGTTACACGGCTGGCACCCCAATCTCTTGCATGTGGTGCAGCTATGGCATCCATGTATGACGTTGGCTCATCTCAGTCTCATATAACTACGACGTTCATGTGTTCTGGTTTCCGTAGCATCTAGAAATGGCCACGTTCACCAGGCTTGTAACGCACCGTGACGGGATACCTGCGACCTAGTGTTGTAGCATTAGCGAGCGGCTAGCGCGGTGCTTCTGGCAAAACTGCTGTTGCTATTGGTTCTATGTCTCCTTCTTTCTCTGCTTTTGCCAATGAGGCTATTGTATCTATAGAATCTAACATGGGAGAGTATATTGATTCTCCCACTATCATAGTACACAAAGGGTCTGGAGAGACGGGGTTACGGAGAGTATCTTCTATCATTGCTTTACAAAGCAGTAGTAGAAGATTGAAAGCTGCTGGTCTTACTGTATCGTTGAAGATAATGTTGGTACCAATGACGTTGCTCTCGTTCAAGACTACATCCCTAGAGATAATGACGTGGCCTGTATCCCTCTCATAGAGGCAATAGGTCTTACTTGCTACGTCAGAGCCCACCATGAGCATCTACTCGCTCTTCACATCCCACGTGTGCCATTTCTTCTTTGGCACATGCATGTATGCCTATCTTTTCTAGACAATTTTTATTCATTTTGACACAATTTCAGGACGGTCATTACAAGACCATCATTTTGAAACCGTCATTTTTTTAAAGCCTCTCATTTTGTGAAGGTCATTTTAAGACTGTCATTTTGAGACTGTCATTTTGTCAGTGTCTTTTTATGACTTTCTTGTGAAGATGTTATATTTGAAACACTCATTTTATGGCTTCCCTTTTTTGGAGTGATATTTGAAGTTCCATATTGATACTCTTATTTTGACACTCTCATTTCAAGATTGTCATTCTGAGACTTTCAATGCAAGACTGTCATTTTGAGGTTATCGTTTTGAAACTACCATTTGTATGCTAACATTTTGAGACTTTCATTTGAGATGACCGTTTTGGAACGCCATTATGAGACAGTTATTTTGTGACTTCATTTTCAGACTATCATTTTGAGACTATCATTTTGAGATTGTCATTTCAAGATTATCATTTAGAGACTCTCATTTTGATATTGTTATTTTGAGACTACCATTATTAGTGTGTCATGTTGAGACTGTAAGTTTGAGACTATCAATTTGAGACTGTCATTCTAAGCTTGTCATTTTGAGACTGTCATTTTTAGATAACCATTTGGAGATGACCATTTTGAGAGGGCAATTTTGAGACGGTCATTGTTAGACTCATATTTTGAGAATGTCATTTTGAGACTATCATTGTTAGACTGTCATTTTGAGACTATCCTCTTCAGAATATGATTTTTAGATTGTCATTTTGAGACTGTCATTTTGAGATGACCATTTATAAGTGTTATTTTGAGATTGTTATTATGAGATTGCCATTTTGGACCTACCATTTTGCAACAGACATTTTGAGAACGTCATATTGAGATCATCGTTTTGAGATCATTTTGAGACTGTCATTTTTTTGTATGATTCATAGAATGTCACCTTAAGACGACCTTTTTAAGACTATCAATCTCAGACGATCATTTTGAGATTATCGTGTTGAGATTATCATTTTTAGACTTTTATTTTGAGACAATTGTTCTTAAAGAGTCTTTTGAGACAGTCATTTTGAAACTCACCTTTTCAGACTGTCCTTTTGAGACCATCATTTTGAGACGGTCATATTGAGGCAGTCATTTTATTCTATCATTTTGAGACTATCAGTTTTAGGTTATCAATTTATGACTATACCTTTAAGATTGAAATTGTGAGACTCTCATTTTGATACTGTCATTTGGAGAGAGTCATTTTAATACTATCATTTTTAGAGTCATTTTGAGACAATTTTTCAGAGGGACATGTTTAGACTATCATTTTAAGATTTTTATTTTGAGATTATCATTTTTAGCCTCATTTTCATCTAATTATCTTGACACAATCATTTTGAGACAATCATTTTGAGACAATCAGTTTGAGACTCATATTGAGACAGTTTTTTGAGACTGTCATTTTGAGACTGTCATTTTAAGATTGTCATTTTTAGACTGTCATCTAAAAAGAGTTATTTTGATACTGTCATTTGGAGAGAGTCATTTTGATACCGTCATTTTGAGGGGGTCATTTTGGTACTGGCATTTTGCGATGGTCATATTGAGACAAGCATTTGAGTCTGTAAGTTTTGGACTCTCGTTTTGAGATTTTTATTTTAAGACCATCATTTGAGAATGTTGTTTTGAGATTGTCATTTTGAAAATGTGATTTAGAGGCTAAAATTTAGAGACGGTCATTTTCAAATTACTATTTAAGACAGTGATCTTGTCTGAAGAATGTACAGAGCAAAGCCAGTGACAGTAGAAACAGACAAATGTAGTGACATATGTAGGTGGACTTGGAACATTTGCCTAAGGAAGAAACTTTTAAGACAATGCAATACTTAGTCGAGAAGCCTGAATGAAGAGGATTACAGACAAAGAATGGCGGTAGACTTAGGTACAATGGAAGAATGTCAGAGGTTGAAGTGGAGAGGTGATGAGTGCGAGGACATGAGCGAAGAAGTGAGAGTAACAGAGTGAGGAGTAAGAGCAAGGGATCAGATTGAGGAATGCAAAGAGATGAGGGATGAGTGAGTAGAGCGGAGACATGGCGGCAAAGCCATGCAACCAAACGCAAACAGGATAAAAGTAACTAATGTAGGTTAAACTGCAAGAGAATGACCATCCTTGATATCTACAAAGCAGAGTAAGACAAAAAATGAGATAACGGCTTGTGTGCTCACTGGACGTGTGTAACAGGAGCCACTTTACTACAAAAAACCCATAATATTGGTTTAACGGTCTTGGAACGGAGGAGACGTTGGTCAGTGGAGGTTTGAGCCCGGTCTTGAACCTTTTTTTTCCTGTTTTTCATTATCTAAGAAAGTTTGGACAACTCTTCGATTGGAGACACTTCCGACATCCTCCTTGAATCCAATAAGAGTTGTACGTTTACCATGTTTATCGCAATCTAGACCAGACGCTTCACCAGAGTGCTCGAGCATACTGTGGATGCTGCTGAAACGCTTTTGTGGATTCTACATGGTCCGGATGAATGATGATGATAATCCGGAAAGCTGAAGATTGTTCTAATAGCTATTGTGGATGGTAGAGGTACCCTTCTACCTTTGAGGACTGAGAGAACATGGTATCCATAGACATGGAGTGTTTCGATATTGTTGTGAAGTATCCAGGTCCACCAGATGATGTCGGATGTACCATCAGATCATTAGTACAGAAAGGGAATGCCTCTGAGTATTTCGTGAGGAAAGGTGATGCGACTGGTTGCATGGTCTGATGCAGGTGTGTCATCACAGATCCAGAGATTCCATGTAGTATGTAAGAATCCAAACCACATATGTGCTGGCAAGCTTCCTTTGATGATGTAAGGATGCAATATTAGGTACGTGATGGAGATGAGTTTGTCAAAGAGGACGTGATAGGTGTCCATGTACCTGGGAGATGGTTGGTATGTTTCTTGTTGATCATAGTATCTAGTAAGGAAGTAGAAGGCATCATAGTTCTCTATGATTGTGATTTAGAAGGCAAACCAGGTGGTGGACTACCAACAATAAATGTTACTAGTGTTGGGACATGTGCGACAGTGAATGGGCAAATAGGAGCAATATTTGGCGGCGGTTGTGCGAGGGAGTACGGAGAGAGGAGAGGCCATGTTGAGTAAAGGATGACAATGTCAAGAGGAGGACAGCATGGGTGAGTTCCACTGTGAGGCAAGCAGGTTCGGCCAAATAGAGGAATAGAACAAATATGGAAACAGATGAGGATGATGGAGTTGTTGTTTGATGGATGTAGGAGTAGGATGCATCCAATGGCAAAAGAACATTGTGGACATAGGTCACCATGCGATTAGCGATTTGACCGTGTAGAGCCAATTGCCAAGTTGATGATGAAGATGAGGATTGAAGAACAGCGGATGAACGAGTCGAGGCAAGGACAAAACCATGTGCGCTACTGAGTAGAGGGGTAGAATACGACAAGGAAATGGCGAGGACCAACACGTTGTGAGAAATCTACTACTAGCGTGGGTGCAGGTTCCTCAAAGGTGGGTAGTCAGCTCATGCAGATCCTAGTACTGGCCGTAGATGTTGAAAATGCTGATGATGAAAGTAGATGATACTGATGAAATGTAGGTGCACGAGCAAGCAATGTGCACTACAAAGAGAAATCACCGTGGACGCAGGTTGCCACGAGATTGGCGGTTCAACCAGGTGGATCCTTGTGCTAAGCGGATGATGATGCTGAAAACGGCGCATTTGATGATGATGAGATCGGCACAGGGGCAAGCCGCGTGCGTTGTGTACGTTTTGTGATGGGCGTATGTCATCGCAAGAAGAGTTATGTGACTGAGTGGATCCTTGTGCCAAACAATTACGAATATGAGCTGATTGATAGCATATTGATGAGAAAACATGCATAGGGGTAGAACCACATGGATGATGAGGATGCTGAGGAGGATGTTTGATGATGATGAGGAAGAGGAAGATGGTGAAAGCAGATCCAAAAGTGGGAGCTGATAAAGGTTGCAGATGATGAGGAGGAGAAACAATGGTGGTAGAGTCCGAGTGATGGGAGAGGAGGTTGGCGCGACAGATGCTGGTGAAGTAGTAAGATCCTTTGATGTCAGGAGAGTGACAGCTTATGTCCCCACCTGGCACGAGACCGGCAGCTAGTGGTGTTCGATATCCTGATAGTGAGAGAGTGGCTTACTATACTGAGGATAGTGTCCAAGAGAAGCACAGAGTAAAGACATTCATGGATGTTGGGAGAGTGACAGCTTGTTCCCTAGTTGGCCTGAGACCAACGACAAGAAAGACTAGTGGTCCGATACCTAGACTATGAACAAAGCTCTACTGTTGCTTATGGAAGAGAGGAGGCAACATAAGAAGGCGACTAAAAATGTAGTTGGAGAGGATGATGTTGGGAAAGGAGCCATCTGGCTCAGTTTCAGGTCCACAGGAGCAAGTTCCAGGAAAGTACCAGATGCGTGCTCCGGTCGCCAATCCAACTTCACCATTGGAAAGATCAGGTGGCAAAATGTCTACGGTCCAAGTTTGAGGCCGATCCAACGGTCGGATTGGGAGATATGAATTTTCGAAGTTTCGGGGGTCATGGACCGTCGATGTCTGGGTGGGCATGGGTGATGGCTCCATGCCTTAGCCTGAGAAAAGAAAAAGGCAAGAGGTCCAGGGTCAAGACCTGATGGGAGAAATATCCAAAAAGGTCCTTGGTCTTAGGATTGCCTTGTCAGAGTGTGCTGACTAGGATAAAGGTACCTCTCCTTACGTTTTAGGTGAGGTGAGATCCTTGTGTGCTAGCCATGGACACATGGCGATTCTCCATGGGTTTGTGGGTTATGTGACCACTAGGAGTGTGCCATGNATGCTCAAAACGAGGTCGGCCAGGGCTACACTCTTCTCTATGAGTAAGACTGTCGCCTTGTCATGACCATAACTCTCTCATTTCTTTGTCAAATTTAAAAAGTGGCACATGCGCATTATAGTATTTTTGCTACGATTTCCATTGGTGCAAGAATATTTGCATTCCATTGATTCGTTTGGGAGAAATGCCGTTTACAAACTGGCTGGTCTGAGTTGGAGTAGGAGCAGAAGCATACCCTGTTATCAAGAGGGTATATCTTTCAAAATCCCCTGTTGATGACCCTGTTTTATGGGTCCATCTGAAAGGTTTTGAGCTGAATGTCCAGTGGTGGGCTCAGTTTTTCAAAATTCCCAGTCTGCTGGCATCTACAGTCCATTTTCTGTCAGACAGATTTCTGGCAGAAGCAGTAGCAGAAGCAGGGGTAGCGCCGCCATCCAAGGGCAGCGCTGAGCATCATCAAGGCTGAAAATGGTAGCAGCTGGCGTTGTAACAGCAGCCCAGCCTTTGGAGAGGCTGGAGGGACGCACCAACTTCACATTTTGGAAGATCCGTACCCGCCTCCTTTTAGAGGAGAGGGGCTTGTGGGAGGTGGTGAGCGGGGACGAGCCTACTCCAGTTTCACAGGCAAAAGGCATCACCGCAGCGTAGGTGGTGGCGGGGAAGACACCGCAAAAGGGTGCAGCTGATGCGGGTTCTTCTGCAGCTGTACCAGCGACGTACGAGGAGTGGAAGAAGAAGGACAGGCAGGCCTACAGGTTGCTTGTTAACACCATCTCCAACCCGCATCTTCAGTACGTGAGTAACAAGGCTATTGCAAAGGAGGGGTGGGACACGTTGTGCAAGAAGTATGAGAGCAAGGATCCTGCATTCCTCATGCTTTTGGAGGAAAAGATGATGGCGCTGAAAATGCAAGGTGGTGAAGGGATGGAGGCGTATTTGGACAGGGCAAAGCAGCTGGCAAAACAGTTGAGAGCGGCTGGCAATCCTGTGGAAGAGACGCGCCTCATTCTCCTCTTGCTGAGGGGACTCCCAACCAGCTATGACACGGTGCAAGAGACGTTGGAGTGCCAGCCAACTTTCGACCTCGACTTCATCTGTACGCACTTGGTGCAGGTGGAACTGCGTCGCAATGCATCAAAGCGCAATGGCGGCGGCAGCAGCAGTGAAGCAGCTTTCATGGCCATGGGCTCACGGAACCAGCAGCAGCAGCAGTCCGGGCAGCAGAGAGGCAAGAAGAAGGGCAAGTGCCCCTATTGCAAAAAAGAGGGGCACTACAAGAAAGAGTGCTTCAAGTTTAAGAGGGACCAGAAGGAGCAGCAGCAGCAGCAGCAAAAGCAGCAATCTCCACAGCAACTGCAGTAGTAGTCACAGCAACGGCAGCAGCAGCAGCAGCAGCAGCAGAACCAGACTAGCGTGCGCCATTTTGGCAACATGAACGTCGCCAAGGAGGTGTGCGATCGCCTCTTCATGGCGAAGTCTGACATGTCGCAGAAGGAAAAGGCGGATCTCGCATGGTACAAGGACTCGGGATGTACCAAGAGTCTAACGCATCACAAGGAGTGGTTCACACAGCTGCTCTCCATTCCTCCTCGGCCGATTGCTTTGGGTGATGATCGAGTGGTGTATGCTGAGGGGATTGGGATTGTGGAGATGTGGTTGGAGACCCCGCGTGGCATTGAAGTGGGAGTTTTCCATGGCGTGCTGTATGTTTTTGATGCTGCGTTCAACCTTCTCGCAGTGTCCTCTCTCACCAATACAGGACTGCGCGTTGTCTTCGATGATGACTATGGCTACATCCTCAATAAGGAAACAAGAGAGGAGTTGGCCAAGTCGGTGAAGGAGGGCGACATGTACCGCCAGCTCGGGGCGACCAAGATCCCGCGTGAGCAATGTCTTGCAGCAGTGGTGTAGGCTACAGATGGCGAGATCTGGCATGCGCGCTACGGCCACATTGGCATGCGCGCCTTGCAGCAGCTTCAAGCAAAGCAGATGGTGCGTGACCTGCCTACCATCTCTAACTTTGAGCAGCAGTTATGCACAGGATGTTTGGAGGGGAAGCAACACCGTGAGGCGTTCTCTGGAGCAGGGGAGCGTGCGAAAGAGGTGTTGGAGTTGGTCTACACGGACTTGTGTTGACCGATGTAGACCCAGAGCTTTGGAGGCTCTAGGTATTTTCTCACCTTCGTTGATGATTTCAGCCGTTACACTGCTGTGTACTTCCTTTCTTCCAAGGACCAGTGCTTTGACAGGTTCAAGGAGTTCAAGGCAATGGTGGAGAACCAATCTGGCAAGAAGATCAAGGCGTTGCGCAGCGACCGCGGTGGAGAGTACCTGAGCAAGGAATTCCAGGACTACCTCACAGCAGCTGGCATCAAGGCGCAGCGTACCGCGCCGTACTTGCCGCAGCTGAACGGTGTANACCTTCGTTGATGATTTCAGCCGTTACACTGCTGTGTACTTCCTTTCTTCCAAGGACCAGTGCTTTGACAGGTTCAAGGAGTTCAAGGCAATGGTGGAGAACCAATCTGGCAAGAAGATCAAGGCGTTGCGCAGCGACCGCGGTGGAGAGTACCTGAGCAAGGAATTCCAGGACTACCTCACAGCAGCTGGCATCAAGGCGCAGCGTACCGCGCCGTACTTGCCGCAGCTGAACGGTGTAGCAGAATGTGCCAACCGTACAATTCTGGAGTCGGTGCGCTCCATGCTGCACGCGGCTTGGCTAACCTACGACTTCTGGGCTGAAGCCGTGAGCACTTCGGTCTACATCAAGAACCGCAGTCCAACTAGGGCGCTGGAGCAGATGACGCCGTACAAGGCGTGGTTCGGCAAGAAGACAAGCGTAGGTCATCTTCGCGCGTTTGACAACTTGGCGCACATGCACGTGCCAAAGGCGAAGCGGCAAAAGTGGGATGCGAAGAGTGCACAGATGCTGATGATTGGCTACGACGTGGCAAGCAAGGCGTATCGCCTCTACGAGAAGGATACAGGCCATGTCATCATCTCCAGGAATGTCGTCTTCAACGAGAGTAACGTCATCAGCACCAACATCGTGTGTGAAGAGGCAGCAGAACCAGCAGCTGACGAGACAATGGGAGTAGAAATTCTTCCTGACCCAGTTTCTCCCGATCCTTCCTCTACTGTGACAGTGGAAGAATCACTCTACTCTCCCATGTTTGATGTTGCAGATACAGCAGCTTCATTGGCAGAAGCAGAGGAGGGAGATGTAGCACCACCAGCAGCAACAGTTGTGCCAGTAGCACCGCGCCAGCCGCCCGCTGACGCTCCAGCACCAGGTCGCAGGTACCCTCTTAGGGTGCGTTACAAGCCTGGTGAGCGCGGCCATTTCTGGATGCTGCAGAAACCAGAACAGATGAACGTCGCAGTTGCAGCAGATTCAGATGAGCCATCGTCATACAAGAAGGCCATGGCTACACCGGATGCAGCAGATTGGGCGCAAGCCGTGCAGCAGGAGATACAGTCGCAGCTGGAGAACGGCACGTGGGAGCTGACTGAACGTCCACCAGGACGTAAGGTGATCAAGTGCAAGTGGGTGTTCAAGAAGAAGC
>SZWC01001271.1:113395-128344 GCA_023375785.1 Penium margaritaceum | reverse complement strand
GGCATGGCAGAGGCAAAACCCATCGGCACGCCGCTGGAGACGCGGCAGTACCTCGTGAGCTTCAATGGAGAAGCAAATGCAGCTGAGCGGCAGAAGTACCAGAGCGCCGTCGGCAGTCTCATGTACCTAATGGTGGCAACCAGGCCGGACCTCGCACAGGCTGTGAGCGCTGTGAGCCAGCACATGGCTAATCCCAGACCGGAGCACCAGAAGGCAGTGAAGCGGATCTTCCGCTACCTTGCTGGAACCATCAACATTGGCATCACCTACAACGGCAATGACAACGGCATCATCGGCTACACAGACACAGATTGGGCTTCAAACCCTGAGAACCGCAAGTCCATCTCTGGACATGTGTTCCTCATGAATGGTGGGGCCATCAGCTGGTGCAGCAAGCGGCAGGTGGTCGTGGCCACCTCGAGTACAGAAGCTGAGTACGTATCTCTCAGATTTGGAGCCAAGGAAGCAGTTTGGCTCCAACGTCTCATGGCAAAGATGAGTGGGAGTGCAACAGTTGCAGTTCTTGTGCGCGTCGACAACCTGAGCGCAATCGCACTCGCCAAGAATCCTGAGCACCATGCACGCACCAAGCACATTGACAACGCATATCATTTCATCAGGCACATGGTGTAGGAGGGTGCTATCAAGCTGGAGTTTACTCCAACCAGCAAGCAGGTCGCTGATTTCTGCACCAAGCCAGTGACCTGGAGAAGCAGCAGTTCTGCATGAAGGCATGTGGACTCAGCCCACTCTGACTGCGGCAAAGTGGGAGATTGTTGGGAAAGGAGCCATCTGGCTCAGTTTCACGTCCACAGGAGCAAGTTCCAGGAAAGTACCAGATGCCTGCTCCGATCGCCAATCCGACTTCCTCATTGGAAAGATCAGGTGGCAAAATGTCTACGGTCCAAGTTTGAGGCCGATCCAACGGTCGGATTGGGAGATATGAATTTTCGAAGTTTCGGGGGTCATGGACCATCGATGTCTGGGTGGACATGGGTGATGGCTCATGCCTTAGCCTGAGAAAAGAAAAAGGCAAGAGGTCCAGGGTCAAGACCTGATGGGAGAAATATCCAAAAAGGTCCTTGGTCTTAGGATTGCCTTGTCAGAGTGTGCTGACTAGGATAAAGGTACCTCTCCTTACTTTTTAGGTGAGGTGAGATCCTTGTGTGCTAGCCATGGACACATGGCGATTCTCCATGGGTTTGTGGGTTATGTGACCACTAGGAGTGTGCCATGAGAGCATTTTCTAGCTCTCTAGATCGTGTGTGAGTGGTCAGCCTGATTTCTAGGCTGATTTCCTCCCTTGTGTGAGATTATGGACTCTAGTGTGTGAGCCTTAGCCTCCATGGCTAAGTGGTGTGGCTTGTGAGAGGGCTGACTTGCCCAAGCTCTAGCTCTATATGTACTCCATCATTTTGAGTGATTGAAAAACCATTCTTCAGCACAAGTGATACCCTTCCAATCACACATGCTCGCTGCTCCAAGGCTCCCTCTCTCCTCAAGTTCCAACAATTTGAGATTGTCATTTTGAGACGACCATTTTGAGAATGTCATTTTGAGGCTATCATTTTGAGGCTATCATTTTTTAGACTGTTGTTTTGAGACAATGTTTTTTAAGACTGTCATTTATTGATGCCATTGTAATACTATCATTTTTAGACTGTTATTTGAGGCTCGCATTGTGAGATTGTCTTGTTCAGACCTTCATTTTGAGACTTTTATCTTACTACTTGATTTTGAGACGGTAATGTTCACCTTAAGACGGTCGTTTTGAAAGTATCATTTTTACACAAATCATTTTGAGACTATCATTTTGATTCTTACATTTTGATATATTTATGTTATCCATTAAAATTCCATGTCATTTTTTTGCCGCTATACATTCACTTCTGAGATACTTCCACGGACTTCCACTTATTGTTAGTCTTCCCACCGCAGATCCTTTTTTGCTGCTCTGGCGATTCTATAAGAGCTTCCTTACGAGATGAAACGACAGAATCACTCCTCCTCCGGTCACTACTGAGTGTGTCCTGCCTTGTGATAGTCGAGTGATGTAGTAAGATCTTCCATAATGACTACCTATCTTTTACCTTTCCCCGCAGAACTGATCTTTCTTTTCAAGTACGAGGTGATCTCACACACAGGGGATCAAGGAGTCACAGACAGTTGAGTACCTAGCCTGGTCTAGTCTCAATTTTGAACTAGGTTTCTTACGGATGTATTCGTCCAACTCTATTATTCACTTCATAAGCAACACGTACGACACAATGCCTCCACGGATGCAAACGAGAGAGTGATGGAAAGATGAATGGTAGAGACCAACACTCACACCCACTCACCTAGTAAATCCACACCTCTTCTGCCTTTCTCTTGTGTCAGCCACTCGACTTCCACTGGATGGAGCTCCACTACGCCCTCTCTGGCCGTGGCATCTCTTCGTAGAACCCCCTAGATTCCTACTCGACCAACACGAGCCTCCAGACAAACACAGGTGAAGTCCCACGGATCACTCAAGCTACTAGTGGAGTAGAGATTTCCAAGGGAACGATGGGAGGAAAAATGAGAGATTGAGAGTTGAGACCTTGGTTGCAGAAATTCATGCCAAAGAAGTACATGAACTATTGAATCTGTTTTCTATAGCAGGCAATACTATGTGAGGCTCTACGTAGGCTTCTCACATCGTAGGTCTCGTCCTTGATACACATGTATAGTATAGTGACAACTTGTATATTCCCCTAAGCTAAAGTCCTTCCTTCCCTTCTCCGCTAAATTCCTTTCCCTTCATCTTCTTCTTTTGCTCTTCAGTACTTCCATGGTCCACCATGCTCCATCATTTCAGCGTGGCAGTTCTTGGTTTGTTCCCGCACACTCGCTACTCCACGCATTCTCTAGGCTGTGTAGATCCACGGTACTGATGCTTTCTTGTGGAAGTAGTTAAGCCTTTTACTTTGCATCACATCCCTAGACGTTTTTCTTGTCTTCTCATCCATCACAGACACTTTTACACCTTGTGACCAGAATGTCATCCGTTGACCTCTGGATATACAATGCGGGATTGCGCGGGAGTACATTTCCCGGATTTCCCACCACTGACCTCGCACATCCCTCCTTTCCTACTATCCTTACCCTTTGCCCGATCGTGCAGGCGCAGGAGCCAGCATCCTCCATCCTCCTCTGTGCGATTCTCTATTTGTCTTCTTTGGATGGGTCCACCCATACCGCGGAAGCTCCAGCAGCCCACGACCAATTCCGCCCCTATGCTGAAAATCCTGTTAACATTGATATCCCACCCTCTCCTTTGAAGGGCTCGGTCCCTTGAGCGTTCGCGTAGGAGGTGGAGTCGGCGTGAGGCGTAGATCCGCACGCCCGGTGTTGATGCAGCTGTGAACTATTCCATTGTATTAAATACTGGGCGTCTACGATGCTCCCCATGTTCCTTATACGTGATGCCCCGATAGCTATTGCAGCGGTGACTCTCCATCCTTTGCTTTGGATGAAGGTCGTTGGTGCACACCACATACTAGTATTTCTGTTCCCGATTAACGTACCCGCAATACATCCATACCTCT
Organism: Penium margaritaceum; assembly: GCA_023375785.1. Taxonomy (NCBI): domain Eukaryota; kingdom Viridiplantae; phylum Streptophyta; class Zygnematophyceae; order Desmidiales; family Peniaceae; genus Penium; species Penium margaritaceum. The sequence goes on along the minus strand of SZWC01001271.1, from coordinate 124,775 downwards.
AGGTTACCTCCATCTATAGGTATTTCTTGTCCCTTGTAGCTAAAATACACCACCTGCTCACACGGTTTGTACCATACCAGCTAGACTCCTTTCTACTCATCCTGATGTATCACACACCTCTCTCCATTCATAGGAGATACTATGCAGTTGCTCCTTACACCCTATATACATCTAGATACCCTTTTTGTTCTGCTCCAAGCATTTTCCACAGTACATCCATTCACATCAACGACAGGCTACTACCATCTTTATGATGATGTTGATACACCATGGAAAGATGACATACGTGTCCGAGAAGGGCTTTGTGAGCTCCGTAGATTCAGGGTGCAGAAGTCCTTTTTCACCTACTCACATTGCGCGTCACGGCCTTTGGAACCATGCACAGGTCATGACTCCTAACTTGTAACAGAGCACAGTTTCCACCATGATTCCTTTTTTATAACTTGGGCATGTCGCTTGTTCTTCCGCACCTGCACTTGCTGTCCCCACCATTCTCCATAGGCCATAAGTCTGTAGTGTTGTCTCCTTACTTGCCTCGGGATCATCTTCAACCTGTACTTCCTCCACCTCTTTGTCCTCCTCTCCCTCACTGGCATTACGTTCCACCGTCTGACGGTAGTAGGTGCAACATACGCATTCACTAGTATTGAGTTGTCCCCCGCCTGTGAAGATCTCTACTCCCTGTACCTTGCTTTTTAATACATCAATCTACTCACAGAGATCCATGTCACAACGGGAACATAGCCTTTGTATTCTCACATCATTCCCATCCATTTTGCCACTAAGATTTCCAAAGAGACTTCCACAATTGTGGCACAACCATTTGTCTGTCATTTCCTAGCTGTCTCCCTCTTGTATTCAGCGTGTCTTGGGTGGTCAGGATGCCATGCTCCATACCAATCCACCAACTTTGGTCCCTAGGACAGATTCTCCACCTCTTCCTCCTCTTCTTCTTCCTCTTCCTCCTCCTCGTGGCCCGTGGATGTACTTCCTAAGTCCCATTTCTCACAATCATATCCATCCTCTTCTTCTTATAGTGGTATCATCCGGAGTTGTGATAGGTGTTCTTCTTCACCCCCACCCTCTTCTCCCTATACTTCTACAACATCACTTTCTATCTCATCGTTGTCCTCATCCTCTTCTTCTTTAACTTCAGCTGTATTCTGCTCTTCGTCCTGTTCTTGTGCATACTTTGTACACTCTCACCGAGCCTTGAACGGTTTGGTCTTGGCGAGGCGGTGCAGCGTGGTCTGGTGGACAACGTTGTCGCAGCGGCTGTAGACCAGATTCTTTGTTCCTCCATACAGGTTTTCACTACACATATGGTTAGGACCGGTATTACTCCGCGCATCCTCCAGAGATGTTGCCCGTCGTCCCTGCTCCTCCTTGTTTCGACCCTTTTTGGAAAATATTTATGCTTCTTCTGTTCCTTGGTCAGCTGATGTCCTTCCACTTCTTCTTTCTCCACGGCGTCTCTTTGTGCCTCCTCTGCAGTGACCTGCCACACGAGTTTTGGTGCTTCCTCCATCTGTCTCTCATCAGCCATAATCTCTTCCATGCAATACTTAAAGACTTCCACAGCGGTCCAGCCATGTGGATCCATCCCAGGCGGCAACTTGTTCACAATATGTCAGATGTATGCCCGCCATGAATAAGGCATCAGGAAAAAGTGTGTGAAGGGATATGAGTAAATGATCGTGCCATTCTTTCCTTCCCATCACAGTTATCCATGATCCTCTATATAGACAAAAATTATGTCCACCGGGATACTGCTATCCCACCTTCCTTAAGGGAAGTTGCATTGTATCATGAAGTATTTTGCGAGAATGGACTGCCGCATGACTCCCTGGTTCTGGACGTCAGAGGCATGGTGGGTAGTGACCGAAGCCCGTAGGTGAACCTAAGGCTTGATGAGCTCCACTTAATGCTCTCGTGCCATCAGCCATTGCTACACCGCCCTATCCCTGTGCTTGATCCTCCACTAATTTCCTTCCTCTTTCATTATCTTTCTCGTTGCGACCTCCTCCTCATTGGTCTTGTCTACAGAGATACCCCATTCTAGCAAGATGAGTAGCTTCTGAGGCAGTTGCAAGGCACTTCGCGATGACTGTCCAAACATGAGTAGATGGGACGAGGACGCAGTGGTTACTACTGGGGTGATATTGAGGTAGTAAACCGTCTTCCTTAGAACCTCCATCCAATTGTTCTCACTCTACGACATCCACCGCTCTCTCCAAGATCTCGTGCATCTATTCCTCCAAACCCTGTGATTCTGGCCAATACCTGGCAGAGTGTACGTGCTGTGCATCCCAACGGGCGAGCTCCATGTGAAAGGGACCCTTGAATTCCATGTCTTTATCGCTATGAATGATGTTATAGCCGCCAAACTTGTATAATATTTCCTCGCAAATGAATAGGGCAGCACCTACGGCGGTCTTGTCTAGCACGGCTCGGATAAAGAGATACTTGGTGAAGTGACCCCCCGCCATCACTAAATATCTGCTCTTATTCCATGGCTTCCATGGTCCATGGTAATCGATGTGGAGTCTTTTCGTGGGATCTCCATAGTTGACAGGCATGTGAGGGTAGTGATCCCACAGGCCTGGCATCTTCATATTATAACAGGTTGAATAGGTCTACGTCACCTCCTCCACCATGGCGTTGAGGTCATAAATTTATATCCGTGTGTGACACCGGCGGATCAATTTGTCCACTCCTATGTGGTGATTGTGGCGGGTCTGTACAACCAGCTTCTAGATCTCCAAAGGCAAAATCCACACGTCTCGTTGTCCTTGCTCTGCATTGGTTTTCTTCCAGAGGCACCCATCTTCCTAGACGTACTTTATAGCCTTGTGTGCCAGCACAATGGGTTTTTGGTGATCGTGGTGGATGTCAAATTACTAGTGAATCTTACGGTATAGCTTCTTTGCATGTGGCAGGAGCTCTTGGTGATGTGTTGGTGGTGCATCACACTCATGTAGTATGAGTACAATGGCCAAGACCCATGAGTCATGCGTCTCCTGCAATCCTCCTTTGGTTTCTGTGAAGGTTGGGCACACTTTCCCCTTATCTCCACCTTGCTCGTCCATACCCGGAACATATCTGGATTCTTTTTGTGCTTTTTTCTTCCTTTTGGCAGGTGCCATTCCTGCCACGGCAGCCGCTGCTACCTCTTTCGGTGCCTCCTTTTGCCTGTCCTCCTCCTCTTTCTGCTATTGCTCTCATACTTCACAATAACAGGTGCGTGTAAGGGTGATACCAAGTCCATACTCGCAATGCTGGCCTTGTACTTAGACTTGTAATCCCCTGGAGGGGAAGGACTCAAAGTGGCGAGTCGAGCCAAAAGAATTGCAAGTCTCGGACTCGCAATTCCCCTATGTACAGTCTTGCAAGTCGAAGGCGTGTAGACTTGCGAGTGTATGTTCGACTCATTTGCGATTGCAAGGCTTGTAAATGTATGTTTTCCAACTCATGAGTCTACCTGTACCAAATCGCAAGTCTGTTTTCTGCTAGAGTCTCGGGTCCAGGTCTCCAAGTCTAGATATTGCAATTGACACTACATGAACTTTGTTGTATGGAGGAGAACTCTACAATCACTCCACCTTGTATAAGCCTTAGGAGTTGTACATTCCACCATTGCACATATCAGATTTATACATTAGCCTTCATAAATTCTGATTCTCATTCTATGTAGAGCAACAGCGGAGGTAGCGCCAGTGGCAGCGACTGTGGAAGCTTTAGCGCCAGCCGTAGTAGAAGCAGCTGTGGTAGTAGAAGTGGCAGTAGCAGTGCCAACGGGTGCGGTCGGTGTCAAAAACTCCACTACCTGGGCTATTTGTCTATGATGCCATGGTGCCTACGCATCTGAGAGTCAATGAGCTCTCTCGCTTTCAGTAGCGAGAGAGAGCCAACAAGCTGTCTCATTGTCTATAGCGAGAGAGGCACGTCACGGCAAGAGCTCTCTCTTGTTGTCGGCAGCAAGAGAGGCACGTCACAGCAAGAGAGGGGCGACGAGCTCTCTTGTTATCGATAGCAAAATAGGACCATTGTTGATATGACAATGTCACATCGACATTAGTGTGTGCCTACCATACCGATGTGTATGGTAGGCACACCTTGATGTGTATCCAATGCTTGTTGTGCATGCATCATGAACAGGGAGTTGCTTCATATGCCATTCTGGCAGATGGCGTAGTTATGTGCCAACTGTCGTTTGTTCCTCCACGATTTCTATGGTAATGGAAAAATCCTCAGACTGGTCGACCTGGACTTCCTATTACTTTTAGCCCTCCCTCCCCAAAGCCTCGCAATACGGATTCACGAGTCTATGTAAGCAAGAGGGTTCAAGTCCAAAACGATTCTCGAGGAAATAATTGGACTTGTGATTCCACGATCAGACTCAGAATCGCGATTCTGTCTCGCGCTCTTAAAAATAAGGGTATCAAGCTGAGCTGCACCGGGACCTTGCTTACGACCTTCTTGTCCATGAGAGGTGCTACTTGTGATGGGCCTTCCGTGGTTGATGCCGATAGTCCTCCCGATGGTCGTCCGGTAATCAGGGCCTCCATCCTCCTCACCGCTACTTCTAGCCTGTTGTCAACCATCATGCAACTCGTCAGCACTCATTCTTTGCCACCCCACAGATTTCGATGATCCCTCTGCCTCCCTCCTGGTTTTCCACTACCGATTCTATTCATGTTCACCACCCTCCATACCTTCCCCTTTTCTCTTTTACGAAGTAGTTGTGGTAGTGTGCTCACTCTAGCACACTGCCCTAGTACTTGCCGCTTCTTGTGCTGCCTTCTATTCTACGTCCTTTGTCCTTTGCATCTCTTCTTGTGGTAGTATACGTGCTTCTACTTCAACCACCCTCATCCTTGCCTCGTCATGCCACTTTTAGTCCGCCATAGGTCTTAATAGTCGGACTAGGGCATCCTTATTGTGACTGTTGAGAAAGGAGCTATTCGCCTCAGTTTCAAGTCCACACGAGCAATTTCCAGGAAACTACAAGATGCCTGCTCCGATTCTCCATCCAACTTCACCATTGGAAAGATCAGGTGGCAAAATGTCTACGGTCCAAGTTTGAGGTTGATCCAACAGTCGGATTGCGAGATATGAATTTTCAAAGTTTTCGGGGTCATCGACCGCCGATATCCGGGTGACCATGGGCGATGGCTCCATGCCTTAGCATCAGAAAAGAAAAAGGCAAGAGGTCCAGGCTCAAGACCTGATGGGAGAAATATCCAAAAAGGTCATTGGTCTTAGGATTGCCTTGTCAGAGTGTGCTGACTAGGATAAAGGTACCTTTCTTTGCTTTTTAGGTGAGGTGAGATCCTTGTGTGCTAGCCATGGACACATGGCGATTCTCCATGGGATTGTGGGTTATGTGACCACTAGGAGTGTGCCATGAGAGAATTTTCTAGCTCTCTAGGTCGTGTGTGAGTGGTCAGCCTGATTGCTAGGCTGATTTCCTCCCTTGTGTGAGATTATGGACTCCAGTGTGTGAGCCTTGGCCTCCATGGCTAAGTGGTGTGGCTTGTGAGAGGGCTGACTTGCCGAAGCTCTAGCTCTATATGTATTCATCATTTTGAGTGATTGAACAACCATTCTTCAGCACAAGTGATGACCTTCCAATCACACATGCTCGCTGCTCCAAGGCTCCCTCTCTCCTCCTGATCCAACATTTCGTATCAGAGCCAAGTTCTGCCACTTTCAGCCAGCACAGGCCGTCACTTTGAGAGTGACGTCTTGGGATACAATCTTCACCAGATTCAACCATTGACCACTGAATCTTCATGTTCAAGAGACCAGCTTTTCAATGCGCCCAAAATTGCGAAGATCCAACAGTCGAGTTGAGAGTTATGCTCAAAACTAGGTCGGTCAGGGCTACACTCTTCTCTATTAGTAAGACTGTCGCCTTGTGATGACCATAACTCTCTTGTTTCTTTGTCAAGTTTAAAAAGTGGCACATGAAAACTGTAGTATGTTTTGTAAGCTTTCCATTCATGCAAAAATATTTACATTATGTTGATTCGTTTGGGAGAAACGCCGTTTACAAGCTGGCTGATTTGAGTTGGAGTAGGAGCAGAAGCATACCCTATTTTCAAGAGGGCATATCTTTTAAAATCCCCTGTTAATGAGCCTGTTTTATGGGTCGATCTGAAAGGTTTTGAGCTGAATTTTTCAGTGGGGGCCTCCGGTTTTCAAAATTCCCAGTCTGCTGGCATCTACAGTCCATTTTGTGTCAGACATATTTCTGGCAGAAGCAGGAGAAGAAGAAGGGGTAGCGCCGCCATCCAAGGGCAGCGCTGAGCATCACCAAGGCTCAAAATGGCAGCAGCTGGCGTTGTGACAGCACTCCAGCCTTTGGAGAGGCTGGAGGGACGTGCCAACTTCACGTTTTGGAAGATTCGTACTCGCCTCCTTTTGGAGGAGAGGGGCTTGTGGGAGGTGGTGAGCGGCGACGAGCAGGCTCCAGTTCCACAGGCAAAAGGCATCACCGCAGCGCAGGTGGTGGCGGGAAAGACTCCGCAAAAGGGTACAGCTGATGCGAGTTCTTCTGCAGCTGTACCAGCGGTGTATGAGGAGTGGAAGAAGAAGGACAGGCAGGCCTACAGGTTGCTTGTCAACACTATCTCCAACGCGCATCTTCAGTACGTGAGTGACAAGGCTACTACAAAGGAGGGGTGGGACACGTTGTGCAAGAAGTATGAGAGGAAAGATCCTGCATTCCTCATGCATTTGGAGGAAAAGATGATGGCGCTCAAAATGCAGGGTGGTGAAGGGATGGAGGCGTATTTGGATAGGGCAAAGGAGCTGGCGAAGCAGCTGAGAGCGGTCGGCAACCCTGTAGAAGAGACGTGCTTCATCCTCCTGTTGCTGAGGGGACTCCTAACCAGCTACGACACGGTGCGAGAGACGCTGGAGTGCGAGCCAACTCTCGACCTCAACTTCATCTGCACACACCTGGTGCACGTGGAATTGCGTCGCAATGCAGCAAAGCGCAATGGCGACGACAACAGTAGGACGGCAGCAGTTTTTGTGGCCATGAGCTCATGAAACCAGTAGCAGCAACAGTAGTCTAGGCAGTAGAAAGGCAGAAAGAAAGGCAAATGCCACTACTGCTAGAAAAAGGGACACTAAAAAAAAGAGTGTTTCAAGCTCAAGAGGGACAAGGAGCAGTAGCAGCAGCAGTCATCGCAGCAGCAGCAGCAAAAGTAGCAACAACAGCAGCAGCAGCAGTCACAACAGCGGCAGCAGCACGAGCAGCAGCAGCAGCAGCAAAACCAGGCTGGTGTGCGCCACTTTGGCAACATGAATGAGGTGCGCGACCGTCTCTTCATGGCGAAGTCTGACATGTCGCAGCTGGAGAAGGCGGATCTCGCATGGTACAAGGACTCAGAATGTACCAAGAGCCTCACACATCACAAGGAGTGGTTTACACAAGTATTGTCCATCCCTCCCCGTCTTATCACTATGGGTGATGATCGGGTGGTGTATGCTGAGGGGATTGGGATTGTGGAGATGAGGTTGGAGACCCCACGTGGCATTGAAGTGGGAGTATTCCATGGCGTGCTGTATGTACCTGATGTTGCATTCAACCTTCTCTCAGTCTCCTCTCTTACAAACAGAGGATTGCGCATCCTCTTCGATGATGAATATTGCTACATCCTCAACAAGGATATAGGAGAGGAGTTGGCCAGGTTGGGGAAGGAGGGCGACATGTACCGCCTGCTTGGGGCGACCAAGATCCTGCGTGAGCAAAGTCTTGCAGCAGTGGTGCAGGCAACACATGGCGAGATCTGGCATGCGCGCTATGGCCACATCGGCATGCGCGCCTTATAGCAGCTTCAAGCAAAAGAGTTGGTGCGCGACCTACCTACCATCTCTAACTTTGAGGAGCAGTTGTGCATCAGCTATTTGGAGGGAAAGCAGCACTAGGAGGCATTCTCTAGAGCAGGGGTGCGTGCGAAGGAGGTGTTGGAGCTGGTCCACACGGACTTGTGCGGACCGATGCACACCCAGAGCTCTGGAGGCTCTAGGTATTTCCTGACCTTCATTGATGATTTCAGCCGTTACACTGCTGTGTACTTCCTTCCTTCCAAGGACCACTGCTTTGACAGGTCCAAGGAGTTCAGACTGGCAAGAAGATCAAGGCGTTGTGCAACGATCGCGGTGGAGAGTACCACACCTAGGAGTTCTAGGACTACCTCGTAGCAGCTGGCATCAAGGCGTAGCGTATCGCGCCGTACTCAACGTAATAGAATGGTGTAGCAGAACGCGCCAACCGTACCATTGTGGAGTCGGCGTGCTCCATGCTGCATGCGGCTCGGCTGACATACGACTTCTGGGCTGAAACCGTGAGCACTGCGGTCTATATCAAGAACCGTAGTCCAACTAAGGCGCTGGAGCAGATGACGCCGTACGATGGGTGGTTCGGCAAGAAACCGAGCGTGGGCCATCTCCGAGCATTTGGCAGCCTGGCGCACATGCACGTGCCCAAGGAGAAGCGGCAGAAATGCAAAGCAAAGAGTGCGTAGACGCGGATGATTGGCTACGACGTGGCAAGCAAGGCCTATCGCCTCTACGAGAGGGATACAGGCCACGTCATCATCTCCAGGGATGTCATCTTCAACGAGAGCAACGTCATTGGCACCAACATTGTCTATGAAGAGGCAACAGACCAGCACCTGACGAGACAGTGGGAGCAGAATAACTTCCTGACCTAGTCTCTCCTGATCCTTCTTCTATTGTGACAGTGGGAGAATCACTCCACTCTCCCATGTCTGATGCAGCAGATTCAACAGCCTCAACAGCAGAAGAAGAGGAGGTAGATGTAGCACCACCAGTAGTAGCAGGTTTACCAGCAGCACCGCGCCAGCTGCCTGCTAACGCTCCAGCACCAGGTCACACATACCCTTTTAGGGTGCGTTACAAGCCTGGTGAGCGCGGCCATTTCCGGATGCTACAGAAACCAGAACAGATGAACGTAGCAGTTGAAGCACATTCGGATGAGCCAATGTCATACAAGGAGGCCATGGCTGCACTAGATGCAGCCGATTGGGCGCAAGCTGTGCAGTAGGAGATACACTCGCAGTTGGACAATGGCACGTGGGAGCTGATTGAGCGTCCACCTGGACGTAAGGTGATCAAGTGCAAGTCGGTGTTCAAGAAATGTTGGGAAAGGAGCCATCTGGCTCAGTTTCAGGTCCATAGGAGCAAGTTCCAGGAAAGTACTAGATCCCTGCTCCGATCGCCAATCCCACTTCACCATTGGAAAGATCAGGTGGCAAAATATCTACGGTCCAAGTTTGAGGCCGATCCAACGGTCGCATTGGGATATATGAATTTTCAAAGTTTCAGGGGTGATGGACCGTCGATGTCTGGGTGGGCATGGGTGATGGCTCCATGCCTTAGCCTGAGAAAAGAAAAAGGCAAGAGGTCCAGGGTCAAGACCTGATGGGAGAAATATCCAAAAAGGTCCTTGGTCTTAGGATTGCCTTGTCAGAGTGTGCAGACTAGGATAAAGGTGCCTCTCCTTACTTTTTTGGTGAGGTGAGATCCTTGTGTGCTAGGCATGGACATATGGCGATTCTCCATGGGTTTGTGGGTTATGTGACCACTAGGAGTGTGCCATGAGAGCATTCTCTAGCTCTCTAGGTCGTGTATGAGTGGTCAGCCTGATTGCTAGGCTGATTTCCTCGTGTGAGATTATGGACTCTAGTGTGTGAGCCTTCGCCTCCATGGCTAAGTGGTGTGGCTTCTGAGAGGGCTGACTTGCCCAAGCTCTAGCTCTATATGTACTCCATAATTTTGAGTGATTGAACAACCATTCTTCAACACAAGTGATGCCCTTCCACTCACACATGCTGGTTGCTCCAAGGCTCCCTCTCTCCTTAAGTTCCAACATTTGGTATCAGAGCCAAGTTCTGCCACTTTCAGCCAGCACAGGACGTCACTTTGAGAGTGACGGGTTGGGGTAAAACCTTCACCAAATTTGATGATCAACGACTGGATGATCAACTTCAAGAGAGAAGCTTTCCAACAAGCCTAAGATCACGAAGATCCAACGGTCAGATTGCGAGTTATGTTCAAAACGAGGTCGGCCAGGGCTACACTCTTCTCTATGAGTAAGACTGTCGCCTTGTGATGACCATAATTCTCTTGTTTCTTTGTCAAATTCAAAAAGTGGCACATGCGAATTGTAGTATTTTTCCTAAGATTTCCATTAGTGCAAAAATATTTGCATTCCATTGATTTCATTGGGAGAAACGCCGTTTACAAGCTGGCTGGTCTGAGTTGGAGTAGGAGCAGAAGCATACCCTGTTTTCAAGAGGGCATATCTTTTGAAATCCCCTGTTGATGACCCTGTTTTATGGGTCGATCTGAAAGTTTTTGAGCTGCGTTTTCCAGTGGTGGGCTCAGTTTTTTAAAATTCCCAGTCTGCTGGCATCTACAGTCCATTCTCTGTCAGACAGATTTCTGGTAGAAGCAGCAGCAGAAGCAGGGGTAGCGCCGCCATCCAAGGGCGGCTCTGAGCATCACCAAGGCTCAAAATGGTAGCATCTGGCGTTTTGACAGCAGCCCAGCCTTTGGAGAGGCTGGAGGGACGCGCCAGCTTCACGTTTTGGAAGATCTGTACCCGCCCCCATTTGGAGGAGAGGGGCTTGTGGGAGGTGGTGAGCGGCGACGAGCCGGCTCCAGTTCCACAGGCAAAAGGCATCACCGCAGCACAGGTGGTGGCAGGGAAGACGCCGCAAAAGGGTGCAGCTAATGCGGGTTCTTCTGATGCTGTACCTACGGCGAATGAGGAGTGGAAGAAGAAGTACAGGCAGGCCTACAGGTTGCTTGTCAACACCATCTCCAACCCGCATCTTCAGTACGTGAGTGACAAGGCTATTGCAAAGGAGGGGTGAGACACGTTTTGCAAGAAGTATGAGAGCAAGGATCCTGCATTCCTCATGCTTTTGGAGGAAAAGATGATGGCGTCAAAAATGCAGGGTGGTGAAGGGATGGAGGCATATCTGGACAGGGCAAAGGAGCTGGCGAAACAATTGAGAGCGGCCGGCAATCCTATGGAAGAGACGTGCTTCATTCTCCTCTTGCTGAGGGGACTCCCAACCAGCTACGACACGGTGCGAGAGACGTTGGAGTGCCAGCCGACTCTCGACCTCGACTTCATCTGCACGCACTTGGTGCAGGTGGAACTACGTCGCAATGCGGCAAAGCGCAATGGCGGCAGCAGCAGTGAAGCAGCTTTCATGGCCATGGGCTCACGCAACCAGCAGCAGCAGCAGTCCGGGCAGCAGAGAGGCAAGAAGAAGGGCAAGTGCCACTATTGCCAGAAAGAGGGGCACTACAAGAAAGAGTGCTTCAAGTT
>SZWC01001271.1:13377-108005 GCA_023375785.1 Penium margaritaceum | reverse complement strand
GCAGCAGCAGTGAAGCAGCTTTCATGGCCATGGGCTCACGCAACCAGCAGCAGCAGCAGTCCGGGCAGCAGAGAGGCAAGAAGAAGGGCAAGTGCCACTATTGCCAGAAAGAGGGGCACTACAAGAAAGAGTGCTTCAAGTTTAAGAGGGACCACAAGGAGCAGCAGCAGCAGCAGCAAAAGCAGCAATCTCCACAGCAACAGCAGCTGCAATCACAGCCATGGCAGCAGCAGCAGCAGCAGCAGAACCAGACTAGCGTGCGCCATTTTGGCAACATGAACGTCGCCAAGGAGGTGCGCGACCGCCTCTTCATGGCGAAGTCTGACATGTCGCAGAAGGAAAAGGCAGATCTGGCGTGGTACAAGGACTCGGGGTGTACCAAGAGTCTGACGCACCACAAGGAGTGGTTCACACAGCTGCTCTCCATTCCTCCTCGGCCGATTGCTTTGGGTGATGATTGGGTGGTGTATGCTGAGGGGATTGAGATTGTGGAGATGTGGTTGGAGACCACGCGTGGCATTGAAGAGGGAGTTTTCCATGCCGTGCTGTATGTGCCCCATACTACGTTCAACCTCCTCTCAGTGTCCTCTCTCACCAACACAGGACTGCGCGTTGTCTTCGATGATGACTATGGCTACATCCTCAACAAGGAAACAGGAGAGGAGTTGGCCACGTCGGTAAAGGAGGGCGATATGTAACGCCTGCTGGGGCGACCAAGATCCCGCGTGAACAGAGTCTTGCAGCAGTGGTGCAGGCGACAGATGGCGAGATCTGGCATGCGCGCTACGGCCACATTGGCATGCGCGCCTTGCAACAGCTTCAAGCAAAGCAGATGGTGCGTGACCTGCCTACCATCTCTAACTTTGAGCAGTAGTTATGCATCGGATGTTTGGAGGGGAAGCAACACCGCGAGGCGTTCTCTGGAGCAGGGGAGCGTGCGAAAGAGGTGTTGGAGTTCGTCCACACGTACTTGTGCGGACCGATGCAGACCCAGAGCTTTGGAGGCTCTAGGTATTTTCTCACCTTCATTGATGATTTCAGCCGTTACACTGCTGTGTACTTCCTTTCCTCCATGGACCAGTGCTTTGACAGGTTCAAGGTATTCAAGGCCATGGTGCAGAACCAATCTGGCAAGAAAATCAAGGCGTTGCGCAGCGATCGCGGTGGAGAGTACCTGAGCAAAGAATTCAAGGACTACCTCGCAGTAGCTGGCATCAAGGCGTAGCGTACCGCGCCGTACTCGCCGCAGCAGAACGGTGTAGCAGAATGCGCCAACCGTACCATTGTGGAGTCGGCGTGCTCCATGTTGCACGCGGCTCGGCTGACCTATGACTTCTGGGCTAAAGCCGTGAGCACTACGGTCTACATCAAGAACCGCAGTCCAACTAAGGCGCTGCAACAGATGACACCGTGCGAGGCGTGGTTCGGCAAGAAGCCAAGCGTAGGTCATCTTCGCGCGTTTGGCAGCTTGGCGCACATGCACGTGCTAAAGGAGAAGCGGCAAAAGTGGGATGCGAAGAGTGCACAGATGCTGATGATTGGCTATGACGTGGCAAGCAAGGCGTATCGCCTCTACGAGAGGGATACAGGCCACGTCATCATCTCCAGGGATGTCGTCTTCTACGAGAGTAACATCATCGGCACTAACATCGTGTGTGAAGGGGCAGCAGAACCAGCAGCTGACGAGACAGTGGGAGTAGAAATTCTTCCTGACCCAGTTTCTCCCGATCCTTCCTCTACTGTGACAGTGGGAGAATCACTCTACTCTCCCATGTCTGATGTTGCAGATACAGCAGCCTCATCGGCAAAAGCAGAGGAGGGAGATGTAGCACCACCCGCACCAGCAGTTGTGCCAGCAGCACCGCGCCAGCCGCCCACTAACGCTCCAGTACCAGGTCGCAGGTACCCTTTTAGGGTGCGTTATAAGCCTGGTGAGCGCGGCCATTTCTGGATGCTATAGAAACCAGAACAGATGAACGTCGCAGTTGCAGCAGATTCAGATGAGCCAACATCATATAAGGAGGCCATGGCTGCACCGGATGCAGCAGATTGGGCGCAAGCCGTGCAGCAGGAGATACAGTCGCAGCTGGAGAACGGCACGTGGGAGCTGACTGAGCGTCCACCAGGACGTAAGGTGATCAAGTGCAAGGGGGTGTTCAAGAAGAAGCGGGGAGCAGATGGTAACCTGGAAAAGTACAAGGCGAGGCTGGTTGCCAAGGGCTACTCGCAGCAGGAGGAAATCGACTACACAGAAACTTTTGCCCCTGTTGCAAAGTTTACCTCTGTGTGTACGCTCCTCTCTTATGTAGCAGCTGAGGACTTTGAGGTTCACCACATGGATGTCAAGACGACATTCTTGAATTGTGACTTGGAGGAGGAGATCTACATGGAGCAGCCGGAGGGGTTCGTCGTGGATGGCGAGGAGCACCTGGTCTGCAAGCTGCAGAAGTCGCTGTACGGCCTGAAGCAAGCGTCGCGTTCTTGGAACCAAAAGTTAGATGTGGCGTTATAGTGCATGGGGTTTGAGCGCAGTGAGTGTGACTATAGCGTGTATCGCTGGCAGCATGTGCATGAGATCCTCATCATCATTGTCTATGTGGATGACATGCTCCTCCTTTCTAATAGCATGTCTGCATTGCAGGAGTTCAAGGAAGCCATGCAGGAGCGCTTCCAGATGTCTGATCTCGGGGAGGCATCATACTTCCTCGGTATCCAGATCACACGTGACCGCAAGTCACGCTCTCTCTCGCTGCAGCATAGCCGCTATATTAAGGATTTTTCGCATGAGTTTGGCATGGCAGAGGCAAAACCCATCGGCACACCGCTGGAGACGCGGCAGTACCTCGTGAGCTTCAATGGAGAAGCAAATGCAGCTGAGCGGCAGAAGTACCAGAGCGCCGTCAGCAGTCTCATGTACCTGATGGTGGCAACGAGGCCGGACCTCGCACAGGTTGTGAGCGTTGTGAGCCAGCACATGGCTAATCATGGACCGGAGTACCAGAAGGCAGTGAAGCGGATCTTCCGCTACCTTGCTCGAACCATCAACATCGGCATCACCTACAACGGCAATGATAACAACATCATCGGCTACACATACGTAGATTGGGCTTCAAACCCAGAGGACAGCAAGTGCATCTCTGGACATGTGTTCCTCATGAATGGTGGAGCCATCAGCAGGTGCAGCAAGCGGCAGGTGGTCGTGGCGACCTCGAGTACAGAAGCTGAGTACGTATCTCTCAGCTTTGGAGCCAAGGAAGCAGTTTGGCTCCAACGTCTCATGGCAGATATGAGTGGGAGTGCAGCATTTCCAGTTCCTGTACGTGTCGACAACCAGAGCGAAATCGCACTCGCCAAGAATCCTGAGCACCATCCACGCACCAAGCACATTGATATCGCATATCATTTCATTAGGCACATGGTGAAGGAGGGTGCTATCAAGCTGGAGTTTACTCCAACCAGCAAGCAGGTCGCTGATTTCTGCACCAAGCCAGTGACCCGTGAGAAGCAGCAGTTCTGCCTGAAGGCATGTGGACTCAGCCCACTCTGACTGCGGCAAAGTAGGAGATTGTTGGGAAAGGAGCCATCTGGCTCAGTTTCAGGTCCACAGGAGCAAGTTCCAGGAAAGTACCAGATGCCTGCTCCGATCGCCGATCTGATTTCACCATTGGAAAGATTGGGTGGCAAAATGTCTACGGTCCAAGTTTGAGGCCGATCCAACGGTCGGATTGGGAGATATTAATTTTCGAAGTTTCGGGGGTCATGGACCGTCGATGTCTGGGTGGGCATGGGTGCTGGCTCCATGCCTTAGCCTGAGAAAAGAAAAAGGCAAGAGGTTCAGGGTCAAGACCTGATGGGAGAAATATCCTAAAGGTCCTTGGTCTTCGAATTGCCTTGTCAGAGTGTGCTGACTAGGATAAAGGTGCCTCTCCTTACTTTTTAGGTGAGGTGAGCTCTTTGTGTGCTAGGCATGGACACATGGCGATTCTCCATGAGTTTGTGGGTTATGTGACCACTAGGAGTGTGCCATGAGAGCATTCTCTAGCTCTCTAGGTTGTGTGTGAGTGATCTGCCTAATTGCTAGGCTGATTTCCTCCCTTGTGTGAGATTATGGACTCTAGTGTGTGAGCCTTAGCCTCCATGGCTAAGTGGTATGGCTTGTGAGAGGGCTGACTTGCCCAAGCTTTAGCTCTATATGTACTCCATCATTTTGAGTGATTGAACAACCATTTTTCAGCACAAGTGATACCCTTCCAATCACACATGCTCGCTGCTCCAAGGCTCCCTCTCTCCTTAAGTTCCAACAAGAAGAAGCGGGGAGCAGATGGTAAACTGGAGAAGTACAAGGCGAGGCTGGTCGCCAAGGGCTACTCGCAGCAGGAGGGCATCGAGTACACAGAAACGTTTGCCCCTGTTGCAAAGTTTGCCTCTCTGCGCACGCTCCTCTCTTATGTAGAAGCTGAGGACTTTGAGGTTCACCACATGGATGTCAAGACGGCATTCTTGAATGGTGAATTGGAGGAGGAGATCTACATGGAGCAACCGGAGGGGTTCGTCATGGATGGCCAGGAGCACCTGGTTTGCAAGCTGCAAAAGTCGCTGTACGGCCTCAAGCAAGCGTCCCGTGCTTGGAATCAGAAGTTGGATGCGGCGTTGTAGTACATGGGGTTTGAGCGCAGTGAGTGTGACTACAACGTGTATTGCTTGCAGCATGGTCTCCAGGTGCTCCTCAGCATCGTCTATGTGGGTGACATGCTCCTCCTTTCCAACAGCATGTCTATACAACAGGAGTTCAAGGAGGCCATGCAAGAGCGCTTCCAGATGTCTGATCTCGGGGAGGCATCATACTTCCTCGGAATCTAGATCACGCGTGACTGCAGGTCACGCTCTCTCTCGCTACAACAGAGCCGCTACATCAAGGATGTTTTTCAGCGGTTTGGCATGGCAGAGGCAAAATCCATCGGCACGCCGCTGGAGACGTGGTAGTACCTCGAGAGCTTCAGTGGAGAAGCAGATGCAGCTGAGCGGCAGAAGTACCAGAGCGCCGTCGGCAGTCTCATGTATCTGATGGTGGCAACCAGGCCAGACGTCGCACAGGCTGTCAGTACTGTGAGCCAGCACATGGCTAATCCCGGACCGGAGCACCAGAAGACAGTGAAGCGGATCTTTCGCTACCTTGCTGGAAACATCAACGTCGGCATCACCTACAACAACAACGACAACAGCATCATCGGCTACAAACATGCAGATTGGGCTTCAAATCCTGAGACTCACAAGTCCATCTCTAGACATGTGTTTCTCATGAATGGAGGTGCCATCTGCTGGTGCAGCAAGCGACAGGTGGTCGTGGCCACCTCAAGCACGAAAGCTGAGTACGTCTCTCTCAGCTTTGGAGCCAAGGAAGCAGTTTAGCTTTAGCGTCTCATGGCAAAGATGAGTGGGAGTACAGCAATTCCAGTTCCTGTGCGCGTCGACAACCAGAGCGCAATCGCACTCACCAAGAATCCTGAGCACCATGCACGTACCAAGCACATTGACATTGCATATCACTTCATCAGGCACATGGTGCAGGAGGGTACTATCAAGCTGGAGTTTACTCCAACCAGCAAGCAGGTCGCTTATTTCTGTACCAAGCTAGTGACCCGTGAGAAGCAACAGTTCTGCATGAAGGCATGTGGACTCAGCCCACTTTGACTGCGGCAAAGTGGGAGATTATTGGGAAAGGAGCCATCCGGCTCAGTTTCAGGTCCACATGAGCAATTCCTAGGAAACTACCAGATGCCTCCTCTGATCGTCAATCTGACTTCATCATTGGAAAGATCAGCTAGAAAAATGTCTACGGTCCAAGTTTGAGATCAATCCAATGGTCGGATTGGGAGATATGAGTTTTCGAAGTTTTCGGGGTCATCGACCGCCGATATCCGGGTGACCATGGGCGATGGCTCCATGCCTTAGCCTGAGAAAAGAAAAAGGCAAGAGGTCCAAGGTCAAGACCTGATGGGAGAAATATCCAAAAAGGTCCTTGGTCATAGGATTGCCTTGTCAGAGTGTGCTGACTAGGATAAAGGTACCTTTCCTTACTTTTTAGGTGAGGTGAGATCCTTGTGTGCTAGCCATGGACACATGGCGATTCTCCATGGGATTGTGGGTTATGTGACCACTAGGAGTGTGCCATGAGAGCATTTTCTAGCTCTCTAGGTCGTGTGTGAGTGGTCAGCCTGATTGCTAGGCTGATTTCCTCCCTTGTGTGAGATTATGGACTCTAGTGTGTGAGCCTTAGCCTCCATGGCTAATTGTTGTGGCTTGTGAGAGGGCTGACTTGCCCAAGCTCTAGCTCTATATGTACTACATCATTTTGAGTGATTGAACAACCATTCTTCAGCACAAGTGATGGCCTGCCAATCACACATGCTCGCTGCTCCAAGGCTCCCTCTCTCCTCCAGATCCAACAGTGACCTTGGAGGGATCACAGCTTGTAATGTTGTGTTTGCCTAAGAGGCTTGCACCACCGTGCCAAAGTGAGTCTGCTGTGGACCACCTTGTAGGGGGGTTGCCACAACAACGAAGGTACTAACACCCTTTCGAGCCTCCTTCCCTCCTTTCATCCCTTCCATTTGCTTCCACTACACTTTGATTCTGTTGTCTGTCCCTGCTACCACAATTCTTTCTACGAGGGATTCTTGAAACCCTGCCAATCCTACTTACCTAAGGGCTATTGTGGGTCTAGTGAACTCTACATCTTGTGTCTCTTTTCCCATTGCCTCTGCTACTACTGTGGCAGGTGCTTCTTTGTGTGCTCCTTTGTCCTTCTGTATCATATAGGTGCTTCTTTGCCTACTCTTTTGTCCTTCCCTAACTCACTTGTCCCTGCCAGATCCCCTTGTGAAATCCCCCGTAGCCTCCACTCGTGCCCTTTGGGGTGTTGAGGGCATGGAAAGCACCTTCCTTCTCGCCATCCCAGCATCCTCTTCCTCCTCCCTGATCCCGCGAGCCACCTGGACATCCATACGTGCTTCCCTCACCATGTGCGATTCTTTGCTTCTCCTTGCTTCAGCTTCCTAACCGCATCTGGGACTTGATCTTCTGAATCCTCCACACCACACTGACTTACCCTCTCCTGAGTATGCATACGTTGATTCTCTTTGGCCACATGTGGGAGTAGTATCTTGATCCACTCCTCGATTGTTGTGTCCTCATTAGCATCATCCAACTGAACCTCAACCAATTCTGCCCGCTCTGCCTCCAAGGGTGGGTTCTCTGCTTATTTGGTAAAACACTTGGCCACCATGTTCCTCCATGGTTCCCAATATGGTGCAAAGAGGTAGAAATACACATGGTCACTTTGTTGCAGATCCTTTCACCACCACTTCTCTATGACTACATATAAGTAATTGTTGGGAAAGGAGCCATCCGGCTCAGTCTCACGTCCACAGGAGCAAGTTCTAAGAAGCTACCAGATTCCTGCTTCGATCGTCAATCCTACGATCCAAGTTTGAGGCCCATCCAACAGACGGATTCAGAGATATGAATTTTCAAAGTTTCCGGGGTCATCCACCGCCGATATCCGAGTGACTATGGGCGATGGCTCCATGCCTTAGCCTAAGAAAAGAAAAAAAGCAAGAGATCCATGGTCAAGACCTGATGGGAGAGATATCCACAAAGGTCCTAGATTCTTGGGTTGCCTTGTCAGAGTGTACTGACTAGGAAAAAGATACCTCTCCTTACTTTATAGGTGAGGTGAGATCTTTGTGTGCTAGCCATGGACACATGGCGATTCTCCATGGGATTGTGGGTTATGTGACTACTAGGAGTGTGTCATGAGAGCATATTCCAGCTCGCTAGGTCGTGTGTGAGTGGTCAGCCTGATTGCTAGGCTGATTTTCTCCCTTATGTGAGATTATGGACTCTAGTGTGTGAGCCTTAGCCTCCATGGCTAAGTGGTGCGGCTTGTGAGAGGGCTGACTTGCCCAAGCTCTAGCTTTATATGTACTCCATCACTTTGAGTGATTCAACAACCATTCTTCAGCACAAGTGATACCCTTCCAGTCCCAGATCCTCGCTACTCCAAGGCTCCCTCTCTCCTCGAGTTCCAACACTTGGTATCAGAGCCAAGTTGTGCCACTTTTAGCCAGCACAAGCCGTCACTTGCAAAGTGACAGTTTGGGATTAAACCTTCACTAAATTTGATGATCAACCACATGATCTTCAAGTTCAAGTGACAAGCTTTCCAACGAGTCTATGATCGCAAAGATTCAATATAAGGATTGAGAGTTATACTCATAACAAGGTCAGCCAGGTCTACACTCTTCTCTCTGGGTATGACTGTCGCCTTGTGATGACCATAACTCTCTTGTTTCTTTGTCAAATTGACAATGTAATACATACAAATTGAAGTGTTTTTCCTAAGCTTTCCATTGGTGCAAAAAGATTTCCATTCCATTGATATGTTTGGGAGATACGCCGTTTACAAGTTGGCTGGTATGAGCTGGAGTAGGAGCAAAAGCATACCCTGTTTTCAAAAGGGCATATCTCTAAAAATCCCCTGTTGATGACCCTATATTATGGGTCGATCTGAAAGGTTTTAAGCTGAATTTTTCTGTGGTTTCCTTAGTTTCTCCGAATTCCGAGTCTACTAGGCTCTACAGTCCATTTTCTGTCAGACAGATTTCCTGCTGAAAAAAAAACAGGGGTAGCGGCGCCACTCAAGGACAGCGCTGAGCATCACCAAGGCTCAAAATGGCAGCAGCAGGCGTGGTAACAGTAGCCCAACCCTTGGAGAGGCTGAAAGGACGTGCCAACTTCACGTTTTGGAAGATCCGTACCCGCCTCCTTTTGGAGGCAAGGGGCTTGTGGGAGGTGGTGAGTGCCGACGAGCACCCTCCACCTCCACAGGCTAAACGCATCACCGCAGCAGAGGTGGTGGCGGGGAAGACGCCGGAAAAAGGTGCAGCAGATGCAAGTTCATCTACAATTGTAGCAGCGGCATATGAGGAGTGGAAGAAGAAGGACAGGCAGGCCTACAGGCTGCTTGTCAGCACCATCTCCAACCCGCATCTTCAGTACGTGAGTGACAAGGCTGCTGCAAAAGAGGGGTTGGACACGTGCAAGAAGTATGAGAGCAAGGATCCTGCATTCCTCATGGTTCTGGAGGAGAAGATGATGGCGTTGGGAATGCAGGGTGACGAAGGGATGGAGGCGCACTTGGACAGGGCAAAAGAGGTGGCGAAGCAGCTCAAAGCGGCCGGCAACCCTGTGGAAGACACACGCTTGGTTTTCCTCTTACTGAGGGGATACCTAACAAGCTATGACACGGTGCGAGAGACATCTCGACCTGGACTTCATTTGCATGTACCGGGTGCAGGTGGAACTGCGTCGCAATGCCGCAAAGCGCAATGGCGGTAGTAGCACTAGTGAAGCATTTTTCATGGCCATGGGCTCACGCAACCAACAGCAGCAGCAGTCTGGGCAGCAGAGAGGCAAGAAGAAGGGCAAGTGCCATTATTGCCAAAAGAGGGGTACTACAAGGAGTGCTTCAAGTTCAAGAGGGACCAGAAGGAGCAACAGTAGCAGCAGCAAAAGCAGCAATGTCCACAGCAACAACAGCAGTAGTCACAGCAACGTTAGTAGCACGAGCAGCAACAGCACCAGCAGCAGCAACAGAACCAGACCGGCGTTCGCCATTTTGGCAACATGAACGTGGCCAAGGAGGTGCGCGACCGCCTCTTCATGGCGATGTCTGACATGTCGCAGAAGGAGAAGGCGGATCTGGCGTGGTACAAGGACTTTGGGTGTACCAAGAGTCTGATGCACCACAAGGAGTGGTTTACGCAACTGCTCTCTATTCCCCCCCGTCCGATTGCTTTGAGTGATGATTGGGTGGTGTATGTTGAGGGGATTGGGATTGTGGAGATGTGGTTGGAGACCCCGCGTGGCATTGAAGTGGGAGTGTTCCATGGCGTGCTGTATGTACCTGAATTGCGTTCAATCTTCTTTCACTGTCCTCTCTCACCAACACAGGACTAAGAGTTGTCTTTGACGACGACTATGACTACATCCTTGATAAGGAAACCGAAGAGGAATTGGCCATGTCAGTGAAAGAAGGCGACATGTACCGCGTGCTGGCGGAAACCAAGATCCCGCACGAGCAGAGTCTTGCAGTAGTGGTGAAGGCCACAGATGGCAAAATCTGGCATGCGCGCTATGGCCGCATCGGCATGCGTGCCTTGTAGCAACTTCAAACAAAGCAGATGGTGCGTGACTTACCCACCATCTCTAACTTTGAGTAGTAGTTGTGTATTGACTATTTGGAGGGGAAGCAGCATCGTGAGGCATTCTCTAGAGCAAGGGAGCGTGCGAAGGAGGTGTTGGAGCTGGTCCACACGGACTTGTGTGGCCCGATGCAAACCCAGAGCTTTGGAGGCTCTAGTTATCTTCTCACCTTCATTGATGATTTTAGCCGTTACACTACTGTGTACATCCTTTCCTCCAAGGAGCAGTGCTTTGACAGGTTCAAGGAATTCCAGGCCATGGTGGGGAACCAGAGTGGCAAGAAAATCAGGGCGCTGCGCAGCGACCACGGTGGAGAGTATTAGAGCAAAGAGCTCCACGACTACCTTGCAGCAGCAAGCATCAAGGCGCTGCGCACCGAACCATACTCTTCGCAGCATAACGGCAGAGCAGAATGCGCCAACCGCACCATCGTTGAGTCGGCACGCTCCATGCTACACGCGGCTCGGCTGACCTACGACTTTTGGTCCGAAGCAGTGAGTACTACGGTGTACATCAAGAACCACAGTCCAACGAAGGCCCTGGAGCAGATGATGCCGTACGAGGCGTGGTTTGGCAACAAGTTGAGCGTGGGTCATCTTCGCGCGTGAGGCAGCTTGGCACACATGCACGTGCCAAAGGAGAAGCGGTAAAAGTGGGACGCGAAGAGTGCTCAGATGCTGATGATTGACTACGGCGTGGCAAGCAAGGTGTATCGCCTCTACGAGAGGAATAAAGGCCACGTCATCATCTCCACGGATGTCATCTTCAACGAGAGCAACGTCATCTTCACCAATATTGTCTGTGAAGAGGTAGTAGAAGCAGCAACTGACGAGGCAGTGGGAGCAGATATCCTTCCTCACCCAGTCTCTCCTGATCCTTCCTCCACTGCGACGGTGGGAGAACCAGTCTACTCTCCCATGTCTGATACAGAAGATACAACGGCCTCATCGGCAGAAGTAGAGGAAGAAGATGCACCACCATCAACAGAAGTAGTTGTGGAGGCAACACCATACCAGCCGCCTGATAAGGCTCTAGTTCCAGGACAGAGGTACCTTCTAAGGGTGCGCTACAAGCCTGGTGAGCGCGGGCATTTCTAGATGCTCCAGAAACCAGACTAGATGAACGTCGCAGTTGTAGTAGACTCTGATGAGCCAATGTTGTACAAGGAGGCCATGGCTACACCAGATGTAGCAGATTGGACGCAAGTTGTGTAGTAGGAGATGCAGTCACAGCTTGACAATGGTACGTGGGAGTTGACTGAGTGTCCACCAGGACACAAGGTAATCAAGTACAAGTTGGTGTTCAAGAAGAACAGGGGTGCAGATGGCAACCTCAAAAAGTACAAGGCGAGGCTGGTTGCCAAGGGCTACTCGCAGCAGGACGGCATCGACTACACGGAAACATTTGCTCCAGTTGCAAAGTTTGCCTCTGTGTGCATGCTCCTTTCATATGCAACAGCAGAGGACTTTGCGATTCACCACATGGACGTCAAAACGGTGTTCCTGAATGGTGACCTCGAAGAGGAGATTTACATGGAGCGGGCGGAGGGGTTCGTCATGGATGGCCAGGAGCACTTGGTTTGCAAGCTACACAAGTCGCTGTACGGCCTCAAGCAAGCGTTGCGTGCTTGGAACTAGAAATTGGATGCGGGGCTGAAGTACATGGGGTTTAAGCGTAGTGAGTGTGACTACAGTGTCTATCACTGCCAGCATGGTCATGAGGCGCTCATCATCATCGTCTATGTGGATGACATGCTCCTCCTTTCCAAAAGCGTGTCTGCACTACAGGATTTCAAGGAGGCCATGCAGGAGCGCTTCCAAATGTCTGATCTCGAGGAGGCGTCATACTTCCTCGGAATCCAGATCACGCGTGACCACAAATCATGCTCTCTCTCGCTGCTGCAGAGCCGCTACATCAAGGATGTCTTGCAGCAGTTTGACATGGCAGATGCCAAACCCATCGGCACGCCATTGGAGACGCGGTACTGCCTTGTGAGCTTCAATGGAGAAGCGGATGCAGCTTAAAGGCAGAAGTACCAGAGCGCCGTCGGCAGCCTCATGTACCTGATGGTGGCAACCAGGCCGAACCTCGCACAGGCTATTAGCGGTGTGAGCCTGCTCATGGCTAATCCCGGACCTGAGTACCAAAAGGCAGTGAAGCGGATCTTCCGCTACCTTGCTGGAACCATCAACATTGGCATCACCTACAACAGCAACGACAACATCATCGGCTACACAGACGCAGATTGGGCTTCAAACATTGACGACCGCAAGTCCATCTCTGGATATGTGTTCCTCATGAATGGAGGGGTCATCAGCTGGTGCAACAAGTAGCAAGTGGTCGTGGCCACCTCGAGCACGGAAGCTGAGTACGGCTCTCTCAGTTTTGGAGCCAAAGAAGTAGTTTGGCTTCAGCGTCTCATGGCAAAGATGAGTGGGAGTGTAGTAGTTCCAGTTCCTGTACGCGTCGACGTCCAGAGCGTAATCGCACTCGCCAAAAATCCTGAGCACCATGCACGCACCAAGCACATTGACATGGCATATCACTTCATCAGGTATATGGTGTAGGAGGGTGCTATCAAGCTGGAGTTTACTCCAACCAAAAGCAAGTCCCTGATTTCTATACCAAGCCAGTGACCTGTAAGAAGTAACAGTTCTGCATGAAGGCATGTGAACTCAGTCCACTCTTACTGCAGCATAGTCGGAGATTGTTGGGAAAGGAGCCATGCCGCTCAATTTCAAGTCCACAGGAGCAAGTTCTAGGCAACTACCAGATGCCTGATCGGATAGTCAATCCGACTTTGTCATTGGAAAGATTGGGTGGCAAAATGTCTACGGACCAAGTTTGACGGTCGATCCAACGGTCGGATTGGGAGATATGAATTTTCAAAGTTTCCGGGGTCATCGACCGCCGACATCCTGGTGACAATGGGCGATGGCTCCATGCCTTAGCCTGAGAAAAGTAAAAGGCAAGAGATCCAGGGTCAAGACCTGATGGGAGAAATATCCTCAATGGTCCTAGATTCTTGGGTTGCCTTGTTAGAGTGTGCTGACTAGGAAAAAGATACCTCTCCTTACTTTTTAGGTGAGGTGAGATCCTTGTGTGCTAGCCATGGACACATGGCGATTCTCCATGGGATTGTGGGTTATGTGACCACTAGGAGTGTGCCACGAGAGCATTTTCTAGCTCTGTAGGTCGTGTGTGAGTGGTCAGCCTGATTGCTAGGCTGATTTCCTCCCTTGTGTGAGATTATGGACTCTAGTGTGTGCGTCTTAGCCTCCATGGCTAAGTGGTGTGGCTTGTGAGAGGGCTGACTTACCCAATCTCTAACTCTATATGTACTCCATCATTTTGAGTGATTCAACAACCATTCTTCAGCACAAGGGATACCCTTCCAGTCCCACATGCTTGCTGCTCCTAGGCTCCCTCTCTCCTCTAGTTCCAATAGTAATAACCCTATCGTCACTGGAGAAGATCGGTATGCTGGGTGGTAGGCACAGCTTCGGTTACGCGGTACTAGATGTGTAGGTGCAAGAGGTAAGCGCAGGCCAGTTCCACGAGCAATTGGCAATAATGGCAGAGAAACCACTTGTTGGAATTCCTGCGTATTTCTTGTCTCCTTTTTTTCTGATTGTTGTACTCTCTTTGGAGCTTTCCTCTCCTGGCGGTAGGCCCCCAAGCACGTTCATCATACCTAGTCGTTCGATCCTTGACTATAGCCCATGCGCCCCTCGTTGTGATGGACTAGTGTGTGCTGCCTCTGTTCCTTTG
Organism: Penium margaritaceum; assembly: GCA_023375785.1. NCBI lineage: Eukaryota > Viridiplantae > Streptophyta > Zygnematophyceae > Desmidiales > Peniaceae > Penium > Penium margaritaceum. The sequence goes on along the minus strand of SZWC01001271.1, from coordinate 93,968 downwards.
GAGGATTTCCCACGGCGGTCCTCCGTGAATGCGTGAAGAACGCAGGGACTAGATAACCTGGTGATTACGGATCCCGTAGAATGCGTTTGTTGTTGGTATGTCACTACGACGCCGGCACTAGCATTGGTGGATCTTGCCAAAGGTGGGATGCCACGTGCAACCCCCTCCCAGTAAGCTCGGTCTTTGTCCGTCTTTAGTCTCTGTCGCGACTTGCAGTGTGGGTCACGGGGACACCTCGATGAATATTATGTTGTCCTATCATGGTTGGCAGTGGCGGTGATGGTAGTTCTCCTAGAGCTGGAGATGAGACCAAAGCGGGTGGTTGGAAAGTGAACAAGCACATAGACTATTCATTTACAATAGCAATGAGGCTAAGAATGCCCGCACCGAGTAATGTACTGGCTTGGTACACCGCAAGCCAGCTGATCACTAAGGTGATTCCATATGTGCGCGCCGAGCTAACCTGGACCATGCATGCGGCATGGACATTCGTGACCCGGATGAGTAGCATGTCGATTTGTATGCCCGGGACGTCAATACTTGTGGATAAGAGGGAGAAACACAACAGACTCGGCCGGATGAGAAGGAGGCTGAGAACACGAAAAAGCCGTATCGTGAGAGTAGTATGTGTAGCTACGGTATTGACGATGTTCGTGAATTCACGGCCACTGATCAATGCATGGTACCATGCAACCGTTGGTGTCAGTTGTGGCTGGGGTGGTTTCCGCAGCAGCCGAGGCTCCTAGCGTGGGCCCGAGTGAAGATACGCTATAACTGTATCTTGATGCAGATCGCACATGTAGAGATGAAAGGGGCGAGTCCCCGGTGAAGCTGTCGGATTGCATGTGAGGCGAATATCCACGCATTCCAAGTCAAGATTCGCGGTTGTGAACACAGCATCCATCGTGTCCGCTGCACGGGATTGGATGATGAGGTTGTCAATCAAGGGGACTGGAAAAGGGGGATCTCTAAAGAGGGCGGAAATACAGGAGTTTGTAGCAGACCAGGTTGGAGAGTGCGGGGGGGAGGAGCTCAGGGAGGATGGCAAGGACAAGGGCGGGTTGACACCGTGACCTCCCATCTGGTGGCTACCTCAGGATTAGATTGGAGGTATTCCCACACATCCTGCATCGTTAGGGATTTGAAGCCATAGCGAGCGTGGTGGCGCATGCGGCAGGTATTGGTGGATTCTGCAGGTTGGAGAATGGATGGCGTAGGAGGGAATCTGCAGACGTCCTCACCCTAAGGAGATGCAGCAAGAACCTTCTCATCCAACAAGTTCCATGGTGTATGAGGGAATCTGTAGATATCCTTACCCTAATCAGGAGACGTACGGCAAGCTGCTCTTTGTCAGGGATAAAGTCATGCGTAACCCACTCCCATGCGTACTCCATCCCATCTGAAAAGGCAGTTGGGGCTGGAGGAGCCTCATCCTCAAGAGTATGTGTATCAGTCGTCCACCCTGCTTGTAGAAGCCGAGTTGGTGCATGTGCATACCAATTGGCCAACGCAGGATAATATAGGATGTGGAGGTTATAGCCCTAGAGGAGAAGTGCCCACTTAGCCAGAATCCCTTTGTGATTCTGAGTGGTGATGATTCATTCCAATGCCTGATGATCCGTGTAGATGGTGAAGGACTTGTCGTCTTTGATGTAATGGCGGAAGTGTGCTAGTACCAAGAGGACAACAAGACACGCACCATTGACTGGTGGATATTTACGTTCTGCATCATTGAGAGCCTGGCTTGTGTATGCAATAACCCTCTGGACATTTTGTTCTGCTTCTTCGGATAGAATGACACCCAAGACCTCATGAGACCAGTCTATGTTCATGATGAAGGAGAGGTTTGTCATTCCTAAGTCACGTGGCCTGAGGCTCCGGTCTAGAAAATAGCGCCGACGCAATGGCAACTGCCGACCGTCCAAGAGAATTTCACCCAAGGATCACGATCACCCCCAAGAAATTAACTATGCCTCTGGTGAGACCTGGCTACCTTGGTGCTTTCGCTCAATGTCTTAGGGACTCCCGCCCTCTAAGCCTTCTTCTTCCTTGGTATGAGAACCCAATAAATTAAGTCAGCACGCTCACATGAGCAAGATTACAACCACCTTAGCAGTTCATATCAAGCTCAGTCTCTAGCGCACAGCTCAAACAAGAGACATCAAGTGAAGGAGTAGTTGAGATAGTGGCAAGTACAAGGCATAAATAGTTGAGGAGCTTCGGCTGCCAAAGGCACTCGCCTTTGGCAGCCGAAGCGCGTGCGCCTCGGCTAACCCGAAGCGCGTGCGCCTTGGTCGATGTCACTCCTTAAATTATGGAGGTCATCCCCTCAATCAAGGAAGACATCCCCTAATCCAAGGCACATGTTGCATCTTCCAATCTGACTGTTGGATCGGCCCGAAACTTGGACAGCTGACAGTTTCACACTTGCTCTTACCATCGGTATGGTCAAATTAACAATCTGAATAGCCATCATCAGAAAAACCCAGGGGACTTATCCTTGAACAAGGACAGTGCATGCCTGGTCTGTTGGACCGGACCCAGGGGACTTGCTCCACATGAGCAATGCATACCTGGTCCGTCCACTACTTGCCAACTTTGGAGACTAGTGGCCAAGGAGTATTCAAATAACAACAATCTCTCCCTTGCACCTCTAGCCACTTGTCCTGTCTTCAGTCTTCGTCACTTACGCTCTTCATGTCGATACCCTGTCTTCCTACAAGGTGGAGTTCTCGGTGAAGGGGTTTTGTCAGCATGTCTGCCCGGTTGAGCTTGGACGCAACCTGCTCCAGCTCCAGCACTCCCTTAGCAACCAGGTCACGACTGAAGTGGTACCAAACTTCGATGTGTTTTGTACTCGCGTCAAGGTGCCATTTTTGGACATGTCGATGGCACACTTGTTGTCCACCTTAACCACCGTTTTGGCCGATTGAGGTGCTCGTATCTCTTGGAGCAGGCTACGCAGCCACATTGTCTACTTGCACGCTTTCGCTAGAGCAATGTACTCTGCTTCGGCCGTGGAGAGGGAGACGCAGTCCTGCTTACGGCTTGCCCATGACACGGGTCCTCCGTTCAACACGTACACGTAGCCCAACGTGGACTTGCGGTCATCGACATTCTCGGCCCTATCTGCATCGGTATACACCATGAGCTGCAAGGATTCCGACTATGGCACCCCACCGTACTGGATGCCAAAGTGGCGTGTGTCGTTCAGGTAGCGCAAGATCCGCTTCACTGCTTGCTAGTGTTGTGGCCCAGGGTTGGCCACATACCTGCTCACCTGCCCCACAACGTGGCAGATGTCTGGGCGAGTCGCGACCATCGCGCATATTAGGCTGCCCATGGTAGACTGATATGGCACTCTTGCCATGTCGACCTGCTCTGCTTTGTTGGTAGGAGCGACACCTGAGGTGAGGATGCAATCTGCTGCCATGGGGGTGCTGACGGGTTTGTAGTCCTCCATGTCGTACCGCTTGAGGATGTGATCAATGTATTTGGTCTGGCTGAGCCTGATGGTGCCGGCTGAGCAATCCCGCGTGACACTGATGCCTAGGTACTACTGAAGAGGTCCCAGGTCTTTCAACTGGAACCGGCTGCTCAGCTGCATCTTGATGTTCTTCAGCAGCTTTGTCGATGATGCGCACATGATGAGGTCATCTATATAAAGAGCCACCAAGACGAGGCCATCCTCGTCCTCTCGTACGTACATACTGAGGCTGTTCTCGTAGTGACCGTACCCGGACCCCTCCATAAAGGCGTCCATCTCCTTATACCAGGACCTCAGGGCCTGTTTCAGCCCATACAATGACTTGTCGAGCTTGCAAACTTTTGCGGGTGGTGCATCCACCCCCTCAGGCACCTCCATCAGGACTTCTTTGTCAAGCTTTGTATAGAGAAATGCAATCTTGACATCCATTTGGTGAACCTCTAAGTTCTTGGCTGCTGCTGTTGCAAGGAGAGACTAGATCATTGCAAAGGTGACGACAGGCGCGTACGTCTCATCCTACTTGCTCCCCGGCCACTTCGCAAAACCCTTGGCCACCAGCCGCGCCTTGTGGCGGTTGATGGTCCCATCCTGCTTCAACTTCTTGACCATGACCCACTTCTACCCTACAACGTGAGCGCCGGCGGGCCGGTCCACCAGCTTCCATGTCCTGTTCTCCTTGTGCGAGGCCAACTCGTTTTCGATGGCGGCCTTCCACTTGGCCCCATCTGGTAGAGTAAGTGCTTCTGCAACTGTGGACGGCTCTCCCTGAGCCACAAAGTCGTAACTCGGACCAGTCCACTCACCAGTTGTAGCATCAAACTATCGTGATGGGATAGATAAGCGCGAGCTACGTCTTACTACCTGATGCTGGCACGGCTGCTGCTGTTGCTCCTGCTGCTGGTGCTCTTATTACTCTGGTTCTCTTACCACAAACTCTCCCTCAGTCGAAGAGTCCTCATCATCAGAGGAGGAGGAATCTGAATCAACATTAGAGTCCTCTGTTGCGGCTCTCCCTGAAGCTACCACTCCTCTTGCCTCTGTAACCTTGTTGCTACTCCACCCTTGTGGTGCCTCATTGCCTGTCTCCAGGAAAACCAGCCATTCACTCGGTTTGGGCACTGGCTTGTCCTTGAACTGCTGCTCTGCTCCTAGGACAGCCTCGTTGAAGTCCACATCTTTACTACAAATCACTTTGTTGCCTTGTAGGTCCCAGAGCCTGTAAGAGCGTTGGGCACTGTCGTACCCCAAAAGCAGACATTTCTTGGCCTACGGATCCAGCTTACTGGCACCCTCCCTCGTCAGCTTCTTGGCAGAGGCGTGGCAGCCAAACACTCGCAGATGTGAGACATCTGGTTTCTTGCCCGACCATGCCTCTTGTGGGGTCATCGGTGACAGCTTCTTTTTCCTCTTTCCTTGAAGGGCTGATGCACGTGTGAGGTTGATGATGTGAGCCGCTATCCTAGTAGCCTCGGTCCAGAACCGTCCTGGCAGCTTTGCTTCATACAACATCGTTCTTACCATCCATAGGATGGTTTGGTTGAGCCGTTCAGCAACACCGTTGCTCTCGGGCAACTCAGGTACTGTACTTTCTTGCCGTAACCCCTGCTCCACCAGCCAGCCATCACAGGCCTTGTATTCCCCACCGTTATCACATCAATGGACCTTGACCTTCTTGCCGGTCTGCCGCTCAACCATTGCGACAAAGTGCTGCAGATGCTCCTTTATCTCACTCTTCTCCTTCATAAAGTACATCCAGATCTTCCTCGTTTTGTCATCTGTGAAGGTGAGGAAATACCTGCAGCCTCCGACTAAGGCTGTCCGCATCGGCCCGCACACGTCGGTGTGGACCAACTCGAGAGGTTCATTTGCGGAATTTCCGTGCTTGTTCCCCTTGCGCCCTTTCCTCTTAGCCTTGCCCAAAAGGCAGGCCTCACATACGTTCTTCACCTTCCCCGCACCCTCTCCCTTCCCCAAGGCTAGGCCTTGTACCAACTCGTGCTTGCTTATTGTCTCCAACGTAGAGTGGGCGGCGTGGGCCAAGCGCTTGTGCACAAGGTCTTGGCCACAGTTCGCTTCCGATGCCGTGGCAGTTCCAGCGATTGCCTTGGCTTGGATGGGTGCGGTAGCTTCCACTGATCTTGTTATATCTGCTGGTGTTGACGGGCGGCTGCTTTCTGCCTCTACCACGTGACTGCCCCCGGTAGTCATGGCTGCCCCAGCTTCCGCAGCACCCTCTACCTTGGTTTGGAGGCCGTCCACGCGCGGAACATCCGCCACCACACTCTTTGCAGCGTACTGTATTCTCACTGCCAACGTGGGAAGGATAACGACCCTGTTCTTGTCGAAGACGACCGTCATGTGCCGGTCAGTAATGTTGCCGACAGAGAGTAGGTTGGCAGCAAAGCTGGGCAGATAGACTGTCTCGGTGAGCTTGAGCTCCTCCTCCTGGCCATTCACTTAGATGGTGACCAGCTTGTCACCCACCCCTTCAGCTGGTTCCACCCTCCTGTTAGCACAACGGAAGTTGAGGTGGCAGGGGCCCATGGAGGTGAACCCCCGTTTGTCGTTGGTGGAATGGTGATTTGTGCCTGAGTCAAGTGCAAAGGCCCCTGGCTTAAGGAGTGCATTGCCAGCGCCAGTCGTGCCTTGTGCCATCAGTGCGGTGGGCTGCTTCCCACCCTTGCCTCCCTTGTCACCCTTCTCTGCCTCTCCCTTTAGCCCTTCCTTCTTTGCAGCACAGCACTCGCATGCCCAGTACCCTGCCTTGCCACGGTTGTGGCAGTTGCCAGGCCATCGCTTGCCCTTCCCCTTGCCACCTGCCCCCTGCTGCTGCCCTGAGTTGCTAGTGCCGCTACTACTTGTTACGCCCTTAGCGTAGGCTTTGATGTTGGCCTCCCTATGTCTATGCCGCATAGCCTCATTGTGGAAGTACTCTGAGATGTTGGAGTACTTCACGTGGTCCTCTGGCCAGCCACCAATCACAATAATCATGGAGTCCCAGCTTGGTGGAAGAGTCATGAGGAGAATCATCCCCTGCATGTCAGTTTCTAGGCTCCAACCCATGTTGCTGGCTAGCTGAAGGAGAGTCTCAAACTGTTGCAAGAATTTTAGGACGTCCTCGCCTTCAGTCAGCTGCATCCTCAGCAACTTTTGGAGGATGAACAAATGGTTGGCAAGGGAGTCACTCTGGTAGACCTTGCATAGTTTCTTGTATGCCTCAGCTGTGTTTGTGAGGCCAGAGATATGAGAGAGCAGATGTTACTGCAGTGCTGAGACTAGAATGGCCATGCATTTCTTGTTGGCCCGCTTCCACACTACGAGCTCCTCTGGTTGGGATGAAAGTGGTTAGGCAGCCTCCCTTGTGAAGTAGGAGAGGAGATCACGGTCATCGACTATGATATCAAACTGCCATATACAGAGCGAGAACCCTATCCCATCAAATTTAGGAATTGGCGCATGAATGCCACTCCCTGCCTCTACTGTGGACGTAAGTGCTCCAGTGGTGGCCGCAGGTGTACTGGTCCACGAGCCTTCCTCGATGGCGCTCTTGCCTTTCTCCTCGACGGTAGGTGGAGCCATGGTACTTGCGACTCAGGCAGATTTGCTTCCGTTGAGGCCGCTTTGCTAAACCTGCTGTTGATGCCGATATCAGGGTGATGAGAGGTCTTAGACGAAGGGCCGAAGAGGAGCACGTGTAGGTGTGATAGATCGTCTATACTCCTCACGTTTGCTAAGATACTGATCAACATGTATGCTTTTTTTTGCGACTAAGTCATACACTAGGCGTGGGCCCATAACCCTTTTGTTATTCCTAAGTCACGTGGCCTCAGGCTCTGGTCTAGAAAACAGCACCGACACAATGGCAACTGTCGACCGTCCAACCGAATTTCACCCAAGGATCACAATCACCCCCAAGGAATTAACTATGCCTCTGGTGAGACCTAGCTACCCAGGTGCTTCCGCTCAAGGTCTTAGGGGCTCCCGCCCTCTAAGCCTTCTTCTTCCTTGGTGTGAGAGCCGAATAAATTAAGTCAGCACTCTCACACGGGCAAGATTACAAGCACCTTAGCAGTTCATATCAAGCTCAGTCTCAAGCGCACAGCTCAAACAAGAGACATCAAGTGAAGGAGTAGTTGAGACAGTGGCAAGTACAAGGCATAAATAGCTGTGGAGTGCCTTTGGTAGTGAAGCGCGCGTATCTCGGCTAACCCGAAGCGCACTCGCCTGGGCCAATGTCACTCAAATTAAGGAGGTCATCCCCTTAATCAGGGAAGACATCCCCTGATCCAAGACACATCTTGCATCTTCCAATCCGATTGTTGGATTAGCCCAAAACTTGGACAGCTGACAGTTTCACACCTACTCTTTCCATCGGTACGATCAGATTGACAATCTGAATAGCCATCATCAGAAAAACCTAGGGGACTTATCCTTGAACAAGGACAGTGCATGCCTGGTCTGTTGGATCGGACCCAGGGAACTTTCTCCACATGAGCAGTGCATGCTTGGTCCGTCCACTACTTGCCAATTCTAGAGACTAGTGGCCAAGGGGCATTCAAATAACAACAAGGTTGAAGTCCGGGAATTCCAGCATCTGTACTGTGATCAGGCACATCATGATTTATTCTCACGCCGATTGACACGCGGCTGTCAAGATGAAGTCCGTATCCTGATGTGTAAGCTGCTAGAGTGGATGAACAATCATAAATCAAATGCCACTAGAAAGAGACGAATCCCAAGAAGATTTTGACCTGTCTAGCAGAGATGGGCTACCATCATTCTTTGACTACAATGATCTTCTTTGGGTGTATGGTTATGCTCTTTGCACACATGATGAACCCAAGGATCTCCATGTGTTTTGTGCCAATGATACACTTTGCAGGTTTGAGTTTGAGATTGGTGCGGCAAAGGGCAAGAAACGCCGCATCAAGGGAGGTGAGGAGCTCATCAAAAGAATGAGTCAAAACCAGACATTGTCTATGTAACAGCTAACATTGGGGAGCTGGAGGAGGGTGGCATCCATAACGCGATAGAATGTGGTATTGACATTGCGGAGGTCAAAGCCCATGCGTGTTAAGGTATAGAGTCTCTGAGGAGTAACAAACGCGATCTTCAAGATGGAGTCCGGATGCATCGGGACGGCATGAAATGTGCTTTTGACGTCGAGCTGTACAAACCAACTACGGCCCTTGTGTCATTCCTGGATGTCCATAATGAGCGGCATTGGATATGCATCCTCCCTAATGACACGGTTGAGGTCACAAAAGTCCACAAAGAATCGATTGTTGCCATCTGGCTTCTCCATAATGACAAGATTGGCTCGCCAAGGATAGTTTATGGGGATCACCCCTTGCTCTTTGAGTTCTTGAAGGCCATCCTACACAATCTACTGCTGATCAGAGAGGATGCAGTAGACCTTCTGCTTCATTGGCTATGCATCACCGTGATAGGCATTTACCATGCCAATGTTGCATGTAGTACCTACGAAGACTTCCGCGTGTTTCTGTAGGAGCTGCCGCACCCGTTGGCGTTGTTCAGGTATTAGTTGCTCATGGAGCATGTGGTCAAAAGGGGCGGGTAGAGCGGGTCTCACGGATGACCTTGATGGGAACAGATCTTCATCTTCTTCAAAGCCGCCACCCATGCTCCATTACCCCTGTTGCCAGTAGCCAAGAAGGGTGGCCCGAGTGCAAACTTCTATGCTGGATAAATCAGCTTTTTCTTCCACAACGTACTTGTTTCACTCTGTGAATGCTTCAAGTGCCTTGTCAGGGACTCCTCCTACACGCGGAAGTTCTCTCATTTGTCGTGCACAAAGAGGACGCAACTACACCCTACCTATGAACGATTCAGGCTCTTGGCATGAGGGTGGAGGTAAGGAATTATGTACCTGGGTATCCTCCCACTACGCTACCTGAGGGGTGATAGTAGCCACATTGGTAAGAGGGAAAGCCATTTTTGGTGCCACCATGATGAGGGTATACTCTTTTTCACCTTCCAATAATCTCAGTTGCATGACGTCTGAAGGCGAGGCTGGCTTGGCACGACACAAGATAATCCGTGCCAATGAGCATGTCATATGTCTCCACACGGATGACCTGCAGTGTCAAGGTCTCATAAAGCATTCAATTTGCACTAGCAGGTTGTGGACCTCACCCTCCTCCATGGCAAAGCCGCCCGACGCGTTGCTAAAGATGCTGCGGGTGGAGAGGACACGGTCTTCCCATCCGACTGTGGCAAGGACGCAGAGAGTGATAATGGTATGGATGACACGTGTGTTGATGATGGCCACGAACGTCTTGCCCAGGATCCAAGCATTACAGCACACTACCTCATAGTAGGTGTCGTACCGCAGTGACTCTAGTGCCTTGGAGCCCATCCCCAGTTGATCTTGTCGCGTGAGATGCGGACCTTGGGATCAACCTCGACCGGATGCATAATCCACGTACTAGCAGGTGCTAGTTGTTCACGGCGGAGCTGAATGTCCACTTGGGCGAGACGCTGATCGGTCTGCAGAAGCAAGAATCAAGCTCTTTTGCAATCTTGGGGTGAAGTTGAAGTTCTCAAGGAAGGAGACGGTGGCCAGAGGCCGTTGGAGAAGTACCTCTAGTGGATAACAGGGTACATGGTGGATGGGAGGAAGCATTACGGATGATGGGAATGCTACCGTTGGAATCGTTTGCATTGGAGTGGTCTTGGCCACAGGTATAGCTGGTTGCTCCGTCGGTTCTTGCACGGATGCTGCCGTTGCTCCCTTGTGGTTTGCCAACGGTCGCACCGATCGTGTAGGAATCACTTCCTAGAGGATATCATCCCATTGCTCCTCATGCTGGCGGAGCCCCCGTTGGATGTCCAGTCACTTGTGTGGCATTGATTCATTGTCGGTCTTGCTCTATTTGTGCTTCTTTAGTGGTTTCATCGTTCTCCATCACCATGCCGAACCATACATTCCGTGCACCAGCTACGCTTGCCGCGTTGGTCCCTGGTGGAGTTGGATTAGGCACTTCAGTCAAGAAAAGAGGCCTTTACTGGCCCATGCTGCACCCTGTGGGTATTAGTTTGGTTGCGGGTACTTGTTCCATTGGCAATTATATTCTACATCATACTAGCTCCACTGCTCTACCCCTAGATGATGTGTAGGGGGCACTTGATCCCTTTCGCATCGTGGGTAGTATGCCTAGAGATGCTCGAGGCTGCCACAAATGTGATATGTCCTTCGTGGAGGGGTTACTTGTTGGCCTGAGGGTGAGTGTGCACCCTGGAGGGTCCCTAGCAGTGGCTCTTTCACACCACCAACTGTTTTTGGAGAGATTGAAACTATGGAGGCAACTGGTTCCAAGGATGGCAAAATCTGGTCAGAGAGTGAGGCAATAGTTTTGTCCTCAATTGGATGGGAATTAACACTTGATCAAGGCTCACAAGTAGTGGCATTTTATAGCCACTGATCTAAGCTTTCCAGAACACCAAAGCATGCCAGATTTGGAGCTTCCTAGCAGATTCTATGGCTTCTAGAGTGCTCCTTGGTAGGCTGTCCTTTTCCCACCTAGGAAGGCATCCCTTCCCTCCTCTAGAAGCTTCTGCCCCTTCCAAGATTCCTCAACTTGCTTCTAGTAGGAGGGAAGGTGTCCAAAAGACCAAGATACCTCTAGATGCCTTATAGGACAAGTCACCCCTTCTAGAAGGTGTGCCACCTTCCTGGACCCTCACCTGGCCTTCTAGAATCTTAAAGAGGAACTCTAGAGGTTGAGCTAGCTTCCTGGCATTTATTTTCACCTCCCTTGAGGCAGGGCAGAATTTCATCTTGTGGGACTTGAACCCGGGCCCCTGCCTCTAGAGGTGGACACCATTAACCACTAAGCCACTAAGGCTTGTCTTTTTGGTGTTCCTTTTTGGAGTCACTCCTGCCATGGTGAGGAGCATCATTCCAACAATCTCCCCCTTGCGCATCACCCATGGCAGTTGTCCATGCTCAACCTAGAACTGAGGAGACTTTCTCCTCATTGGAGGCGAGCTTGCATTTTATTGCTCCCTCCCACTCGGCCCCATCCTTCTTGTGTAGTGCCTCCTTGAGGCTCCTCTTGCGCGAACCTAGTCCAAATGCTCTTGTCGGCATCATATCTTTTTGTCCTTCTTCGCACACGCCTGCTTGTGCGGGGCTGTTGAGGCGGTTGTTCTTGTTGCTGTCCCCTTTCGGCGCCATCCTCTCCAAGCGCCTGATCCCCCTCTCTTGGAGACCTTGGAGACATCGATCGAATCCCCGCCTCGACGTCCCTCTCCGGTGCTTTGCATTCTTCGTCCGAACTGGCCGGAACATATTCTGCCGGTTGCACATCCCTCGGGCGATCCTCTCCGGCTGGTGCTGCTGCGAGGACGTCACCCTCATTCACGTCCTCCACCGTCTCCCCCTCAAGGAGTGGCATCCACTCCCCCCTCTTGGAGAGACCTGCCTCCTTGTCTGTCCAACGGCTTTTCTCGTCGAATGTGACGTCGCAACTCCGCAGAATCTGCTGCCTCCTTGGGTCAAAGAGCCGATACGCCTTGCTTCCGCTCTCATATCCAAGGAAAATACACCGGCGGGTACGCGGGTCCAGCTTACTCCGTCCCTCACGTGCCTGCACCATTGCATGTGCAACACACCCAAACGTGCGGAGGTGACCCACCGCCGGCTTCCTCCCACTCCACACTTCTTGTGGCGTCTTCCACGCATTGCTCTCCTTGTCCTTCAGCGGCTTGGTCGGCATGAGATTCATGATGTACGCTGCTGTCCTTGCCGCCTCCGCCCAATACCGTTGTGTAAGGCCGGCGTCGCTCAACATGGATCGCACCATGTTAAGGATTGTGCGATTCGCTCTCTCTGCGACGCCATTCTGTTGTGGGGAGTGTGGAGTTGTTTTCTGCCACTCAATCCCCTTGCTCTTCATCCACCCAAGGCACCCCGCATATTCACCGCCGTTGTCACTCCGGAACGCCTTCACCTTNTTCACTGTTGATGGAGAAATGTGGCAGAGTCGGCGGTGCCATAGGTCCAAATCTCCTCCATCCTTTGTTGCAAGGTTGGCGGCGTTGGACCCCACCCGGCTGCTGAGGATCTTTGCGCGTAGCAGGTACAGGTCGTCCTCCCTCTTGGCACGCGCAATCACCTCACCTTTGCCCTCTTTGCGGATGACGGCCTCCTTCTTTGTGAAGAGCACCTCAAGTCCCTTGTCGGTAAGGCGGCTGACGGAGAGCAGGTTTGCCCCAAAGTTAGGCATATGCAGCACATCATAGATTGTGCTCGTGACAGGTTTTCCATCCACAATTGACTCAATGCGGACATTACCCTCACCGGCGTCCACCTCTGTTTTCCAATGGCCACCGTCATGCGTCTCTCCGAGGAGCCGTAGGTGACAAATGCCGCCCTGTTGCATTGCGTGTGGCGGCCTGATCCGGAGTCAATGTCGGTAACTCCCGGATCCTTCAAGTTGGTGGAGTTGTACGCCATAAAGGCGTGCTCATCTTTCTTCCCGCCCCACTGCGACCGATCTGTTTTCTTCTTGGGACAGTTGCGCGCGTAGTGGCCCTCCTTGCCGCAGTTGAAGCACTCCCCCTTCTTGTCACCCTTCTTGGTGCCCTGTTTGGCACCCTTCCACTTGTCGCCTCGGCCTCCACTTTGAGGATGAACCATGTAAGCTGAACTTGATGCCGATGCACTCTCTCGACCGCCACGTCGCATCCACTCATTGCACACATACTCAGCAACCTTCGGGTACTTCAGCTCGTCGGAAGGCCAGCCACCAAGGACTGTGATCATGGGACTCCAACTGTCCAGCAAGGCCAGAAGGAGGATCATAGCTTGCAACTGAGAGTCGACCTCCCAACCCGTGGCCACGCACTCCGCTATGAGGGAATCAATCTGCTGCATGATCTCCATGATGTTGTCGCCTTCGTTGGCTCGGAGGATGACGAGCCGTTTGCAGATGAAGAGCTGGTTGGCAAGATTGCTTGACTGGTAGATGGAGCAGAGTTTTGACCATGCGTCCGCGGCCAGGGTGCATCCTTGGATGTGCCCAAGTTGTGGTGGGCATAAATCGGACACAAGGAGCGCCAACGCCTTTTTGTTGCGCTTCTTGTATGCCTCCTTCATCTCAGCCATTGCAGTCTCCGGCGGAGTAGTCTCATCACCTTTTACAAGCTCAAGCAGTCCCTTGTCGTCGAGGAAGACCTCAAACTGCCACCTCCACAAGGCAAAGCCTGTCCCATCAAACTTAAGGACAGTGCGGCTGCTCTCTTGCTCGCTGGTTGCCATGTCTTGCTGTTGGAAGCGTGAAATCAAGCTGGCTTTGAACCCCTTAGAGGCGTGGGCCCAAAACCCTTTCTTGGACTGAGGGTGAGTGTGCACCCTGGAGGGTCCCTAGCAGTGGCTCTTTCACACCACCAACTGTTTTTGGAGAGACTGAAACTATGGAGGCAACTGGTTCCAAGGATGGCAAAATCTGGTCAGAGAGTGAGGCAANAGCAGATTCTATGGCTTCTAGAGTGCTCCTTGGTAGGCTGTCCTTTTCCCACCTAGGAAGGCATCCCTTCCCTCCTCTAGAAGCTTCTGCCCCTTCCTAGATTCCTCAGCTTGCTTCTAGTAGGAGGGAAGGTGTCCAGAAGACCAAGACACCTCTAGATGCCTTGTAGGACAAGTCACCCCTTCTAGAAGGTGTGCCACCTTCTTGGACCCTCACCTGGCCTTCTAGAATCTTAAAGAGGAACTCTAGAGGTTGAGCTAGCTTCCTGGCATCTATTTTCACCTCCCTTGAGGCAGGGCAGAATTTCATCTTGTGGGACTTGAACCCGGGCCCCTGCCTCTAGAGGTGGACACCATTAACCACTAAGCCACTAAGGCTTGTCTTTTTGGTGTTCCTTTTTGGAGTCACTCCTGCCATGGTGAGGAGCATCATTCCAACATTACTGCATATTGTCCTACCACCTGTTGTTGTGGCTGCCGTAGGTGCCGATTGCTACCTCGTAGTATGAAGCTGCTTCTACCTCTCTGTATCATTAGCTTCTGTGGTACTTTTGTGGATTCATGAGCATGGTGATCTTGTTCGGGATTGTGCATATCACGTTCTATAACAGAACCCACAAGGGAAGGCCTTCACCCTCTTGGCTCTTGGCAACAATGGACCAAAGGAGGAACTTGTCCACGTAGCATAGTATGTCATCTCCTGGTTACATGACATCCTTCTTGATCTTGGAAAGTGCCTCCTCCTTTGTAACGGGTCTAAATCGCAGGATGAAGGCATTGCCGAGATCCTCAAAGGTGGGTTTCCGCACATTGTACCAATTCGCTACAACACCTTGCAGGTGTAGTTCAGCCGTGGCTTGAAGAAGGTCAACTGGAATACGACCAATGGCGCCTTGCAAGGCTATCTGGTGAAGCCAATGCCGTGAGTCCTCGCCTGCCGCGCCGGTGAAGGTGTCCATCTGCGGTAGGTGAGCTGGTTGGTCCAAATGAACTGGGGAAGAGGAGCCCTTCACCATGCTATGGTGAAGGGCTCCCACGATGATTTGGATCTGAGTGGGCTCGCGGGAAGCGGGAGGGACATTGGCGAAGGAGATGGTTGTTTGAGCTGCGTAAGAAATAGAGGCGGCGGCTACTGGTGGACCATGACCGTGCGACTGGCCAACCATCCTAGACTATGTTTGGTATGCCTAATCTCCCGCCGGTGATGTTCCCATGGACATTTGTCCTGTGTGGTGGGACAGGCTCTCTATCCCTAAAGCGGATCCCTACTATGTGTCTACGCTCCAATATTGACTAGACTACGTCTATTGTACTGAGTGAGAGGGAGGGGTCTGGCTCTATTGAGGTTTTATGAGGGGAGTGGTTGTACTCATGGGGTCCTACGGAGGACTCTGACCTCCATAATCCTGCAGCAGATCCTCGGTCATAGATCCTTGCGCGTGCTGCAATCCTTGACGAAGATATGAAGAGTATCCATTCAAGTGGGGTTTCTGAGTCATCGAAGTCTGATGCGGGAGAAATGGGTGGTGTTGTCTTCCCACGTGCTAGAAGCTGCGAGTCTAAGGAGGGCACATCTGACCAGCTCTCATCCATCGGGAGTGGGATGGCAGATGCGGGTCCACTCGGATTTGAAGGGACCGGAGTTGTCAGGTTGGCCGAATTTGCTAGCCGCGGATGGGGTTGAGTAGTGGTCCCAACAGCGGGGTCCACCTGCTATTGTTATGGGTCACATATCCCAATTGAAGGCATCATAGAAACTGGAGTTGCTGTCATCTGGTTGGCTGCGGGGTGGATTGGAGGGAGTTGCTACTGATGTTACTATTGTTGGGAAGGATGAGGATGTGGAGGTGGCTGATAAGTTTGCTGGGTTATTGTGGATTGGCAGATGTAGGGGTACTACTGCCACCCTACGTGGGTATACGAGAAGGCTAATCCTGCTTGTGTTGGCAATCTTCTCGCTAGTCCAATCTATGTGGAGGTCCATTGCGGTTGTTGGCCCTCAGATGGTACGGCAGAAGCCGTCAGGGCGATTAAGCCAGGGGGAGGCATTCAGGGCTCGTAGCATCCCTCAGTTGGGGTGAGATAGTTCTAGAAAGAGAAGTTGGAACTCTGAGGAGGCACACCACCCAAGATGTGTTGGGCCTAGGTTAGGATGGTGGTGAAGTCTAGTGATGAAGCCATGTCGGGTTGTAGCATGTCGAGGGAGGAGTGTAGCATAGTGGGTAATGGAGGTCCGGAGGGTTGCATAAATGTCACCGCTGCTACCTGCTGCATTGGATACGTTGGCATAGCAACGCCTGGCGGGTTCTGCTACCTGCTAACCTGTTCTGCCTGTGTTGGTAGAGTTTGTGGAGTGTGGGCTGCAAACAAGAGAGATAGAGGCACCTACCGAGCATCCTGTTCCTACCAAAGCTGCTCCTCCCTGTGTATCATGACGATTGGAACATCCTACTTCTGCAACATCCCAAGCTCTCCTGAAGGCGTGTCGGGTGTGGCGGAAGCTCTTGATCCCTCCAGATACAATGTTGCCACTTGCTGCTACTGGTATTGGGCTTGAAGGTAGTGTTGCAGCGATTCATCTATTGTTGTGGAAGGCCACTACTGCTTTTGGAGGTTGGAATCCCAACGGTCGGGCGACCCACCCTGTTGGTCCCCAACTGCCTTCTACAGCCGTGGGGACCTGGTGCCCTAGTCGCCCGAAGTCGGTTGCGGTGGCTCTCCACCAAACAACATTGCTCCTTCCTATTGTTGTGGCCACCCAAAAGGGAGGGCCGGATCTAACAAGTATACCTCCACGGCTTGTTCTATAGTGTTTTGCCCCAGACTCCCTGCAATGATAGACCTGTCCTGTTGCCACCTATATTCGAACCTCAAGAAAAATGGTCATGCCACTCACTTCCAAAAAGCATTCCTATGCACTCCCATCCAAAGGATGATGCATCAGGCGGGACGTGTGGAAAGCCCAGCTGCACCCATTCTCTATGCTCTCTATCTCGATGAGATCTTCCATCACAGGCATAGAGCCGTCGTGTGTTCACCAGAATATGTCTTCAAGCTAACTCATAGTGCGATTGCGTTGCTGCTCCCCGTCGCCTAGCTCTGACTATTCTTGTGTGCCCTCCTGTCTCAAAATAATATTCCCATAATGATAGTCATAAATCATATTTGCAAAATGAAAGTCTCAGAATGGTCATCTCAAAATGACAGTCTCAAAATGACCATCACAAAATGTTGGGTTTCAAAATGACAGTCTACAAATAGAGTGTCTCGAAATGAACATCTAAAAGACTTCTCAAAATGACCGTCCCAAAATGAAAGGCTCAAAATAAAAGTCTAAAAAATGATACTATTAAAGTGACGGTCTCAAAATGACAATCTCAAAGCGACAATTTCACAATGATGATCTCAAAATGACGGTATCAAAATGCTTGTCTAAAATAAAAAGTCTCAAAATGACAGTTTTACATAGTAGTTCTAAATAGTCGTTTCAAAATGATATTCTAGGGAAAACACTCTCAAAAGTACAGTCTCAAAATGATAGCATCATACTGACGGTTTCAACATGACTTTCATAAAGGGCCAGTCTCAAAATGACCATCACATCATGGTCTCAAAATGACCATCTCAAAATGGCTGTCCCATAATCACTCTCCCAAAAGCATTGTCCCAAAACAATTGTCTCAAAAAGATTATCTGAAATGACCATCTCAAAATGAAAGTCTCAAAATGACAGTCTTTAAATGATAAATTCCAAATGACGGTCTCAAAATGTCACTCACAAATTGAAAGTCTTCACATTAAATTTTCAAATGGCAGTTTCAAAATGGTTGTCTCCATATAATAGGCTGATGAAAATACTCTAAAAGCTACAGTCTCAAAATGATACCCTCAACTTTTATAATAAAAATGATAGTTTCAAAATGTTAATTTCAAATGCCAAACTGAAAATGACAGCCGCAAAATCAAAGTCTCAAAGTGACATTCTGAAACTGAGTGTTTCAAAGTGAAAACCTCCAAATGATAGTCCCAAAGCAATTGTCTCAAATAACTGTCCCAAAATAAGTCTTTGAAAATGATAGTGTTAAAATGACTCTAAAAATGATAGTCTTAGAATGACTCTTTAAAAATGATAGTATAATAATGACCCTCTCAAAATGACCGTCTAAAATGATAGTCTCAACATGACAGTCTGAAAGTGACAGTCTCAACATGATAGTCTCAATGTAGCACTCTCAAAATGATTGTCTTTAAACAATAGTATCAAAATGACAGTCTCAAAACGATATTCTCTAAATGTTCATCTTAAAATGACTATCCCAAAATCAATATCTTAAATTGAATTTCTCAAAAGGACTATCTCAAAAAAACTATCTCAAATTAAACGTCGTACAATATCAATCTCAAAATGCTAGTTTTAAATTGACAGTCTCAAAATAACAGTCGTAAGATGACATTCTACTAATGACAATGACAAAATGATAGCCTGCAAAAGGGGGTCTCAAAAAGGCTCAAGAAGGCCATCTTAAAATGGCAGTCTTAGAATGACTCTGTGAACATGATAGTATTCAAATGACTTTCTCAAAATGCTAGTCTCAAAATCATAGTTAAAAACTGATAGTCTCAACATGACAGTATCAAAATGAGAGTCTCAACATGATAGTCTCAATGTAATATAAGAGGATCAAATTTGATAGTCTCATATTCATAGTCCTAAAACAACAGTAGTCTCCAGACAACTGTCTCAAAACGATAGTCTCAAAATGACTGTCTCAAAATGAGTATCTTCAAATGAATGTCTCAAATTGATTATCTCAAAAAGACTATCTCAATATAACTATTTCAAAATGAAAGTCTCACAAAGTCACTCTCTAAATACTATTTTTGAATTGACAGTCTCAAAATGATAGTCGTAAGGTAATAGTTTATTGATGATAGTGACTTAATCACAATCTCAAAAGGATCCTGAAATATTACTCTAAGAAAGGCGGTCTCAAAGTTATCATCCCAGAATACCTGTCTCTAAATGATGGTCTAAAAATAGCAATTTCCAAATGACAATCTCAAAATATTGGACCAAAAATGACAGTCTCAAAATGAGAGACTCAAATTGGCAGTCCTAAAATAACTGCCTTAAAATGACAGTCTCAAAATGAGTACCTTAAAATAATAGTCTGAAAATGACTGTCTCAGAAGAATAGTATAAAAATGAAAGTCTCAAAATGATGGCATGAATATAACGTTCTCAAAATCACAGTCTTAAAATGATAATTTACGAACTTAAGTCTCACAATGACAACCTTAAAATGATTGCCTCAAAATGAAAGTCACAAAATGAAAGTCTTTAAATGACAATCTCAAAATGACAGTCTGAAAATGATAGTCTCAAAATGACACTCAATATGACAATCTCAAGTCGATATCCCTGAAATGACACTCTCAAAACGATAGTCTCGAAACAAATGTTTGAAAACGATAGTCTCAAAACAGCACTTACAGAATGACAGTCTGAAATGACAATCTTCAAGGACAGTCTCACAATGACAGTCTCAAGATGATAGTCTCAAAATGACATCACAAAATGGTCATCTCAATATGATAATGTGAAAATGACAATCTGAAAATGACAGTCTGAAAATGACGGTCTGAAAAAACTATCAAAAAATGGCAGTATCAAACTAATGATTTAGAACAATGTTCTTCAAGTGGAAGTCTTTAAATGATGGACTCAATGCGATACTCACAAAATGACTCTCTGGAAATGGCTGTCTCAAAATAACGGTCTAGAAAAGACTGTCACAAAATGACTGTCTCAAAATCAACGTCTCAAAATGAAAGCCTCAAAATAACAGTCTCAAATGGATAGCCTCAATTGACCGTCTGAAAATGACTATCTTAAAATGACAGTTTACAATTATAGTTACAAAATCATAGTGTCAAAATGAAAGTCTGAAAATGATAGTCTCAAAATGACAGTCTCAAAATGATTATTTCAAAATGGTCATCTCATTTCATTGAGAGTCTAAAAATGACACTTGTCAAAAGACAGTCTCATAAGGATGGTCTCAACTTATAGTTTCAATATGATATTATAAAAATGGCACTCTCAATAACCAGTCTAAAAAAGACAGTCTCAAAATGGTTGTCTCAAAATGGTCGTCTCAAACGATAGTCTCAAAATGACTGTCTCAAAATGACTCACTCAAAATGACTGTCTCAAAATGACTATTTCAATGTAAGTCTCTCAAAATCACAATGTCACAATGACAGCCTTAAAATCAGTCTCAAAATGTGTCTCAAAATGAGAGTCTCAAAATTGACAGTCATGGTCAAAATGACAGTCACAATAGGAGAGTCTGAAAATGACAATCTCAAAATGCTAGTCTCGAAATAACATCAAAATGACTCTCTCAAAATGATTGTATCAAAATGATCAGTCTTGAAATGATTGTCTCAAAATAATAGTCTTCAAATGATAGTCTCAAAATGACAGTCTCGAAATGATAGTCTCAAATGATAGTCCCAAAAGGATAGTCTCAAATGGTTGTCTCAAACGACATTCGTAAAATGATTGTTCCAAAGTGACAATGTCTAAATGACAGTCCCATAATGATATTCTCAAATGTCCATTCCAAAATGAGAGTCGCAATATGTCTGTCTCAAAATGACAATCTCAAAATGATTTTCTCAACATGACAGTCTCAATACAATAGTCTCAAAATGATAGTATTTGATCAACAGCATCAGAAACAACAATCTCTGAATGACAAACTCAAAACAACAGTCTCAAATTGACTGTCTCAACATGAATGTCTCAAATTGACTATCTCCAAAACACTATCTCAAAATGCTTATCATAAATCGAAAGTCTCACAATGTCAGTCACAAAATACTAGTTATAAGTTGACAATGTCAAAATGACAGTCATAACATGACAATTCATTCATGATAGTGACAAAGTAACAATCTCAAAATGAGGATCTCAAAACATTACTCTAATAAAAAGCGGTCTCAAAATTCCTATCCCGAAATTCCAGTCTCTAAATAATTGTCTAAAGATGGTAGTTTCCATATAACAATCTCAAAATGACAGACCTAAAATGACTGTCTCAAAATGAGAGACTCAAATTAATATACCTAAGATAACAGTCTCAAATGCTAGTCTCAAAATGAGAGTCTGAGAATAACAGTCTCAAAAGAACAATGTAACAATGATAGTCTCAAAATGACAAGCTCAGTATAACATTCTCAAAATGACAGTCTCAAAATGATGGTTTACAAACTTAAGTCTTAAAATGACAACCTTAAAATGATTACTTCAAAATAGAAGTCACAAAATACAGGTCTTAAAATGATAATCTCACAATGACAGTCTCAAATTGATAGTCTCAAAATGACTCTCAATATGACAGTCTCAAGATGACATCCTCAAAATGACAGTTTTGAAATGATGGTCTACAAAGAGAGTCTCAAAATGACAGTCTCAAAATGATTGTCTCGAAATAAAATCTCAAAATGATCATCTCAATATGATAGTCTTAAAATGACAGTCTAAAAATGATTATCACAAAATGACAGTCTCAAACAGATGATTTAAATCAATCATCTAAAAATGAGTGTTAAAATGATAGACTCAATGCGATATTCTCAAAATAACAGTTGTAAAACGATTGTATAAAAAACCTGTCTCAAAATGATTGTCTCAAAATGAACGTGTCAAAATGAAAGTCTCAAAATGACGGTCTCAAATGGATAGTCTCAAATTTACAGTCTCAAAATGACTGTCTTAAAATGACAAATTATGATGACAGTCTCAAAATGGCAGTCTCATAATGGTTACTTTAAAATGGGCATCTCATGTCATTGATAGTCTTAACATGATACTTTTCAAGTGACAATTTCAAAAGGATGGTCTCAACTTATAGCCTAATATGGTACTCTCAAATGGCACTCTCAATTGCCGGTCTCAAAAAGACAATCTAAAATGGTAATATCAAAACGTTCATCTCAAATGATAGTCTTAAATGACGGTCTCAAAATGATTAACTCAAAATGACGGTCTCAAATTATTATTTCAAGAGAAGTCTCTCAAAATCAATCTCAAAATGACAGTGTTGAAATCACAGTCTCAAAATGAGAGTCTGAAAATGACAATCTCAAAATGAGAGTCTCGAAATGACATGGTCAAAATGACAGTCTCAATATGATAGTCTCAAAATGACAATATCAAAATATTAGTCTAAAAAAAACAGTATCAAAATGACTCTCTCAAAATGATAGTCTCAAAATGATAATCTTAAAATGATAGTCTCTAAACAAGTCTTAAAATGATAGTCTCAAAATGGCAGTCTCAAAATGATAGTCCTAAAAGGATAGTCTCAAAATAGTTGTCTCAAAATGACAGTCTCAAAATAGGCGTCTCAAAATGAACGGCTGAGTGATAGTCCAAAAATGACAGTCTAAAAATGACTCTCTGAAAATGACAAACTATAGATTCCAGTCTCAAAATGACACTCTCAAAATGATAGTCCCAAAACAAAATTCTGAAAATGACAGTCTAAAAATCAAAGTCTCAAAGTGACAACATAAAAATGACAGTCTAAAAATGATGAAGACTCATTTTGAGACTATCATTTTTAGACGACCATTTTGAGACTATTACTTTTGGACTGTAATTGTGAGATTTTCATTTTGAGTCGACCAGCTTGACATTACCATTTTGAAACTGTCATTTTGAGTTCGGTGTTTTCAGACCGTCATTTAGAAACCACCATGTTGAGATGACCATTCTTTATACTGTCACTTTGAGACTGGTATTCTAATACCGTTATCGTAAGACCTTCATTTTGAGACTGTCATTTTATGACTTGCATTTTGAAATTGTCAATTTAACACTATCATTCTAAGACTTTCCATTCAAGACTATTTATTTGAGACTGTCAGTTCAAGACTATCATTTTGTGATTGTCATTCTGACATGATCATTTTTAGAGGACCATTGAAAAATTGTCATTTTGAGATTTTCAACTTGAGACTGACATCTTTGAGAGGGTCATTCTGAGATTGCCATTTAGAGACTAACGTTTTGAGATTGCCGTTGTGGAACCATCTTTGTGAGGCTATCGTTTTGAGTGTCGTTTTGAGACGGACATTTAAAAACTATCATTTTGAGCCTGTCATTTTGAGCGTATCATTTTAAGCCGACCATTTTGAGACTGTCATTTTGAGACTTACATTCTAAGACTGTCATTCTGAGACCATCATTTCAACACTATCATTCTGAGATCATCATTCTGAGACCGTTATTGGATCGTTATATTGAGTTGGTCATTTTGAGACTCGCTGTTTGAGAGTGTCTTTCTGAGACTTTCTCTTGAGTCAATCATTTGCAGAGTGCCGTTTCAAGACTGAGATTTTGTTACTTTCATTTTGAGATTGTCATTTTGAGACCGTCATTTTGAAGCTGTCAATTTGAGACCGTCATTGTGAGAATGTCAATTTGAACAATCATTTTGAGACTGTTATCTTGAGACTATTGTTTTAGGATTGTCCTTTTGAGACCATCATTTTTAGACTGCCATTTTGAAACCATCGTTTTGGGACTATCATATTGAGACTATCGTTTTGAGATTATCATGTTGAGAATATCATTTTGAAAGTGTCAATTTGAGACTGACATTTCGATACCATCATTTTCAGTCTGTCATTTCCAGACTTTCATTTTGAGGATCATTTTGATACGGTCAATTTGAGAGTGTCATTTTGATACTGTCATTTTAAGAATTTCTTAAGACTACCATTTCAAGACTCATATTGAGACTATTATTTTTAGACAGGCATTTGAGACTATCATTTTGGAACTGTCGTTTAAGAATTGTCATTTTGAGATTGTCATTCTGAGAATGTCATGTTGAGACTATCATTTCGAGTATATTACTTTAAGAAAGTCATTTAAAGATCATTATGTGGTGACGATCATTTTAAGATTGCCATTCTGAGAATGTCATTCTGGGACTCTCATGTTGAGACGACCATTTTGAGACTATCATTTTGAGACCGTCGTTTGAGACTGTCATTTTGTTACTATCAATTTGAGACTTTCAATTTTCGATTTTCACTTTGCGACTGTCATTTTTGGATTCTTTTTTTAGATCGTCTTTCTAACACTGTCATTTTATGACTATTGATTGAGACTAACATATTGAGACTATCTTTTTGAGACACTTTTAAGAAACTGCCATTTTGAGACTTTGTTTTGAAACTGTTGTTTTGAGATTGTTGTTTTGGGACTGTCATTTTGGGACTATTGTTTTGGGACTGATTTTTTAACTGTCATTTTGAGACTATCATTCCAAGATGGTCATTCTCACACTGTCATTTTGAGACTGTTATTCTGAAATTGTGAATTTGATATTGTTATTTTGAGACTATCATTGTGACACTGTCATTTTTATACTAGCATTTTGATGCTGCATTTTTTATACTGTCATCTTGAGACTACAATATTGAGATGTCACTTTGAAAACATAATTTTGAGAATTTCATTCTCAGACTATCGTTTTTAGACTCTCATTTGAAACTATCATCTTTAGACCAGCATTTTGAGAGTGTCCTTTTGAGACAACCATTTTGAGACTAGCATTTCAAAACTGTCATTTTGAAACTATCATTTTGAGACTACCATTTTTAAACCGTCATTTTGAGACTGTTGTTTTTAAACTGTCGCTTTAAGATCTTCATTTTGACATAATCAACATGAGACTACCAATTGAGACTGTCATTTTGAGACTATCATTGAGGTCGTCTTTTTTAAACTGTCTTTCTATGAGAGTCATTTTGAGATAGACATTTTGAGACAGTCATTTCAAGACTATTCTTTTGAGGCCATATATTCTATACTTGTCATTGTAAGATATTTTGAGATGGTTGTTTTTACAGTCATTTTGAGACTGTCATTTTAAGACATGTTTTAATACTCTCATTTTTAAAGAGTCCTTTGATACTGTCATTTTGAAACTAACATTTCAAGATGTCACTTTGAAATTATCATTTTGAGACTGTCATATTGAGATTGTCATTTTGAGACTGTCATTTTGATACAGACATTGTGAGACTATCATTTCGAGATTGTCATTATGCAACTGTCATTTTGGACTTTTATTTTGGACAATCATTCTAGAAATTTTATTTTGAGACTATCATTTTAAGACAATCATCTTTAGATTACCATTATGAGACTACCAGTTTTAGACAATTATTTTGGGACTTTCATTTTGAGACGGTCTTTTTAAGACAGTTTTTTTGAGACTGCCATTTAAAGACTATCGTTTTGAGACTGTCATTTTGGGAAAACAAATTTGAGACTGCCATTTTGAGACAGTCATTTTGCGGCTTTCACTTTGAGACTATCATTTTCATGTTTTCACTTTGAGACTAGCATTCTGATATTGTTGTTTTCATAGTGTCATGTTGACATCATCTTTTTGAGACGACCATTTTGAAAGTGTCATTTTGAGGCGAACATTTGAGACAGTCATTGTGAGAGTGTCATTTCATGATTACCATTTTTTTCAGTCACTTCAAAATTGTCCAATTGAGACTGTCATTTCAAGACTATCATTTTAAGATATTCATTTTGATACTTTCATTTTGAGACAGACATTTTGAAATAGTTCTAAGTCACTTTAAGACTCATTTTGAGTCTGTCGGTCTGAAACTGTCGTTTTAAGACTATCATCTTGAGATTGTCATTTTGAAATCATCATTTTGAGGTTGATATTTTGTGATTGTTGTTTTTAAGGCTACAAATTAACACTCTCAATTCAGACAGTCATTTTGAAACTATCATTTTGAGATTGTCATTTTGAGACTATAATTTAGTGACTGCCTTTTTAAGACTCATTTTCAAACTTTGATTTTTGGACCTACATTTTGATTCTGTCATTTTGAGACTATCATTTTGAGACTATCATTTTGAGACTACCATTTTTATTGTGTCAATGTAAAACTACCATTTTGAGCCTGTCATTTTGAGAGGGTTATTTTGAGAATTTTATTTCAAAAAGACTATTTTAAAACTGTCATTTTAAGACTAATATTTAGATTTTGTCATTTTAAGCCTATCATTTTTAGAGTGTGATTGTGAGACTCATTTTGAGACTGTCATTCTAAAACGGTTCCATTAAGACTGTCATTTTGAGACCATCAATTTGAGACAATCATTTTGAAACAGTCTATTGGAGTGTCATTTCAAGACAGTCATTTTCAGACTATCGTTCAAGATTGTGGTTTTAAGACTATTCTTTTTTACTGTCATTTTGTGATTGTCATTTTGAGACTGACGTTTTCAAACTGTTCTTACTTGACAATCATTTTAAAACTATCATTTTTATTTTTGATTTTGATATTGTCATTTTGAATCTCTCATTCTGAAACCATCATTTTGGGATTGTCATATTGAGGCTGTCATCTTAGACTGTTATTCTGACACTGACATTTTGCGATAGTCATTTTGAGATTGTCATTTTGAGACATGAATCTTTATACAGTCATTTGCATAATACCACTCAAAAGTTTGACATTTTGTCACTCTTACTTCAAGAGTGTCACATGAGAGTCATTTTGAGATGGTCAATCTGAAATTGTCATTTTAGACCGTCATTTTGAGATTGTCAAATTTTTACTATTGTTTTGGGACTGTTATTTTAAGATTACAATCTTAAGACTCTCATTTTGAGACTGTCATTCTGAGACTATCGTTTTGGGACTGTCATTTTGCGACCGTAATGTTTTAGTGTCATTTTTATATGACCATTTTGAGATAGCCATTTTGAGCTTATCATTTCAAGACTATTATTTGAGACTATTGTTTTTCACTGTCATTCTGAGACTGTCATTTTGAAAATGCCGTGTTGAGACAGTCATTTTGTGACTATTATCTTGAGGTTTTCAGTCTGAGTTTGAGGTTTTCTATCTTTTTGAAACAATCTATTTGACAGAGTGATTTTGGGACAAACATTTAGAGAGTCACTTTTAGGGTAGTTTTTTAGACTATCATTTATAAGGCTTGTCATTTTGAGACCGTCATTTTGAAACCATCATTTTGAGACTCTCATTTTAAGACTACCATTTTCAAACTGTCATTTTTAAACAGTCACTTTGATACTGTCATTTTGAGACTAAAACTTTGAGATGTCACTTTGAAGTTATCATTTTGAGACTTTCATATTGAGACTCTCATTCTGAGACTCATTTTGAGACGGTCATTTTGATGCAATCATAGTGAGACTATCATATTCAGACAGTCATGTTGAATCTGTCATTGTATACTTTTCTTTTGGACTCTCATTTTAAAGCTTTCATGTTGAGACTGTCATTTGAAGGCAATTAGTCTAAGATTGCCATTTTGAGACTGCCATTTTGAGACTATCATTTTGTCATTTTCATCTTGAGACTATCATTCTGAGAGTGTTACTTTGAGACTATCATTTTGAGAGTGCCATTTAAAAAAAATCATTTTGTGACTGTAATCTTATTGTATTGTTTGAATAATATAATTCAAGATATTCAGTTTGAGATTGCCATTTTTGGACAGCCATTTTGTGATTGCCATTTTGAGACTGTCATGTTGAGATGGTCGTTTGGACTCATCATTTTGAGACTATAATTTTCATGTTGTCATTTCCAGACTATCATTTTAACACTAATGTTTTCAGAGTGTTATTCTTAGACCATCATTTTGGGATAACCATTCAGACACTGCCATTTTGAGATGGACATCTTGAGGGTATCATTTTAAGAGTATCATTTTAAGTCTGTCATTTTGAGACATTTGATTTGAGACGATCACTTTGAGAGTCATTTTGATACTTCCATTTTGAGATAGTCATTTTTTAAAAGTCTTTTTTAGAGTCATTGTAAGGCATTCATCTATCAACTATTGTTCTAAGACTATCATTTTAAAACTATCATTTTTTAGTCTGTCATTTTGAAATCTTCATTTTGAGGCTGTCATTTTGTGATCATTTTGAGACTGCCATCTTAAGAGTATCATTTTCCAGAGTCATTTTTTGAAGTATCATTTTGAGATTGTCATTTCAAGACTATCCGTTTGAGACTTCCATTTTGAGAATTTCATTTTGAGACTGTCAAAGAGAGACTCTCATTTTCAAACTCTCATTCTGTAACTGTCATTTTAAGACTATCATTTTAGACTCTCATTTTGTGATTGTCATTTTGAGACATTCATTTTGAGATGATCATTTTCAGACTGTCATTCTGTGACTTTCATTTTGAGACTCCTGTCAGAGTATATTTCACTACCATAATATCTAAAGTTGGATGGGCACCACACTTGTTTCTACCTTTCACCATTCTCAGAGATCCCGGGTCTTGGTTCCGGAAAATACTCAATTGACCCCTTGGCGGAGGTTCATCTCCTGCAAAGTGCGACCTCAACGGCTCGGACGGCAAACCCGACCGAGCCCTGACGACCGACAAAATCGACCAGCAAATGGTCCTCGCGCTCCAACCAATTACTGGTGCACGGTAGTCGGCCTCCTTTGCTCCACCAACCATGACCGGATGAACCTGCGTCCTGCACTACAAGACAACTGAATGGCAAAGACGAAAATGTAAAAGCGGCGGACCAACAAGCGAGATCAAGGCAAACCCTCGTTGCATCCACACATGGGGCCACACCACGAGGACGTGGGCAACAACTGCAGCAAAAGCAACACAGTAACTATAGTGGTGCTTATTGCACTGCCCACCATGATAGACTAGAGCTAGCATAGCTTTAGGAGAGTACTTAATCTACACCTTGTGCTTAGAACCTGTGCCTTTTTTCATCACTTATTCAGTTCTTCAGTTCTGTATTTCCTTGCTTCTACTTCTGCTTGTGTGTACATTACTTCTGCTCCATTGAGGATACTCGCCTTCCGCCTTTGTCTTTGGATTGTGTTCAACCTGCCCTGTTTTTCCAATATGACATCAGAGCCTGAAGATATTTCGACCTGATCCGTGCGCACTTCGCCCCTGGCGTCCCCCCTCCCCGGCCTTGTCTTCTTTGCTACCGTCCCGCCCTTGCTCTTCAAGCTTCAATTTGGCTTCTCCTTCACTTGCTTGTGAGTGGTTGTTATGCCTTTTTCTGCCATCCGTGACTTGCCCTCCCCTCGGATACCCTGTCAAGTTTTCCCAACGTCATGGCCCTCTTCTTTAAGCTGAAATCCCATGGCTTCATGACTTCTATGCGGGTCGTTTCTCCTGCCGACCTACATCACCATCCTCCTCTCAGCGGCCAGAGGTTCTCTTCATCATCTTCACCAACACCAACTCGGAATCTTTCCCGCCACCATCCATCACGTCCCACCCACTTACTCACTACATGTGGCCCGTCCCTGAACCTGTTCCTTCCACATCAACAGCACCTCCAAATCATGCAACCAACCTCCTCTCTACTGACGTTACCTCTAATGTCATCAACTCCGAACCTCTCGTCAACCCCTTGCTCTCTGAGTCGCAACTACCAACTCCTTCTCAACTACCTGAATTTCCTACTTCATCCCTGCCTAGTGACTTCATCATGCAGGTCCCTCTTCCAGCCCCTACTCAGTCTAGACCTCCTCCGCCATCATCACCACCACCACAAATACCTGACCCACTCCCACAACTGCCTGCTCTCCTTGGGTCTCCTCCGCTTCAGAGCTGCCTTGTCCCTCCGGGCTATCCGCCACAACCCACACCTCCACAAACCACCATCGAGACCGACCTTCTTGATTCTCTCCCTCATCCTACCTTACCACCAGCACCTGCAAACGCCCTGGACCCGCCACAACAGCTCTCCAAGTGGCCACCATCGCTCCCATTCAGGAGATCCCCCTGGATTCATCCTCTCTCTTCCACCACCTGGACCACACATCTCAGTACTCCCTGCAGTAGCATCATCTACACCACCCACCTCCTTGGCGAAACCAGAGCACCTTCTCTTCTCTCTGATCTCTCATCCTCTCCATGGGCATGATGCTCTTGTAAGTTTTATGTCAATCCCATCATTGGTATCCCTTGCCGGCCCCTTTGTCTCCTCTCCTCCACATGCTCTTTTAGCCTCTCTCAACACCATACCAGGAGCTGGACTGGATCTCTTCCTCCTCCTTACTTCTCTTTGCTCCTTCACCTCCTTCCTATCTCCACCCTCCATGAAAGACCCGGTGTTGCCCCCTGTTTTACCCGCACACACTCTCTTCTCCTATTCCATAGCAGCACCTCCTTAGCAACAAGTCCAGTTTTTTTCCTTCCTTCCATACTTGACTCACAGTTTGTCCCTCTTGTAACTGATGGTGTACCGTTGCACGTGGTTATCCACACCACACCCAGGAAATGCACAGTTCCATCGGTACCTTACATGATCATCCTCACCACTCTATCTTTTGTAACCTCCTCCTTGTGGGCCATGATTATGGCAATACGGGTGGTTGTCAAAAAATATTCCACTACCATAATATCTGAAGTCGGGTCTGTACCACACTTGTTTCTACCTTTCACCACCCTCAGAGATCCCGGGTCCAGGTTCCGGAAAATACCCGATTGTCCCCCTTGGCAGAGGTCCATCTCCCGCAAAGTGCAGCCTCAATGGGTCCGGCACCAAACCCAACCGAGCCCTGAAGATCGGAAAAAAGGACCGGCAAACGGTCCTCGCGCTCCAACCAATGACCGGTGTACAGTAGTCAGACTCCTTTGCTCCACCCACCACGACTGGAAGAACCCATGGCCCGGTTTGCACAAGAAGACAACGGAATGGCCACGACCAAGATGTATAAGCGGCGGACCAACCAGCATGATCAAGGCAGACCCTCGTTGTCCCCACACATGGGGCCACTCTGCAAGGACGTGGACAACAGCTACAGCAATAACAGCACAGCAACTACGATGGTGCTTATTACACCGCCCACCATGATAGACTCAAGCTAGCATAGCTTTAGGAGAGTACTTAGTCTACATCTTGTGCTTAGCTCATGTGCCTCTTTTCATCAATCATTCAATTCTTCAGTTACATCCTTCCTTGATTCCGCTTCTGTTGGCGCGTGCATCACTTCTGCTCCATTGAGTGTGCTTTGCCTTTGGACCGTGTTTGGACTACCCCATTTTTCCACCATGTCATGTTGAGACTGTCATTTTAACATCATCCTTTTAGGACTATCATTTTGAGACTATTATTTTGAGACTGTTCTTTTGAGACTGAAATTTCATGACTCATTTAGCAACTGTCATTCTGAGACTATCATTTTGAGACTCTCATTTGGAGACTATCAATTTTGACTCTCATTTTGAGACGACCATTTTGAGAATGCCATTGAGCCCATAATCTTAAGGCTGGCAATTTGGCACTATCATTTTTAGAATGTCATTTTGAGACTATCATTTTAAGATTGTCATTTTCAGAGTGTCATTATGAGATTTTCACTTTAAGACGACCATTTTCAAAACTACCATTTGGAGCTTTTGTTTTGAGACTAATTTTTTAAGAGTGCCATTTTGAGACTGTCATTTTGTGACACATAAACGATCTAATCCCAGAATACTTCTAGAATTATAACCACTTCTCATACACAACTCTCCTCACCTTCTTATCATAACACTTGAGAATTCTCCCCTCCCGTTACTTTGGCATAGGTTATGGAGAACCAAATACCAAGGTAACTAGGAACGTGAGACTGAATCCAAACAGAAGACAATGGAATTTAGAATAAGTAAATGATCCAAGTAATACAATGGACTATGTATAGGAATGAGCCAATAGTCCTACACACTCGACAAACCATGTCGTTGTCCACATGCAAAGCGCCCTAGTAACAAGGTGAGTTCATCGTATTCTGTACTCCAACACACTCTCACACACATACAACTATGAGTACTCCGTCTCTCGTACTCCTAGACACACTTCTCCAAAAGTGAGTGCACTTTGATTCACACTCTCACATGCTCATGTCGAACACTCCATGAAGATTCATGGTTAGGTAGGAGTTTTTGTGCTATAGATAAAAACACTCCTCTCCTCAAAGTTCAGCTCGTCCAAGCTTTTCTTTGTTCTCAACTTGTGTTGTTACTCAATTTGCTTCTTATAATCTCCTATCCTCTTTGCTTTGGAGGCCTTATCCCTCGCCCTCTTCTTTCTAGTACGTGCCTCCTTCCAGGGTTACAATTGTAAGAACTCAGCCACACTGCGAAGTATATCTGTACTTGGTGCAATGGTGCTCACGAACTTGTATCCCTCATGGGGTCCGTCAAGGGGCCAACAATCCTCCATCTTGGCACAGAAGTTCCACAAATCACCTCTCCCAACAAGGTGAAACTCATTGGTCTTCAGGAATATCTATTTGGACGTGGTCCACAGCCGCCGGGCTCCGGCATGGCAGAATCGGCAAAGGCGGCAAAGTGGATTAGCAAGCTAATGTGGCATTGCAAAGCCCTTGCGAGCCGAGCTGGCTCGCGAGTCAAATTGGCGACAACCGCGGGTCAACAGTTTGCGGCAGCATCACGGTAGCGATTTGAAAAAGGAATGTGACTAGACGACAGATTTTGGGACTCAGTTCTGGCCTACCGGAGCTGGTGGAGAGGGAATTGGTTGTGCCTCTGCGGCATCCGGCAGCCTTTTGCGGCACACAGTGAAAACCCTTACCTTAATTATGTTTTTTTTCAACCGTTGGTTCGATGTTTTTAATCGGTGCCTGCCAGAAATTGGTTAAGTTATGGAAGTTCCCCTGTCTATCGTAGACCATTCCGGTTTGCCACAGACTGATTTGACGCGCGAACCAGCAACCTGTTTTTGGGAAATTTCCTGCCAATCTCTGCAGCAACATCCACAAGAATGTGTGCGGTAGACTATGTGGAAGACATTGCGAACGCGCCTTTCATACCGTGCCGGAGCCCGGCAGCTCTAGACCCGGTCCTTTGATCTCGTACGACCCTTGATGCAATGTCCCACGCACCGCTGGTTACGATTCTCCACAGTGCTCCACAACACTGCGTGTCCTTCTTTGAACTTTACCTTTTCTAGCGGCTTGATCTGTTGACCGTCATATCTTGACTTCTGCCGCAACAATGAGTGGTCTCCATATTACCACACTCATGAGAGCGTGGCATGGATGTGTGCAACACTCGTGGTGATTTTTACTTCAATCCTCCCTTCTCACTCTTGTCATCTTCTACTAGTATAATGGGTGAAAACATCTATTTGCGAAGGAATTGGCAGTTCGAGTCTCTCTCATGGGTGAGTTTGAACGGGGTGTGTTGGGTAGAACATTGAACTAACATTCTGTATGACATCGATACGGAGGGTAGGAGTTTGTCCCAATCCATACTCCAGAGTCTTACTCAGAGAAGACTTCAGAGTACAGTTGAAGCATTCCAGCAATCCGGAGGACTGGGAGTGCTCTACCTCGAGAACTCCACGTGGATGTGAAAAAGTGTCATCATTGCCTTCCCTTATTTCTAGATTTCTCTTCTATTGTCATAGTGTACTACCAGCGGGCAGTCATGCCTGCATATGACATCATTGTAGAGGAACTCTGCCACTGTTGCTGCTGATTTTTGTTGTCGTTTTTCTGCTTCTGCTTACTTTATATAGTGGTCAATTGCTACCACCACATGTTCTTCAAGATGGTTTAATCCATGTAGGTGATGTCGGCCACCACACGGTCCCATGGCTCAATCCCTAGAATGGTCTTCCACTTCCGTTCAGCCTTGGAGGTTACCCTCTGGACAAGGCACAGACCACAACTCCTGTGGATGCTCTTGGCTAGGGTGTTGATGCCTGGGAAGTAGTAGCTTATGGCCACAAACCTGGCAACCCTTTCTGGGTCACAATTCTCCACAAGGTATGTCCTTGTCAAGATCTCCTCCTACTCTTGAATCCATGGCACGCGACGCCTCCTCTTGTACTTGTCGCTTACTTCCCTCCAAAGGTCTCCCATGTCACTTAACTCCCTCCAACGGTCTCCCTCATCATCCATAAAGTAGTTCACAGCCCGCATAATGACCCCATTTTTTCTCTACTTCGTCCCACTCTGGCCGGTACTCACAGTCGTTAGCGACGTATTTATGGATGTTCATATCCTGTATAGGATCCACTCTCTTTCTCTTGCCAAGGGAGAAGGCATCTTTGTAATCAACTTGCTCTTCTTCTTCCCACTCTTCTTGGTCTTCCTCTGCTACAAAGGGTTCCTCCCCTCCAAGTAGGCGTGTCCCCTCTCCATACATTCCATCCCATGCATCCCAATGTTGCTATTTCACCACCTGTTGCTTCTGCTGCCGCTAGGGCACTCTTGGTACTTGCATTTGATTTGTTTGGATCCTCTTTTTCATCAATGTTCAGGACGCGTTCTTCAGGTGGATCCCAAAAAATGGCTTGGTGTGTGGTGACCACTTGGGGGGTGGTGTCACCCATTTGTTGGCGCAGGTGCTCCTTTCATCAAAGACCATCACGTGTTACTTTTGACGGGAAGTGTTTGTAGGAGACGATGAGGGCCCTTCCTTCTAGAGAAGCATCTTCTTCCTCCTCCTCTTCTCTTTCCCCCTCCTCTTTCTTTTCATCTTCCTCCCCTTCCTCCTCTTCCTCTCCTTCATCCGTCTCATGCACAATATGTATGGGCCACACTTCCGACTCACTCCTGGCTACTCCTTGTAGGTGTGTTACACTTTTGCTTCTCTTCTGCTTTGATCATCAGCTCCTTGACCTCTCAGTTGGCCTCCAGAGCGACTTGTTTTGTTGCGGGTGCTCCCTGTTGTGCAGCTTCTTTGGCTGCTTCTCCTGCCACAGGACATTCTTCTGCTAGTTGTGCGGTGACCTGTTCTGCGATGGCTGTAAGTGAATTTTTGTTCATCCATTAGAGGAGGGAAGGAGAGGATACCCGGGGTCACGGTTTGGATGGAGAGGAGTGAACGGATATTTCACCAACGGTCAATTGAGGCACAAAAATGATGAAGGATGAAGCTCACATTCGGGAAGCGGCGAGGTGCAAGCAGGACATTTCGAATGAATATTGTCGCCCAGCCGGACTGGCGTGGGAGGAAAGGGAGAGTGACGAGGCTCCCACAATGGCAATAGAGCCGTTCCAAGCCTCCAGGAAAGGAACGAAAGCCAAGAAACCTCATCTCAAGTGCATTTTTATGTGCAAACCATGTTGAGGCACACCAACCGAGGGGCGTGAATAGGGCGATGCGGGTGGAAAAAAAGAGAAGGAGACCGGGGAGGAGGAGTACTACTGACCAAATGGCTCACAGTTATTGACAATTGCCTGAGTGCTAGATCCTGATGCTGGACAAAGTACCCTCTTGTTCACTCTCCAACGATCTATCCTTTTGTGAGCGGTCGTCATCCAAGCCCTTTATCGTGAGCCGTGTGGCTGTCAAGAAGACTGAGAGATTGCTGTTGCTCAGTCATAGTAGACCTCTGAGCAAGACCTACTTCTTGTCTCATGACAAGTTGGAGTAGAGAAGATAGATAGTTGTGTGTGTATGTGTGTGTGTGTGTATCTGTGTGAGTATATGTGTGTGTGAGGCCAGTCCCTCCCATGGGATGGCCACTCCCGGAGGAACACGTGATGAACCCATCATGGCCGGGCCTTGAGTTTCTTGTGGAACACGAGGTACCACAAATAGGGAGGGACGTGCGGGCATCTCTCGTAGCTTTCTACGCCACCTATAGCTACTACAATGTCCCACACTGGTTGGGCATTTGCACGGTGTTGGGAGTGATGCAATGGTCGAATCACCCAACTGGTGGAGAATTGGAGTAGTTCTTGCACCCGTGGTTACGGAGGGTACCCCGTGACAACGAGCCGTAGCCTCTGGAGAACTGGTATGAAGTCACGCACGACGTTTGACACAGTGCCGCCGAAGACGCCGAGGAAAGATCCAAGGCGTGACAAGCTTACGTGCGCTACCAACAGGAGCTCCACCACCTACACGCAAAGCAGTTTGCACCTTCTCATCTTCACGCTGCTGGTGGTCTCCTTGTGCTCAGCCGTGCGGCCCCACGTAAGTCTGCCCAGCTGGTGGCCAGTCGTTGTGGTGTTGTGCACGAGCAGGCTTTCACGGATCATCCATCTCTGGAAGATACTTGGTTTGTGTGTGCTTTTGGGTGACGTGTAATAGGATGGTCATGTGATTAAAGTTAGTTTTATTGTTGTCGTTCAGTATGAATAGTTGAGAAGTACTTTGACAGATCATTTTGTTCAAAATTTGTCCAATGTTGACACTTGGTCCCAAGGCTATTCATGTTCTGATGAATGGTGCACCGTAAAAAATAACCCGAATGAATATAGATAGTGATGTGATTGTTTGTCGCATCAAGATTGGCAAACAATGTGTGATATATCAAACTTATGCTCCCGGGTTGATTTGACCAATCATTCACTGGCAAAGAGTAAAGAGAATTAAGTGCATAGAGGTATCTAGTACATGAGAATGAATCTTGACTGATTGAAGATAGCCATGCGAGGTGCTCAGAAGCATCAAAGTGTCGAGTAGAAGAAAGCAGAACATATACCTACGGGGATTGTGAGGGAGCTCAAGCTGCCGCGGGAGTGTGAATTTCTGCATGTTGACAGACCCCGTTTCGGCCGATGGCAAGAAAAGGTATAACGTTGTGAATGGTGCGGTGAGGTGGACTCACTTGTTTTCTGTGATGATTGTGGCAAGTACCTTCCAATCAGTCTATAGTACAAAGTGGAGAATGTGGCCTATCTTCGACCGGCTGGCCATAATGAGCAACCGGTTGATTGTTTGCCCATCCGATTCACTAGCAAAGAGCCTCGGTTTGTGCCACATCCCCCGTCAACAGACGGTGCACGCCACCGGTGATCAGTTCACGGGAAGCTTGCCATTGCATCGCCGATGGATCTTTCACCGGACAGAACCACGGATTTCTTAGTGCTGGATATGGGCCTCCGATGAAATATGACGCGTGATCCGTTGCCCGGAGTTGACCGCCATCGCAACATGAAGCGATTCGGCAACCCTCAATGCTACGAGGAGAATAGCCCTGAGAACCCTATGAAATTGGACCCCACGTTTGTGAAGGATTCGGTGGATAATTGGTCTCCACAACTCTACAACAAAGACAACGACATAGATCCTCAAGAAGAGGAATTGTTCCACCTCCAACTTCTTGAGGAACTTTGCTAATGGAAGGCGATGCGGCGGACACAGCTTACAGAAGAAGTTGAGGAGGGACCGGACGATGACAGGGTGGACCAACAAGACGGAGTCCAGGAGCA
Source organism: Penium margaritaceum (assembly GCA_023375785.1). Classification (NCBI taxonomy): domain Eukaryota; kingdom Viridiplantae; phylum Streptophyta; class Zygnematophyceae; order Desmidiales; family Peniaceae; genus Penium; species Penium margaritaceum. Next base: position 56,716 of record SZWC01001271.1, on the reverse strand, counting down.
AGATAATTTAATGCAGGTAGAGGACTCTATCTCGGATGCTCACAAGGAGGTGGCAACAGATGATGAACCCGTTGTACTCCAAGAGGACGTCACGCCTGATCGGAGAACCTTGTACGAGGTGGTTGATATGACACCCCTGGAAGAGCTGCAGCGGCGCCTCAACCTCTCCACACCAAGAGAGTCCTCCACAACACCCTCTGTCATTGGAGCATATGAACACGACGAGCTGCATCATCTACAGGATGACAAGCTTCATCGGCCGCCACGAGAGCACTTGTCATGATGCAAGTACACGGACCCCACCTTAGTACTCCGGCTAGAGCACAGGTGTGTCGTACCTACGCAAAAACTGACCTCAAAATCAGTGGTTAAAGCCTCATACACTCTTCCAAAGCTTGATGTCCTTAACGGAGAACCAGAGGAGGATCCGGCCATGTGGCTGTCCAAGCTGAGTACTTGCCTAGATTATGGATTTTTGTCTCTAGACTACATTGTTCTGGCTGTACACCTGGCATTACAAGGGAAAGCACTGGAGTGGTTCACTGCACAGAGCAAGGAAAGGTCGTGTATGGACTTTGACCGCCTGGCAAAGAGAATGACCAAACAATCTGTCTTGATGAGCCTGGAAGAGGCTGAATTACAGATTGTACCATCCAGATGAAGGCCGGTGAGAACATCAAGTTACACAACGACAAGTTCACAAAGATCTCTATACGGTGTATTGACATGCCCTTGCACATGATGAAGGAATACTACCGTGACTGCCTAGTGTCGGCTATTGCTAACACATTGGACCTGTGGCGCTTTGACACTCTGGACACCTTGAAGGAAGAAGCATGACATCAATAAAGGGAGCCTAAACATAGGGCAACATGACCGCAAACGGTGCCAGAAGAACATATGATACCCACCATCCAGTTGCCTTCCCGGGCATCTGTGACCAATCCAATCAATCCACACAACTACCCACTCGGGAGTTGCTATGAATGTGGTGGATTCACTCACAGGCAACGAGACTGTCCCAACCCCACCCTGGAGGACAGGCACAGAGAACCCAGTAAAAGGGCCGTACCCTTGGTAGAGTAGTACCTACCAATATGAGGGAAGTTGTAGGACCCAACTTTGGCATCCGTGGCACCAACTAAGGTAGAAATGGACCAGCACATTGAAGGCCTATGCCAAGCAACGGGGAACAGAGGAAGTATCCGCTGCGAGACAACCATCGACATCCAACGTCCTAGCTTGGAATGTGAAGCTTGGCATCACCCAAACTAGAGACACAACAACTGATACTCTACCAAAGGCCGCGAAATGGGAACTCCTCATAAAAGTAAAAGTGTAAGAGGTAAAAGGGTGGTTGGTAGAGGAAATCTACGAACGTATGTCAAAAATCAAGGAGTAGCAAGAGAAGCTGAAGCGGACCTGTAGACTTGTGTCAATGCACTCTTGGTACAAAACTATGCCTGATTACAATTACACCACCAAAACTTCCATCAAAACCACAAATACGACCCTCCAGGGATCCCACTTCTTCTCTTTGAGAAATCGTGACTTTTGCTTCTCCACCAAATGAGAACAACTTCACATCCAGATCCATGACTTCCTTCCATAGTTCCTTCCTTTTGTTGACCTTTGGTGAATATCTTTGGCAGCATCCAGAATGGCTCCCTGAGTTTGCTGCTATTCTCCAGGAGTATGCTGAGAAGCTCCACCCAGCAAATAGCTGCCTCTGTTGCACTCAAACACCACATGATTGTCTGACCAAAGGAGTGATATGGACCGATCCTAATGTGTGGGAGTGGCAACCAGTGACCTTGAGCCACCACGCCCACAGGCTCCACACCATGAGGTGGCCAGTTCCTATGTCTGGATATGCGGTAAGAATGTTTTGGCCATCATTAACCCCGGTGCTACCCATACCACGGCGACCCTACAAGTCTTGTAGGCGGTCGGCTGGCAACACAAGATCCGGCTAACAAACAAGATTTTTACCACAGCCTTTAGCGGTACGGATGCTAATCATGGTGTCATGGAGAACTTCCCACTTCAGACCGGCCTCATCCTTGAGGTGGTGAAAATGCAGATTACCATTGCCCATACATACGATGTTCTCCTGGACACATATCATCTCATTCCCCGACAAGCAGCAATAGTCTATGCGGATGGAGACCTGCAATTGAAAACATCGAGCCACAACACTTGCACGGTGCTGATTGTTGTACCTCGGACCTCCATTCCTATGAGGTACCAACATCCTTTCTCCTTAGAAGAAGCCCATGCGGAGGACCAGGCCTAAGGAACTCAATTTTACTGTTCCTTAATCATGATGCTACCTTGCTCATTCTACACGATGAAGACGACTAAGAGGAACCGGCAAAACCCTCTCCTCAGCCAAAACGGCCGTTTCCTGAGCATGGTTAGGCTGCTCCGGCAGACGACCAGCCACATCTGCCCTTGAACCCACTACCCAAGCCTTTGTCAGGACCAAATAGTTGACTACCCATGCCTGCACCAAAGAATCCCACTCATGGCTCAACGACCCCCGATACGTCCCGAGTATCCTCCGTAGTTCCTCTCCCTACTCATGCATCCCCACCCTCACTGCTTGTCTACAACAAGTTTGATACGGATGCTCATACAGACGCCATGCGTAAGGGCCAAATGCTTGTATGTGAGGAGGACGTCGTACGATGCAAGGACGATGACTCAGATGACTCCATTGAGGAGCGGATGATAGATGTAGGATGGCTACAACTTGACGACAAGCCACCCCCACGTGCCACTGCTCTTGCTATTGCACTAGGGGGGTCACGCGATTTTAACCTACAGGTTTACACTTATTGGAACCCGAACCCTAACCTTGGTGCTGGCTTGGTGGGTGATGAGGATCCACCACCACTGACAGTTTCGCATTCCGAGCAATGGGGTCACATGCTTCATGAACACTAGACAAATGATCAGGCTTAAGATATTCGTGATCTCCTCTCCTACCATGAGGAAGTTCTTACAATCAAGTTCATTGAGATTGGGGTAGTCGACATTGTACACATAATCAACATAGGAAATGGACCAGCCCACAAGCAGAAGGCTCATTGACTTCTCCAAGATCAGAAGGATATCATCAACAAAGGACTCCGTGAGCTCAAGGAGCGGGGAGTCATTGTGGAGGTGGAGAGTCCATGGCGCTCGAATTTAGTCATCGTCGGGAAACCGGACAGCACAGAGCACTTTTGCATTGACTTCCATGACTTGAAGAAGGTCACGGTGGAGGATATCTCCTACCCCATGCCTCTCATCATCAATATTCAGGAACCACAAAGGGACAAGAGCTGGTTTGCCAAACTTAACGTGAAGTCGGCCTTCTACACCATTCCAATGGACCGTAATTTTATGTTCAAAATGGCAATCATCACGCTTGATGGGCCTAATGCCTTCACGCGCATGCCTTTTGGATTACACAATGCAAGTGCTACATTCCAACGAGTCATGGATCAGGTTCTGAGGGACATCCCCAATGCCTGCTACTATGTGGAAGATATCATGGTGGCGGCATACAGCTTTCAGGAGCTGTTTGCTTCTCTTGATGTTGTGTTCTCTGCTCTCTACGCGGCGAACCTCCGTTTGAAGGCAGCCAAATGCGTCATCGGAGGAGATAGCATTGAGTTCCTAGACTTCATCATTAGTGTGCAAGGGATCTCCATGGACCATGCCAAGATTGCAGCATTCCGTAATTGGAAGCGGCCAATAACCTCCTCTCAAGTTAAACCTTTATCGGGGTTCATGAGCTTCTACCAGAAGTTTGTCCGTGATCATGTAAAGATCGTCCAACCCTTCCAACACCAAACTCACCTGGGCAATCCGTTTGAGTGGACAGAAACGTGTTAGCTTGCATGGACAAAGATCAATCATTGCCTCATCATAGTGCCAATGCTGGAATTTCCAGACTTCCACCTGTCATTTGTCATTACAACAGACTTCTCCCAACAGGACATAGGCACTATTCTGTCCCAAAAGGTGATGGTGGCATGATGATAGTTGTTTGCTTTGGCAGTCAAGCTCTCAACGACACTGAGTCCAAGTATCCTCTAGTGGAAGAGGAATGTCTGGTGGTCTTATGGGCCATTCCGCTTTATCGAGATTATATGAAGAATGTGAAGCCCTTCACCATTCTCACTGATCATCAGGCTCTCCAGTGGTTCTTGACCACACAGAACCACAAGGGAATTCTTGGAAAATGAGTGTTTGTCCTTATAGGGCTACAATCTCACCATCAAGTATCAACCAACATTTGAAAACTGCAATACAGATGCCCTCAATCAGTTGCCCAAAGAAGGCTAGAAAGAGCGGGTGTCTTGTGAGCTAGTGCCAGACGTAACTATCCCTGATGGTGATGTAATATTTGAAGGACAGGTGCGTGACCTCACCGACGAGAAATACCGCTGGGCTTACCTATAGGAGGGCTTCTCTTAAGATGCTGATAAAACTGGCCACATCAATGTTCGCCGCCGCACAGTCTCTTCAAAAACATGTCGGGATGGACTATCACTTGTTTTCTTCAATGCTTTAAGTTTACTTCCTCTCTTGATCTAGACCTCCTTCTCCTTGGGGAACTTACCATGTATGATCATATTGCCATATGGAAGGACTGCATAGTCGACTTTATCAGTGACATCGACAAGTTGTCAAAAAAATTTAAACATGAACTAGCTCGAGGTGGATAAAGCATATTCTCTTAACTGTGGGTAAATGATATTCATGACACTGTTACATTAGTATGATAGGTAATCTCAAGTGAGATCAGCTAATTTCGCAGTCATATTGTCTACTATATCTGATTTCATGTACATAATGCACAACACACGGATGAAAAGACCAAGGCCACAAATGCTTCATACCTTTCAATTGTGTTTTTCAATTGTTTGAATTCCCCTTTGGTTATGTATCAACAACTAATCACTTTCCGTTGTTAATGAACATATGGATTCTGCAAGCTGGATGGATCAAAGATGAAGAAGATGTTGTACCATGGGACATTGTTGGAGCATCGATAATCATTACATCTGTTCTGGCAAGCATTCAATGGCTTCATCGGATCACACACTAGATGGAAGCAATGCCTCTAACTAACAGGTCCAGGTCACACTACTAGCTTGTCCAACGTATAATAGAAAACAACACATGTGAATGATGATACCAATCATTGCTCCAAGATAAACCATTCTCTTCTCTATGTATTCATCATCCTAGTCTCATATTGTTCATCACATTGCTGGACATATGGTTTTTTTATCATCCACACTACTTAGAAAATGAACTGACATGTGCAACTCTTCATACTAATTCTGAAACCAATAGTACTTGCATTGTTCCATTTGTCTATTTTTACAATACTCTAGACATGACCATTTTGTGAGAAGAATGCGACGAGTGAAAATGGCAATGGTAACAGCAGGCAGAAGCAATGAGGTATGTGGAGGCTTGGCAAATAGATGATAGCAGCAAAGAGATGTGAGACATCGCAAGGAGTTAGTCGCAAGAGCTTGAACAGGAGTGGTGAGCCGAGTAGAGCTACAAGGTAGACAGATATCCAGTCAGAGACAGTGGAGTCAAAGCGAGAGTGTTGGGATGCTGAGTGCTCAGCGAAATCATCGGAGTGACGTAGTGAAAAGTCTATAAGTAAGAGTGGATGGCAAGAGAAGAGTGAGTGAAGAACAAGTAAAGTGAAAACACGGCGGCGAAGCCGCGGAACAAAGGCGAATAGGATGAAGAGGACTACTCTGCTTAAACTCGAGGGAATGAACATCCTTGGTAGTATAGATTACAATAGGAAAACATCAAAGCAACAACTTTTTTTGCTAGCCAGACGCGATTGCAACATGGTCATAGTTATTAGGGGCGACTCGCTTCTGGGTCCTTGATCGTGACCAACAATCCATTGGCGAGGTGGTTTGTGTTGGCTCAGTGCGGAACCTGAACCTTATTCAGATCTCGGATTATCTGAGGGATCATGTCAGTATTGACTTCGCTTGCAATCTTCTGACAGCCCCCCTGAATTCAACACAGGAGAGGATGTGGTACACTGGTTAGACATAGGGATTTCCATGTCTCAAAATCCTGTCGTGTGGTTTCCAAATGAGTTGGTGAAGAGAGTGATGAGTCGTGAGGATGAGGGCCTCCTTCAGAAGTGCTTCTATCCAGTCCGTACCAAGAAGGGATATTGAATTTGGGAGACTGAGGAGTACATGTCCGAGATTGAACTTGGGAAATTGAAGTCTTTCCAGATTGAGCAGAAGTTGAATCCTACATTTATGGTAGTTTGTGGAACCATCTCTTTTCCTGTGCGGTTAGGGGATGTAGGCACTCTAGAAGATGAGTAACAATGTGAGCCACTATCCTACTAGGTGTGGACTAGTCAATGAATTTGATTGGTTTCATTGATGGCTCAACACAAGGAAGGGCAATGGCTATGTTGTTGCTCATGGTCTGTTACAGTGTAGGGAGTGCCAAGAGGAACCCTTTATTCATCAAGGCCATCTGAGGAGATAGCCTTGATATGGATGCTGTTCCAAGGGGATCCTGCCACGTGCTCATTCTCCTTGGTATTTTCCTCTAAAAGGGTGATGGTGAGGATGATGGAGATGGTGATGGTGCTGAATGTTGGGGATGTAGGAGTGGAGGGCGCTGTCACAACGCAACTCTCAAAGAGGGCTCTGCCACAGGAAAATCTCTAAGTCTAGGGGAGTGAAGGGAAGTGTAGGAATTCAAGCAGTCAGGACCAGCGGCTACATCGGCTTATCCACCGGTTAGCTTCATCAAGTAGGGAGACAGGTGGTGTCCGGTTCTAGTGGTGTCTTAATTGTGCCTTTGTTGATTGGCATCAGCTACAAATGCAAGTGCTCATGAAGGAGAGATGTGGGTGTTGTGCCCACGTGTGGGAGAAGAAGGTACTCAGGAAACAAGAGCATCTACTTTTGCTAGAGGACTGACAGTTTGTGCCCCCAATTAACTCAAGCCCGACGATCTGGACGACTGGTGGTGTCAGATGCTTTGGTAAGAGGGAGTCTTGCTAATGCTGAGAAGTGGCAAGGATGCAGGTCATCGCAAGATTGGTGGTGTTATCGGGCGGATCCAGGTGTCAGTGTAGAGGAAGGAGGATGACGGAATGGCAGAGGCTTGAAGGCTGAAGTTTGAGTACAGGGATGAAACCATGTGTGCTGATGATGGATCGGTGTGGGTGCACGCCGCCACGAGGCTTGGCGGTTTGACCGAGCAACTCCTGGTAATGAGCTAAGAAAGATGAAGGTAGATGCTTGCGGAGGAGTGATGAACTGGGCGTAGGGGTGAACCTCGTACGCTGCAAGAGTAGAGGAGAGAGATGCGGAAACTGTTTGGAAAGTCATCTGCTCATCACTGCTTCCGTCTCCCGCATCGTCTTCTTTGCTCTGCCCTCCTCTAGCCACCACAACTGCATCAGAATGTGCTCAATCAGCTCTATCAGCAACAACCTCATCCGTTGTCATCTGCCTCCTCTCGTGGTACTCTTGATGACACAGTCATCAAGAGTACCACAAGAGGAGGCAGGCAGGCTACAACTATAGAGAAGAGGAGTCGACGGAGAGAAATGCAAGTTGAGGAGAGAGAGGAGACCAAATACTGTGGGAAGCTTCCACAAAGATGTTGATGGAAGGTGGCTCAAGAGCTGTGTTGAACTTGCTAGCGGGGATGAGTGCCGGACATTGCCACGGGCGTGTGATCAGACACAGGGCGTTGTTACAAAGGTAAGATCTGCCATGGCACAAGGAGTAATTGGAGTGCGGATACTGATGTTAGCTATGACGGAGGGCGGCAATTGAGGCAGCGAAGCAATGACTTGGTTAAGAGGACCCATGCGATGTTGTCTTTTGCTCTGATACCATGTCAGAAGAATGCTGCAAGCAAAAATGGCAGTGGAAATGGCAGGTAGAATCAATGAGGTGTGTGGAGACTTGGTAGATAGATGATGGCAGCAAAGAGATGTGAGACGTTGTAAGTAGTTAGTCGCAGCAGCTTGAAGAAGAGTGGTGAGCCAAGTACAGCTACAAGGTTGACAGACATCTCGTGAGAGAAAATGGAGGCGGAGCGAGAGTGTTGGATTAATGAGCGCTGAGCAAAAGAACAAGAGTTACGTAATGAAAGGTCAAGAGCTGAGAGTGGATGGCGACAGAAGATTGATCAAAGAGCAAGCAGAGCGAAGACACGTCGGTGAAGCTACGAAAACAAATGCAAACATGATGAAGAGACCTGTTTTGCTTAAACTCAAGGGAATGAACATCCTCGGTAATATACATTAGAATAGGACAAAAGCAAAACAATAGCTTTTTTCAGCTAGCCAGATGCGTTTGCAACGTGGTTTCATTTATTAGGGGCAACTTGCCTCTGGGTCCTGGATCGTGACCGACAATCCATTGGCAAGGTAGTTCATGTGGGCTCTGTACAGAACCTGAACCTTATTTAGAGCTCGGATTATTCGAGGAATTATGTCAGTGTTGACTTTATATGCAATCTTCTGCCAGTGATTTTTTACACTAAGAGTTGTTTTTCTACATCTCTACTACAACAATCCATTTCCATAACAGTCATTTATGAATTTTATGATCTCATAAAGTATCTTTTATATTCATATGCGAATGTTAAATTAATCGTCAATGGTAGAGGGGTCACAACCACTCACGATAACACGTACAAGCATTACGTTACTAACACAATGACTATAATGGGCCAATATGAACACTTATTTCATTTGCAACAAGATTGAAAATCACAAAGAGTATAAGATAAGAGGGGTAATTGGACTGAAACAAAAGGCATGCAAGCAAGACACATTCCAAAAAGAAACTCAAACGATGTTCTTGAGAAAAAAATGTGTGAAACAAAATAAGACATCTAGCTAATAGTATTAATTCAATGGACTGTCTTCCGTTACACAAAATAGCATTACGTCTTCCTCTCCTTCCTTCCCTCTCTGTCACCCTCCTAATAATCCTTTTCATCCTTATCCTTGTTCTTTGCATTCTTCTCAATCCTTTCCTTGTCCTTCTTCAACTTGTTACCACTTTGAAAATGGTGACACAAAGCAAGTTTCAACTATCCTCGAACTCGTGCTATCCCCTCCATCAGGTCCATGTAACTGACACATTTTTATCCCTTCACATGTTGAGTAAAGCTGCGAGCAAGCGATTGACGGAGATGACCTATGTTAATGAACAACAATGTAGCTAATGCCTCAGTGACCGATTGAACAACAACTTCAACAATCTGTACCTAAGAATGAGTGAGCTATTTTGATTGCTCTGTCATTCATGTTCCTTGCCTAAAACACGTATAAAGGAGATGGTAGCTCTGTATTTTCTTGATGTTTCCACCTCAAACTGGACAAAGTAGGCTCTCAAACACGCCCAAATTTCCAAGTGTTTCTTGTCTACATCTTGTCTTAAAGCTGATGCCACAGAGAAACAGGCCGGTTGTTATCTAGGCCTCCTTCCTATCGCCTCTACAACACTATCATACTTTGCAATGGACCAACTGTTTTTACTCAATAGGCCACACAAGTCCTCCTTCAAATCCGTTGTAAAGTTATGCATAGAATGAAATTTCCATGTTTAGCTCCTTTTCCGTACACTCAACATAAAAATAAATCTTGAACTCAAGCATCCCTTGGACAGGCCCAGAGGGTTTCCACCATTGCTCAGTACAACTATTCTTAGCAGATTTCGCATGACCTTCTGTCGCAAATGGCACATGTACATAAAATAAGCACTGATAAATATGTGGTTCCTTATGTAAATAACCATCAACATATACGTGTTAAACATGAAGTGTATGTAACGTAAACAATTGTACAACAATAAAAAATACATTGCCTTATCAAACACCCATCTTCATTGCATTGATACTCCCATAAACAAACATAGAGACAATATAACAAATAGATCTACTGTCTTCATACATCAAAATGAGTGTCTCAAAGTTACCCTCTCAAATTGACAATGTAAATTTAAAGACTCAAAATGATACACTCAAAATGACAGTCACAAAATGACAGTCTCGAAATGATAGTCTCAAATTGATAATCTCAGAATGTTGGACTCAATACGAATATCAAAATGATAGACTCAATATCACAGCCTTAGAAGAAAAGTATCAAAATGACAGTTTCAAAGTGATAACTTCAAAATATTAGTCTCAAACTGACTGTCTCAAAGTGACAATATCAAAATGATGGTATCTAAACGATAGTTTCAGAATGACAATCTCAAAATGACTTCCTCAAAATGGCAGTCTCAAAATGATATTCTCAAGATGACAATCCCAAAATAGCTATCTCAAAATGACTGTCTCATTATGAATGTCTTTAAATGAAAATCTTAAAAATGTAGTAAAAAATGTCTGTCTCAAAATGACAGTCTCAATATGGTAGTCTCAACATGACAATATTAATACAATAGTTTCAAAATGAATGTCACAAAATGACAGCCTCAAAATGATAGCCTCAAAATGATAACCTCAAAAGGATGTTCTCAGTTTAATCATCTCGATATGACAGTCTCGAAATGATGTTTTAAAAACTGAAAGTCTCAAAACAATAGTCTCAAAATAACTGTCTCAAAGTGACTGTCTCAAAATGAAGTACTCAATATGGCATTCTCAATGTGACATTCTCAACATTTAAGTCCAAAAATCACAGTCTCAACCGGATACTCTCAAAATGACAGTCTCAAAGTGATAATCCCAAAATGACCGTCTCAAATCGACCATCTCAAAAAATTTAGTATAAGACTGAGACTGCCATAATGATAGTCTCCATGTGACCGTCTGAATGTGACCGTCTCAAAATGACAGTCTTAAAACTACAATCTCATAAGGATCGTCTAAAATCATAGTCATAAAATGACATTCTTGAAATGGCAGTCTCAAAGTGATAGTCTCAAAGTGACAGTCTGAAAATGACATTCTAAAAATGACCGTCTGAAAATGATAGTCTATAAACGATTGTTTGAAAATGACAATATAAAAATAACACTCTCAAGAAAACACTCTCAAAATGAAAGTCTCAAAAGGATGGTCTCAAAAAAATTGTCTAGAAAAGAATGTTTTAAAAAGAATTCATTCAAATGACAATCTCAAAATGCCAATCATAAAATGGTAGTTTCAATATGACAGTCTTAAAACAACAGTCTAAAGAGGCTGTAAAAACATGACAATCTTGAAATGACTGTCTAAACATGAAAGTCTCAAAATGAAAGTCCCAATATGGTATTTTCAACATGACTGTCTTAAAAACAAAATAGTTTCAAAATGACTATGAGAAAATGACTTGCAAAATGACAGTCTTAAATTTGTATCTTAAAATGATAGTCTAAAAATGACAGTGTTAAAATGACAATGTCAAAATAATAAGGTTTAAAAAGTCTCAAAATGATAGTAGAAAAAATAGCCTCAAAATGACAGTCTTAAAATGAAAACCCAAACATCACAGCCTCAAAATGACAGCCTCAAAATTACTAACTCAAACGAATAGTCTCAACATTACTATTTCAGCAAAACAATCTCAAGATGACAATCAAAATGGGAGTCTCAAAATGAGGCTGTAAGAAGTCGAGTCATAATGTGAAATTCTAACTATGACAGTCTTCAAAGGACAAACAAAAATTGAAAGTCTCGAAATGATAGTCTCAAAATGATAATCTCAAAATGATTGTCTCAAAATGACATTCTCAATTTGGCAGACTCAATATGACAGTCTCAACATGATAGTACAAGAATTAAAGACTCAAACATATAGCCTCAAAATGACCATCTCAAATTGATGATCTCAAAATGATAGTCTTGTAATGATAGTCTCAATGTGATTGCCTCATGGTAACCTTCTCAAAATGACAATCTCAAAAGGACCATCTAAAAACAACAGTCTCAAAATGACAGTCTTACTATGGCAGTGTTAGAATGATTGTCTCAAAATGACATTCTTAAAATAACAATCTAAGATTGATAGTCTCAAAATGACTGTCTAAAGCTTAAGGTATCAAAAGGATGGTCGCAAAATGACAGTCTCAAAATGATACACTCAAGAAAACAATCTCAAAATGACAAACTTACATTGATAGGCTCAAACCATAGTCCAAAATTGATTGTTCGCAAATGAATGTCTCAAAATGACAATCTTAACATGGCAGTTTGGAAATGGCAGTCTAAACATGAAAGTCCCAATATCATACTATCAAAATGGCTGTATAAAAAGGTAGTCAAAACATGACAATCTCAAAATGACTTTCTAGTTATGAAAGTATAAAAAAAGAAAGTCATTATATGGTAGTCTCAAAATGATTATCTCCACATGAAAGTGTCCAAATGATAGTGTGAAAAAATGAAAGTCTCAATATGATTGTCTCAAAATGAAAGTCTGGAAATGACAATCTCAAAACGACAGTCTCAAAATGACTGTCTCAAAATGACAGTCTCAAAATGACAATTTCAACGTCTCAAAATAATAGTCTCAATATGATAGTTGCAATATGAAAGTCTCAACGTGACTGTCTCAATATGACCATCTCAAAATGGTAGTTTCACAATGACAATCTTAAAAGGACTAGCTAAAGATGGTAGTCTCAAAATGACTGTCTCAAAATGGCGGTCTCAAAATGGCAATCTCAAAATGGCAGTCTCAGAATGGCAATCTCAAAATGGCAGTCTCAAAATGACAGTCTCAAAATGAAAAACTTACATTGACAGTCACAACATAAAAGTATCAAAATGACAATCCCAAAATAATAGTCTTTAAATAATGGTCTAAAAATGAATGTTTCAAAATGATTGTCTTGAAATGGCTATCTCAAAATGACAATTTCAAAATGACAGTCTCAAAATGAGAGTAAAACTTACACTCTCAAAATGAAAAGTCTCAAAATGACATCCTTAAAACAACTGTCTCAAAATGACAGTCTTAAAATGACAATCTCAAAATGAAAATCTCAACATGAGTCTCATAATGTTAATCTAAAATGACAATATCAAAATGACAGTCCCAAAATGAGTCTCTAGATGAGTCTCAAACTGACAGCCACAAAATGAGTCTTTAAATGACTGTCTTGAAATGATATTCTCAATATTAAAATCTCAGTATGATAGTCTCAAAAAAATCTTCTCAATATAAAAGGCTCAAAATGACAGTGTCAAAATGACAGGCTCAAAATGACATTCTTCATACAACAATCTCAAAATGACATACTGAAAATGACATTAGGATCTCAAAATTATAGTCTCAAAATAAAAGTTCCATACTTACAATCTCAAAATGATGGTCTCAAAATGACGGTCTCAAAATGACAGTCTCAAAATGACATTTGTAAAATGACGGTCTCAACATTTCAGTCTCACGATAAGAGTCTCAAAACGATGGTCTTAAAATAGCAATTGCCAAATGACAGTCTCAAAATGACAATTTTGAAATGACAGTCTCAAATTGGTTGTCTTTGAATGACAGTCTAAAAATTATAGCCTTAAAACAAGGTTAAGAATATGCCAGTCTCAAAATAAGAGTTTCAATATGAAGGTATCAATATGACAATCTGAAAATGACGGTGAAAAATGACACAGAAAATTGACTAACAAAATTACAGTCTCTAAACAATAGTCTCAAAATGATGGTCTCATAATGATAGTCTCCAAATGACATTCCGAATGTGACAGTCTCAACATGATAGTTCCAAAATGACAGTCTGAAACGAAAGTCTCAAAATGAGTGTCTCAACACGAGTATCTCAAAATGACTAGCTCAAAATTAGTCTCAACATGAAATTCTAACTATAACAGTCTCAAAATAAGAATATGTCAAAGAGATAGCATTAAAATGAATGCTCCCTAATGATGGTCTATAAATGACATGCTTAAGAGGACAGTCTCAAAATGACGGTCTCAAAATGATAGCCTGAAAATGGCACTCTCAAAATAATAGTCTTAAAATGACACTCCTAAAAGTACAGTCTCAATATGACAATCTCAATATGAGAGTCTCAATATGATAGTCATAAAATGACAGCCAAAAATGGATGATCTCAAAATGGGACAGTCCCAAATTGATAGTCTAAATTTGCCAGTCTTAGAATGATACTTCTACAATGATAGTCTTGAAATGATAGTCTCATAATAACAGTCTCAACATGACATCCTCAATATGATAGTCTAAAAAGGCAAACTTGAAATGACGGTCTCAATATGAAGGTCTGAAAATAGCAGTTTCAATGACAGTCTCAGTGTGACATTCCTAAAATAACAGTCTCAATTGTAATAGTCTTAAAATGATAGTCTCAAAACGTCTGTCTCAAAATGACAATCTCAAAACGATAGTCCCAATATGAGCGTCTCAATATGATAGTCTCAAAATGACAATCTTAACATGGCAGTCTCAACATGACAATCTTAAAATGATTATCTCAAAATGATAGTCTCAAAATGGGAGCCTTTAAATGATAGCCTAAAAATGATAGTCTCAAATGACAGTCTTAAAATGACAATCTCAAGGTGACAGTCTCAAAATGACAGTTGCAACATGACAGTCTCTTAATGACATTCTCAAAATGACAACCTCAAAATGATAGTATCAAAATGACAATCTCAAAATGACAACCTCAATCATAAAATGACAGTCTTAGTGTAACTATCTCAATATGAAAGTCTCAAAGCGACTAGCAAAATGAGAGTCTCAAAATGACAACCTCAAAATGGGAGTCTTAATGTAACAATCTCAATTTGACAGTCTCATGTGATGGTCTCAAGGTGATACTCCAAAAATGGTCGTTTCAAAATCATGATCTCAAAATGATAGTCTAAAAATGACTCCTAAAACCAAAGTCCTAAAATTAGAGTCTGAAAATGACAGTCTCCAAATGGCAGTTTCAATGACAATATTCAAACAATAGTAAAGAAATGACAGTCTCAAAATGACAGTTTTGAAATGAAAGTCTCAGCATGACAGTCTCAAAATGAATGTCTCGAAATGATAGTCCCAAAACAAGTCTTGAAATGACGGTCTCAATATGACAGTCTCAAAATGACAGTCCGAAAACAACAATTTCAATATTAAAGTCTCAATATGACAGTCTCAATATGATAGTCTCAATATGACAGTCTGAAAACAACAGAGTGAGTCTCAAAATGACAATATTAAGATAATAGCCTTGAAAAGATCGTAGAAAATGACACTTTTTAATAGGTAGTCTCAAAATGGTGGACTTAAAATGACAGTCTCAAAATGACAGTTTCAGTATGACAGCCTGAAAACAAGTCTTAATATGACAGTCTGAAAATGGCAGTCTCAAAATCACAGTCTTAAAACAATAGTCTCACAATGATAGTCTCCAAATCATAGCCTCAAAATGCCTTTCTCAACACGAAGGTCTCAGAATAACAGTCATGAAACGAAAGTCATGAAATGACAGCCTCAAAATGATAGTATCAAAATGACACTCTCGGAATGACAGTATCAAAATGTCAATCTCAAAGTGGCAGTCTCAAAGTGGTAGTCTCAAAATGGCAGTCTTAAAATGACAGTCTCAAACTCATAATCTCAAAACGACACTTTCAAAATGCCAGTCTCAAAATGATAATCTTACATTACAGTCTCACAATGACTGCCTTGAGATTAATGTCTAAAGAATAAAGACCAGTTGACAGTCACAAAATGACAATCTCTAAATGACAGTCTCAAAATCATAGTCTCAAAATGAGAGTCTCAAAATGTTAGTCTCAAAATAATGGTCTCAATATGACAGTCTCAATAAAAAGTTCTCAATATGGCATCCCTAAAAGGACAGTCTCAAAATGTCAATCACAAAGTGACAGTCTCAAAATGATAGTCTCAAAATGATGGTTTCAATATGAAAATCTCAGTATGATAGTTTCCATCTTACAGTTTTAAAACGACAATCTCAAAAAGATAGTCTCCACATGACGGTCTCAAAATGAAAGTCTCGATGTGAGAGTCAAAAGTGAGGAACTCAAAATGACAGTATCAAAATGCTAGTCTCAAAATGGTGGTCTCAAATGACGGTCTCAAAATGACAGTCTCAAAATGACCGTGTCAAAATGACAATCTAAAAATGGCAGTCTGAAAATGACAGTCTTCAAATGATAGTCTCCAAATGATAGTCTCAAAATGATAGTCTCAAAATGACAATCGGAAAATGATGGTCTCTAACTGACAGTCTCAAAATGATATCTTCATTGACTGTCTCAAAATGACAGTTGTAAAATGACGGTCTCAACATATTAGTCTCAAAATGATAGTTTCAAAATGGTTGTACAAGTATGACACCATCAAATTACAGTCTTAGAATGACAGTCTCAAAATGCCAATCTCAATGCAAAAGTCTCAAGTGATAAATTCAAAATGATAGCCTTAAAATGATAGTCTCAATATGACAATCCCAAAATGGTCTTCAAATGGTCTCAAAATGATAGTTTCAAAAATATTTGTCTCAAATTGATAGTCTCAAGTTAACAGTCCCAAAGTGACAGTTGCAAAATGACGGTTTCAGAATAGCAGTCTCAAAATCATAATCTCAAAAAGACAGTCTCAAAATGACAATCTCAATGCGACAGTCTCAAATGACAATCTCAAAATGACAAACTAAAAAAGATGGTCTTAAAGTGTCATAAGATTGTAGCGAGAGTGAATGGCAATGGAAGAATCAGGTAGAAGCAATGAGACATGTGGAGGTAAGTTAGGCAAATAACAAGAGCAAGGGGATACTAGACGTCGCAAGGGGTTAGTCGCAGCGGCTTGAAGCGAGTAGGTGTCACGAAGTGAGGTACAAGGTAGACAGGTAGTCAGCGAGTGCCGGCTGAGACGGAGAGAGAGTGATAGGTGGTTGAAAGCTGAGTGATAGAGCGAGAGTGACAAAGCGAATAGTCGGGGGCTTGAGAGTGGATGGCAAGAGTAAGATGAGCGAAAGTCAAGCAGAGCGAAGACACGGCGGCAAAGCCGTGGAACCAAAGGCGAACACGATGAGGAGAATTGATTTGGGTTAGTTGCAAGGAAATGAACATCCTCAGTATATACAACAAAACAGGACAAAGCAACAAAGACGACAACTTCTTTCCGCTAGCCAGACGCGGGTGACACGTGTCACTTAATTAAAGGAACACTTGACTGTCGATTAAACAATCGGATGACCGAAGAGCCCTTTGGTCAAGTTGGTTTTGATAAGACTTGAACCTTTATTCCAAGACTCAGAGTTTCTGAGAGGTGAGACAAGTGAGGCTGGTTCTCACTCATTTCCAACACTCTCCCTGAACTCATCATAACACTTTATGCGGTTGGGTACTCGTCATCCGAGGAGACAACTTGAGGATCTTCTGGTCTTCTTCTCGGAGGCGGAGGCCTTGACAATCAACAAGGTGTGGGAGCAGAAGCTGGTATTTTGGAGGGCACCAGTCCCATTGGCCGAGAAGCCTAAATTTCAGGATTGTTGAGTGGTCTGGGCCTCCCTCGTACACACTACAGTCAAGTGTTACAAGTGATCCAACGGATGGAGTATCTATGTGATTGGATGATGCAATGGAATACATTGTCAGTGATGATGTAGAGGAGGGCTCGGACCTGGTACAAGATATAGAAGAAGTCATTCTAATACGCTCGATCAAGACGATGAATGAAGGGACTGTCTTGGCGTGGATATTCTCGTTCATCGCCTATGATCACAATGTAGAAAAATCCTCGCAAAATGATTATGGCAGTGGTTGAGCCCAGAGCGTCATGCTAGACACTGAAGTTAGAGGTGTCATCATCATTGAAGTAGAGGAGTGGAAGTCATTGAGCAAGGACCATGGTCGGCCACCAAGTAGCATGGCTTGGTGGCTCCAATGGTTCAAATATTTTCTTCATCGCTACGTAATCTGTTCTCATTTTTAGAGCGATGTAAAGAGCACTACCAAGATGCCTTATACTGGGTCTTCTTTGTACTTTTGAGAGCAGGGCTGATGGGAGGTTCTGCGGCGCGGATGATGAAAAGTGGAAGAGTCTTTGACAGGAGGGGTGGAGCTACTGCTGATGGAGAAGCGTGACGGCATGGTGTAAGTGGAAGGACGCGGATGACATGACTGATAGTTTCTTTGCAAACGCAGTGACGTTACTGGGCGCCGAGCTGAGGCGGATGAAGATGAGACATTGTGGAGTCTCATGAGTTGATTTTCAAAGAGTGCGTGCAGGTGTAGGCCACGTTGGCTTGCAGACGTTTCGGCGTGGGTGCATGTCGTCACGATACAAGCGATACAACCGGGCAGGTCCGTGCACCAAGCGGATGACTAAAGCTAATGGGAGGCGGGAGAATGATGTTGATGGAGTGGGTGGAGGGGTGAAACCACGTGCGCTGCTGAGTAGAGGTATAGAATGCAGTAAGGGGAAGGCAAAACGCCAACGTGTCGTGAGAAATTCAGTGCTAGCGTGGGTGCAGGCCATTATGAAGCGGGCTTGTGCAGATCCTTGTGCTGGTGGTAGATGCGGAAGTTTTTTTATGAGGGAAGAGGAAGCTTGATGATGATGGAGGACAATGATGGTAACAGTTTGGGCACAAGGGCGAGCCTCGTGCGCTGTGGAAGTTTGCGTGGGCGCAGGTTGTCACAAAACAGGCGATGCGACTGGGCGGATCCAATTTCCGAGCGGAGGATGGTGCGGGAAACTGAGCAAAGGCTGATGACGGAATGGGCGTAGGGACGGAACCACGTGCGCTGATGAGGATGACGTTGATGATGATGAGGAGAAATCTGATGCAAAAGTAGGCTAGAGGAGGCTGATGAAGATGCCGATACGAGGCAAGGAGATGAGGCTGATGGAGCAACGGTGGCAAGAGGACGATGACAAGGATGTAAGGTGAGCTACAAGAGAGAAGAATGAAGTAACCAGTTGCTCTAATGCCAAGAGAGTGACGGCTTGTTCTCGGGTTTGCCCGAGGCTGACGGGCAAGAAGACTAGTGGTGTCCGATGTCCTGACGTCAGACAAAAATCGGCTATTACTAACAACGAGAAGACGCGGTGCGAGAGGGCAGCTCAAGAAGATGGGAAGATGGAGGCAATGTGGCTGATATGGATGGAGTAGATGGAGCAGATGAAGCAGACGGGGACATCTGTGGCAGCTCGAGGAAGGTGGGTGAAAGGTTCTTCAGGAAGATAAGATTGCGAGCGGCAGGAAGCTTTAAGGAAGATGGCGTCAGGTGACGGCTCAAGAGCTGCTTGCGGCTGTTTTCGACGAAGTGTTATCAAATGTTTGCCACGGGCGCAGATTGGGCGTAGGGCTTGATCACAATGACAAGAAGTGGTTTCAGCTTGAGAAGCAATTGGAGTAGTGCTACTAATGTCACCTGCTGTTGAAGTTAAGCGACGTGAAGTGGCGGCGACGGTGGCAGATGAATGCTGGATAGAAGAGTAGTGATTTCAATAGCAAAGTGACAACTGGGTCACAGGGCAGCAGGTGATGTTGCCTGATGCTCTGATACCATTTCAAAAGATTGTACCAAGAGGAAACGGCAAAGGCAAAAGCAGGTAGAAGCAATGACACATGTGGAGGTAAGTTAGACAAATTATAGGAGTAAGGGGACACTAGACGTCGCAAGGAGTTAGTCGCAGAGGTTTGAAGCAAGGAGATGTCACAGACTGAGATACTAGGTAGACAAGTAGTTAGCGAGTGCCGGCTCAGACAGAGAGAGAAAATGATAGGTGTTTGAAACCTGAGTGACAGAGCGAGAGTGACGGAGCAAAGAATAGGGGGCTTGAGAGTGGATGGCGAGAGTAAGATGAGCAAAAGGCGAGTAGAGTGAAGACACGGCAGGGAAGCTGTGGAACCGAAGGCGAACAGGATAAGCACATCCGTTCTAGGCTAGTTGTGAGGGAATGAACATCTTTGATACATTCAATAGAACAGGACAAAGCAACAAAGACAACGGTTTCTTTCCGCTAGTCGGACGCGGGTGACACGTGTCACTATATTAGAGGATCACTTGACAGTCAGTTAAACGGTCGGATGACCAAAGAACCGTTTGGTCAAGTTGGTCCCGATGATACTTGAACCTCTATTTGGAGACTCCGATTTTTGGAGAGGTAAGAGAAGTGAGGCTTGTTCTCGCTCATTTCCAACATAAAATGATAGCCCCAAAATGATTGCCTCAAAATGACAGTCTTCAATTGCCATTCTCAATATAGCTCTCTGAATGTAACAGTCTCTATATGACAGTTTTAAAATGATAATCTCAAAATGACAGTCTCAAAATGATAGTCTCCATATGACAGTGACAGTCTCAAAATGACAGTCTCCATATGACAATATCAAAATGATCGTTTGAAAGTGATAGTCTTAGATGAGAGTTTCAAAATGGCAATCTCAATGCAAAACTCTCAATGTGAAAGTCTCAATAAAACATTCTTAAGGTGAGAGTAAAGAAATTAGAAAAAAAGACAAAAATTTTCACTCTAAAAATGACAGTCTCATAATGATGGTCTCATAATTATGTCTCCAATAACAATCAAGATATGACAGTCTCACTATGGTTGTCTCCAAAATGACAGTTTGGAATGATAACTCAAAAGGATAGTCTAAAAACGAGTGTATCAAAGTGATTATCCCAAATGGACTAGCTCAAAATGAGAGTCCCAATATGATATTCTACAAATGAGAGTCTCAAAATGATGGTCTCAAAATGGCATGCTTACATTGAGAGTCTCAAAATGACAGTCTCAAATTGACACTCTCAAAATGACAGTCCCAAAATGACAGTTACAATGTTACAGTTTTAACAAGATAGTTCCAAAATGACAGTCTCAAAATGATAGTCTTTATATGATAGTTTCAGAATGAATATCGTAACCGTCTCCAAAAAACGGTCTCAAAATGATAGTTGCAAAACAATATTCTCAAAAGTGCAATCTCATGTGACAATTTTAGGACGCTAGTTTGAAAATGATAGTCTAAAAACAATTGTTTTGAAATATTTCTCCAAATGTTAGTCTGGCAATAATAGTCTTACAATGACGGTCTCAAGATGACGGTTTCAAAATGTCAGTCTCAAAATGAAAGTCGCAATGTGACATTCTCTGTATGACAATCTTTTTATGACAGTCTGAAGATAACAAAGTGATAGTCTCAAAATCACAGTGACTAAGTAATAGTCTCAAAAAGACCATATACAAACCACCATCTTTAAATGGCAGTCTCAAAATGGTAGTCTAAAAATGACAGTCTCAAAATGACAGTCTAAAAATGATGGTTTTAAAACGATAGTTTCAAAATGAGTCTTAACATGACAGTCTCAAAATGAGAGTCTCAAAATCATAGTCTCAAAATGACTGCCCTTAAACGAGAGTCTTAAAGTGAAAGTCTTAAAATGAAAGTCATAAAACAAAAGCCTCAAAATTACAATTTCAAAATGACTCTAAAAATGATAGGCTCAGAATGAGTCTTAAAATGATAGTTTGAAAGTGACCGTCTTGGAATGATAGTTATAAAATGACAATATCAAAATGACATTCTCACAATTTTGGTATCGAAATGCGAGTCTCAAAATGGCAGTCTCCAACTGGCATTCTCAAAATGGCAGTCTCAAAATCACAATGTCAAAATGAGTGTCTCTTATTTCCAGTTTGAGAATGACGGTCTCAAAATGACAACCTTAAAATGACAGTCTTAAATGACAGTCTCAGTATGACAGTCTCAAGATGACAGTCTAAAAATGACAATGATAAATTGAAAGTCTCAATGTTACAACCTCAACATGATAGTTCCGAAATGACGGTCTCAAAACAATTGTCTCAAAATGAGTAACCCGAAATGACAGTCTCAAAATGATAGTCTCAAATGAAAGTTTTAAAGAAAAAGTCTGAACATGACAGTCTCAAAATGACACCTTTCAAAAAAGTCTCAAAATGAGATTCTCGAAATGACAGTCTCCAAATGACAGTCTCAAACCAACAATATTTTTAATCACGGTCTTAAAATGACGGTCTCAAAATGATTGTCTGAATATGACAGTCTGAATATGAATATCTCAATATAACTGATTCAATATGATAGTCTCACATTGATTGTCTCAAATTGATAGTCTAAAAATCATGATTTTTTAAAAAATAGTCCCAAAGGACCGTATAAAAATGACATGTTTGAATGGAAGTCTCAAATTGGCATCGCCAAAATAATACTCTCAAAATGAGTCTCAAAATCACAATATCATAGTTACTGTTTCAAAATGACATTATTAACACGATGGTCTCGAAATGACAATCTCAAAATGACAGAATCAAAATGACCATCTCAAAATGTCAGTCTCAAAATGACAGTCTTAAATGATAGTCTCGAAATGACAGTCTAAAGATGACAGTCTTAAGATGCCATTCTCAAAGTGACAGCCTCAAAATGACGTCTAAAATGACAATATCACGATGACAGTCTAAAAATGACTGTTACCAATTGACAATCTCGTAATGACAGCCTCAATATAACAACCTCAAAATGAAAGTAAAAAATGATAGTTCTAAAATGAGATTTGCAAAATGACCGTCTCAAAATGATAGT
The DNA here is from genome assembly GCA_023375785.1 of Penium margaritaceum. Classification (NCBI taxonomy): domain Eukaryota; kingdom Viridiplantae; phylum Streptophyta; class Zygnematophyceae; order Desmidiales; family Peniaceae; genus Penium; species Penium margaritaceum. The sequence continues at coordinate 34,124 of SZWC01001271.1, read as the reverse complement.
CTCAATGTGACAGTCTTATATGATAGTCTAAAAATGACAGTCTCAAATGACAAACCCAAAATGACAATCTCACAATGACAGTCATGAAATGATAGCCTGAATGTGACAGACTCGGTATGACAGTCTTAACATGAAAATTCCAAAATGACAGTCTGAAACAATAGTCTCAAAATGATAGTATCAAAATGGTTGTCTTAAAATGATAATGTTAAAAACATTGTTTTCATGTGACATTCTTTAAATGACAATCTAAGTTTTACAATCTCAAAAGGACAATCTTAAACTAAAAGTATCAAAATGATTGTCTTTGAACAATAGTTTTGAAATCATAGTTTCAAAATGACATTCTTCAAATGACAATTTGAATGTAATTGTTTCAATGTGAAAGTCTCAATATGATAATGTCAAAATAATAGACTCAATGTAATGAGCTCAAAATGGCATACCAAAAATGACAGTTTCAAATTGTCAGTCTCAAGATGGCAGTCTTAACATAAGTGTCTCAAAATGACGGTGTCTTGTGACAATCTTAGATTAAAGACTCAAAATGATCGTCTCAAACTCATAGCCTAAAAATGGTATGTTTGCAATGAGAGTCTCAAAATGAAAATTTAAAAATGATAGTCTTAAAATGGCCTATTTAAAATGACTGTCTCAAAGGGAAAATCTGAAAATGACAGTCTCAATTTAACTGCCTTGACATGTCAGTCTCAATATGAAGGTCTGAAAATCACAATCTAAAACTGATAGTTTCAAAATGATAGTCTCAAAATGAAGTATTAAAAATGACATTCACAATATGACAGTCTCATATTTACAGTCTCAAAATGACAGCCTAAACCCTAATCCCTAAACCCTAAATGATAGCCTAAACCCTAACCCCTAAATCCTAAATCCTTGACCCTAAATGATAGTCTCTAAGTGACAGTCTCAAGAAGAAAGTGTCAAAACGACAATCTCAAAATGATAGTCCCAAATTGACGGTCTAAAAATGACAGTCTCAAAATGATAGTCTTCAAATGATAGTCTCAGGATGATAGTTCCAAAAAAACAGTTTAAAAATGACAGCCTCAGTATGATAGTGTCAAAATGACATTCAAAATGACAATCTCAAGATTACATTCTCAAAATCACAGTCTGAAATGACAATCTTAAAATGGGAGTCTCCATATAACAACCTCAATATGACATTCACAAAATGAATGTCTCAAAGTTAAAAACTCAAAATGATAGTCCAAAAATAGCAATACAAAGATGAAAGTCTCAAAATGATTCTCTAAAAATAAGAGGTTCAAAATGACACTCTCAAAATGTCATTCTGAATATGATAGTCTTAAAATGACAGTCCCAATGTGACAGTGACAATATGACACGCGCAACATGATTGTCCTAAAATGACACTTCCAAACAGTAGTCTCACAATGATATTCTCGTAATGACTGTCTGAAAATTATAATCTCAGAAAAACTATCTCAAAATGGCAGTCTAAAAATGACATTCTTAAAATGACAATCTCAAGATGACAGTCTCAAAGTTATAGTTTCAAATGAGTCTCCAAAAGACAATTCAAAAATGACAGTCTCAAAATGACAGTCTAAAAAAATGAGCCTCAATAGAATTTTCTTAATACGAGAGTCTCAATAAAACAATCTTAAAACTATAGTCTCAATATGATAAGCTCAAATTGCCATGTTTAGAAACAACAGTCTCAAAATGACACTCTTGAAATGACACTCTCAAAATGACAGTCTTCAAAATGACAGTCTCGAAATGACAGTCTCAAGATAGCATGTTCAAAATAATACACAAAAAAATCGCTCTAAAAATGACACCCCATATAACTGCCTCAAAATGACAGTCTTAAATGACTGTCTCGAAATGTTAGTCTCAAAATGACAGTGTCAAAATGATACTCTAAAACTCAGTCTCAAAATGACATGTTTAAAATGGCAGTCTCAAAATGACAGTCTCAAAATGACACGTCTAAAATGTCCGTCTCAAAATGACAGTCTTAAAATAGCAATATCGGATGGGAGTGACAAGATGAAAGTCTCAATGTTAGAGTCTCAATATAACGGTCTTGATATGATAGACGCCAAATGATACGCTCAACATGACAACCTCAATATGACACTCTCAAAATGATAGACTCAAAATGAGAGTCTCAAAATGACGATCTCTAGATGATAGTCTTTAAATGACAGTCTTAAAATGACAGTATTAAATGAAAGTCTAAAAATGACACTCTGAAATTGATAAGCTCAATATGAGAGTCTCAAAATGATTGTCTTTAAAAAATAATCCAAAAATGATAGTCTCGATGTAACTGTCTCAATATGACAATCTCAAAAATTTCAAGGTGACAATCTCATATTGACAGCCTAAAAATGATAGCCTTAATATAATAGCTTCAAAATGACAGTCTCAAAATGATAGTCTTAACATGATAGTTTCAAAGTGACACTCTGAAAATGACAGTTTAAGAATAATAGTTTCAAAATGACAGTCTCAAAATAATAGTCTCAAAATGATAGTCTCAAAATGAAAGTCTCATTATAACCGTCTCTATATGACAGTCTCAAACTGACAGTCTCAAAATGATAGACTCAAATTGATATTCTTAAATGGTAATCTAAAAATGAAAGTCTCAAAATGACAGTCTCAAAATGAAAGTAAAGAAATGGACTGAAAATTGCCAATCTCAATATGATAGTCTGAATATCACATGTGCAAAATGACATTCTTAAAATGACAGTCTCAACATGGCACTCTCAACCTAAAAAAGACAATCTCAAAAGATAGTTCCAAAACGATAGTCTCAAAATGACAATGTCAAAATGATTATCTCAAAATGACAGTCTCAAAGTGACAGTTCAAAAATGATAGTCTCAAAATGACAGTCTCAAACTGATAGTCTTTGATTGACCGTCTTAAAACAAAAGTCTCCAAGTGCCGGGCTCCAATTGACACTGAATAAAACTGTCTTTATATGACGGTCTCAACATGATGGTCTCAAAATGGCAGTCTCAAATTGATAGTACGAAAGTGGCAGTCTCAATAAGATAGTCTCAAAATGACCATGCAAACTACATAGTTTCAAAATGATTATCCTAAAACGACCGTCTAAAAATTTCAGTACCAAAATGACTGTCCTAAAATGACAGCCTTAAAATGATGGTCTTAAAGTTATAGTCTCAATATAAATACTGTAATATGACAATCTCGATATGACAGTCTCAAAATGACAATTTCAAATTGAGAGTCTCAAAATGAGTCTTCAAATGACAGTCTTAATATTACAATCTCAATATGATAGTCTCAACATGACAGCCTCAAAGTAACAGTCTGAAAATGCCAATTTGAAACTGAAAGTCTAAGTGTGACAGTATCAAAATGGCAGTCTCAAAATAATAGTCTCAAAATGACAGTCTCAAAACGACAATGTCAGTATTATAGTCTCAATATGAACGTCTCAAAACTACACTCTCAAAATGATACTCTTAAAATGACAGTCGCCTAATGATTGTCTGAGCATAGCATTTTTAAAATGGCAGTCTCAAAATGATAGTCTCAATATGACAGTCTCAATATGATAGTCTCAAAATGACAGACTCAACTTGATGGTCTCCAAATGATTATCTAAAAATGATTATCTTATAACAAAAGTCTCAGAATAATAGCCTCGAATGCGAGTCTCTAAATTGCAGCCTCAAAATGATAGTATCAAAATAATAATATCTACGTGAGAGTCTCAAAATGATACTCTCAATATGATAGTCTCAATATGATAGTCTTAATGTGACAGTCTCAAAGTTCCTGTTTCAAAATGACAATCTAGAAATAAAGGCCTCAATGTGATAGTCTCACTACGAAAGTCTCAAAATTACAAATGCATAATAATACTCTCAAAATGATAGTCACCAAATGGTTGTTTAAACATAGCATGTTTAAAATGACACTCTTGAAATGATACTCTCAAAACGGCAGTCTCAGAATGACATTGTTAATGTAATTTTCTTATTATGACAGTCTCAAAATAACAGTCTTAAATAAATAGTCTCAAAATGACAGTATCAAAATGATATTTTCAAAATGATAGTCTCATAATGACAGTTAAAACACGACTGTCTCAATATGGCAGTCTCAATATGACAGGTGCAAAATGACATACTCAAAATAACAGTGTCGTAACATGACAGTCTCAATATGACAGTATGAATATGACGATCTCCAACTGACAGTCTCAAAACGAGAGTCTCAAAATGACAGCCTCAAAATGACATCTTTGCACAAAAGTCTCAAAATGACAGTCTCAAAATGATAGTCTCACAAGGATTGTCCCAAAATTAAGGTCTCAATATGAAAGTCTCCACATGATTGACAGTCCCAAAACAACATTCTTAAATGATTGTCTCAAAATGATAGTATGATTGTCTGAAAAGGGTTATCTCAAAATGAGTGTCTCAAAATGACAGTCTTAAAATGAGAGTCTAAAAAAGACAATCTCAAAATGACAGTATCAGAATTATAGTATCAAAACGACAGTCTCAAAATAACACTCTAAAATGGGCAGTCACAAAAACACAGTCTTAGAATGTTAATGTCAAGATGACAATCTCACTATGAGTGTCTCAATATGAAAATCTCATAATGACAGTCTCCATATAACAGTCTCACATTGATAATCTCATAATGACGGCCTCATATCATAGCCTCAAGATAATAGTCTCAAAGTGACAGTCTCAAATGACGGTCTAAAAATGACAGTCCCACAATGACAGTCTCAAAGTGACACTCTCAAAATGACTGCTTAAAAATGACAGTTCCAAAACGATAGTTTTAAAATGAGTGTCTCAAAATGATAGTCTTAACATCACTATCTCAAAACGCTAGTCTTCTTATGACACTCTCGAAATGACGTGTTCTAATTGACAGTCTTGAAATGAGAGTCTCAAATCAATAGTCTCACAATGACAGTCTCAAAGTAGAAGTCTCAAAATGGTACGCTAAAAATGAGTGTCTCAAAATGACAGTCTCAAAATAGTAGTATGAAAATGATAGTTTCAATATAACCGTCTCAATATGATAGTCTGAATGTGACAGTCAAGATGAGTCTCAAACTGATAGTCACAAAATGACATTCTCAATATGATAGTCTCATAATAATGGTCTCAATATGACGGTGTCGATATGACAGTTTCAAAATGGCAGCCTCACAATGATACTCTTAAAATGATTGTCTCAAAATGATTTTCTTAAATGGTATGTTTAAAATGACAACATCAAAGTGGCAGTCAAAATATAATTGCCTCAAAATGACAGTATCAATATTAAAGTCTCAAAGTGAAAGACTCAAACTCAGAGTTTCAAAATGATAGTCTCAAATGACAATCTTGAAATGAAAGTCTGAAAATGACACTCTAAAGAAGAGAGTCTAAAAATGACAATGTAAAAATGATAGTCTCAAAACAACAATCTCAAAATGACATTCTCAAAATGAGAGTCTCAAAATGATTGTCTCAATATTACTATCTTAAAACAACTATCTGAATATGGTAGTCCCCATGTGATAGTCTCAATATAATAGTCTCAATACAAGTGTCTCCGAACGACGTTCTCAAAATGATAGTTTCAAAATAGCTTGTTGAAATGACCGTCTTTAAAATGACTGTATCAAAATGACAGTCTCAAAAAACCCTTTCTAATATGAAAGTCTTAATATGATAGTCTCAAAATGACAATCTAGAAATGACAGTCTGAATACAAATATTTCAATATGACAATCTCAATATGACAGTCTCAAAATGACAATCTTAAGATGAGAGTCTCAAAATGATTGTCTTGAAATGACAATCTCAAAATAAAGTATTAATGTCACAGTTTCAGAATGAAAGTCTCAAAAAATAGTATGAAAAGGACAGTCTCAAAATGACAGTCTCGACATGATAGTTGTAATACAATAGTCGCATAATGGCATGTTTAAAATGAAAGTCTCACAATGATGGTCTCAAAATGACATTTTAATAAAACGGTCTCAATATGACAATCTCAATATCACAATCTCAAAATGAAAGACTCAAAATGATAGTCTCAAAATAAAAGTCTTCAAACGATAGTCTTGAAATGAGAGTCTAGAAGTAGCATGTTTAGACTAACAGTCACAAAATGAGAGTCTCAAAGTAACAGTATCGAAATGACATTCTCAAAATGACAATTTCAAAATGATGGTCTCAATATCACTGTATTAATATGAAAGTGTTAAATTGAGAATCTCAAAGTTATAGTCTCAAAATGAAAGTCTCTAGATGATAGTCTGAAAATGGGATGTTCAAATTGACAGTCTATAACTGACAGTATCGAAATGAGAGTTTCAAAATGACGGTCTCAAAATGACAGTCATAAAATGATAGTCTCCATACAACTATCTAAATACGATAGTCTCAATGTGTCAGTCTGCAAATGTCAAACTCATATTGACAGTCTTAAAATGAGTCTTATAATGACACAATGAAAATGACAATCTCAAAATGAGTCTCAAAATGGCAACCTGAAAATGATAGTCTTAAAATGACAGTCTAAATATAAAGGTCGCGATATGAGTGTCCCAATATGAGAGTCTCAAAATGACATTCTCAAAATGACAATCCCAAAATCATAGTCTCAAAATGATGCTCTCAAAATGACATTTTGAAATGACCGTCTCAAATTGCCAGTCTTCATATAACCATCTCAATATGAAAGTCTTTATATGACAGTCTCAAATGTCAGTCTCAACATCATGGTCTCAAAGTGACAGTCTCAAAATGATAGTCTCAAATAGGCATCTTTAATCTAATTGTAAAAAAATTACAGTCTTAAAATGATAGTCTCAAAATGATAGTCTTAAAAGGATAGTCTCAAATGATAGTCTCAAAAGATTAGACTGAAACTAATATTCTCAAATGACAGTTTGTAGATGATAATCTCAAAATGCCATTCTCAAAATGGTAGTTAAAATATGACAGTCTCAAAATGAGAGTCCAAAAATAACAGTCTTCATGGAGTGTCTTAAAATGAAAGTCTCAAATGATAGCCTTAAAATGACGTCTCCAAATGGTAGTCTCAAACTAATAGTCGCAAAAGGATAGTCTCAAAATGATAGCCTCAAGATTTCAACCTACAAATGACAGTCTCAAAATGAATGTAAAAAAAAAAATAGTCTCAAAATGACAATCTGAAAATGACAATCTCAACATGACAGACTCAACATGATAATCCAAGATAACAGTTTCAAAATGACTCTTTCAAAATGACTTTCGTAAAATGATAGTCCAAAAATTGCGGTTTGACAGTCTTGAAATGATAGTTACTTAACGAGAGTCTCAAAATGATTGTCCTTACATGACAGCCTCAAAATGACTGTCTAAAAATAGCAGTCCTAAAATGATAGTATCAAATGACCGTCTCAAAGGACAGCCCTAAAATGGCAATCTCACAATTACTATCTCAACATGATTGTCTCAAAATGACAGTCTTAAACTGACAATCTCAAGATGACAGTCTTAAAATGACAACCTCACATGATAGTCTCAAAATGATAGCCTAAAAACGACGGTCTGAAAATGACATTCTCAATACAACTATTTGAATATGACAATGTCAATATGACAGTCTCATAATGACAATCTGAAAATGGGAGTCTAGTCTAAGAAAAACACTCCTAATATGATGGTTTTAATATGATATGCTCAATATGGCAGTCTTAAAATGACATTATCAAATGACAGTCGCAATATGACACTCTCAATATGACAGTCTCAATATGACAATCTCAATAAAACAGTCTCAATATGACAGTCTCAGATTGACGGTCTTAATAAAATAGTCTCAAAATGACAGTCTCAAAATGGGAGTCTCAAAATGCTAGTCTCGAAATGGCACTCTCAAGATGACAGTCTCAAAAGGAAAGTTTCCAAATGACCGTCTCAAAATGACTGCTCCAAGATAATTGTCTCAACATGAGAGTCTCAAATTTACAATCTCAAACTGGCAGTCTCAAAATGAAAGTCTCAAAGTGACAGTATTAAAATGACAATCTCAGTGATAGTCTCAATGAAAGTCTCTGAATGACAGCCTCAAAATGATACTCTCAATATAATAGTCTCAATACAATAGCTTTATATAGAGAGTCAAAATATGACAGTCTCAAAATGGTACTCTCAACATGACAGTCTCAACATGAGAGTCTCAAAATGACACTCTTATTGTGATAGTCTCAATATGATAGTCTTTAGATGACAGTCTCAAAGGGACAGTCTCCACATAAGTGTCTCAAATGACAATCTCAAAACGACAGTCTCAAAATGACATTCTCAAAATGAGAGTCTCAAAATGACAGTCTCAAGAAAACAGTCTCAAAACGACCGTCCAAAAATGATAACATCAAAATGATTATCTCAAAGTTAAGTCTCATTATAACTATTTCAATATGACAATCTGACTATAACAGCATCAAAATGATAATTTAAAAAATGAGGGTCTCAAAATGACAGTCTTAATATGACAGTCTCAATGTGAAAATGCCAATATAAAAGTCTCTGAGTAACTATTTAAACAAGATGTTCTAAAAATGAAGTTCTTAATGTCATAGTCTCAAAATGATAGTCTAAAAATAAAAGTCCGAAAAGAACAATCTTAAAATGACAATCTCCATATGACATTCTCAACATGGCTATCTCGATATGATAGTCTCAAAGTAAAGGTCTCAAAACTAATTTCTCAAATGACTGTCTTAAAACAATTGTCTCAATATGACAGTCTCAAAAGGACAGTGTCAAAATGAGAGTCTCAAAATGTCAATCCGAAAATGACAGTCTCGAAATGACAATCTCAAATGACAGTCTTGGAATGACATTTTCAAAATGATAGTCTGAAAATGGTCTAGTACTTGGTGGTCTTGTGGAAGAGGGAAAAGATTGGCAGGGAATGTGTTTGTGGATAAGGCATGTTAGGAAGAATACTGGGGTGAATTTTGGGTCCACGGAAGGCATAAAACATGGTGTAAGGGTCAGTTGCGGATTTAGGTTGTTTGGGGTACTATCAGAGGGGTTTTATAGTGTGCGGAGTGCTTGAAAAAGTGTAATGAGCCAAGAGAGGAATGTGCATGTTTGGGAGGATGTTTGGTGGCTATGTTGAGGTGGAAGAGCTGTGGAATGATGCTAGTTGCCTAACCCTAGGACTTGCCTTGCTAGTAACAACATGGGAGCAAGATACAAGGCGCGGGAGGTGCAGATGATTGCCACAATGTTAACTCGCAGATTTTCCATATTCTTAAAGATGTCAGAGCCACTTGTGTGGGCAGGGAGGGTGCAGATAGATGCCTCAAGGTGCATGTGCGAATTTGGTATTTACAAAGGAGGTGTGTGAGGGTGTAACAAGAGGTGCAAGAGATGTAGACAAAGGGAGGGGTAAGACAAGATTCAAGAGTATTGTACAAGACGCGTGAAGACAACCGGACCAAGAAGTGGCGGGAACCGCAAGGTGCAAAGAACAAGAAGTGGAGGGATGCGGCACAACAAGCAAGAGAGTAACAACAATGTTGACACTTGACTCATGTGTGGGGAATAAAGTAGTCGGTGTTGGATGTGAATGCAAGGGACCGTGACACAGCGGGGAAGGGTGTAGCGCATTACATGATGAACTTTGTTCCATTCAGTTAGAAGGTCGTTGACTACACTTCACTTGTTGATGAGAGTCGATTTAGTTGAATTAACTTCATTCAGTGCCTCCTACACTTGCCTCTCACTCTTGCTTTCCTCTCAACACTTTGTCAGAATGGAGGGCGTGGATGAATCTGAAGACTCCAAAGATGATGCAAGGTGTTCCGCAAAACCACCTATAAGACATCCATGATACGAGCAAAGACCGCAGAAGAGTACCCGAGTGACTATGGAACTAGATGAACCCTTGGACAACACTTGGGAGCGCGGAAGAAAGGATGTTGGGCCTCCATTAGGTGGTTTTTGGATGTATGTATTGGTTCTGCGGATTTGCCATGTTCTATGCTTAAAGAGTGTAATCGAATCCGTAATAAGTGGGTTGCTAAAGTGCCAAATGGGTGTGGCTACAGAATGCACCTGTTTTGGGGGTATACGGGTGCAAAATCTACAAAACAAAGGCCGCAAAAGTGGGCCATGTGTGCATCCATAGACATGCCATGTAAGGCACACTAAAGAGAAGCATAATCTGCATCATAGATGTGTTCCGGCAAGGGGTGATGGGGTTCCACAGGTTTGCCATATCAAGGAGGTGATGTGAGCGGAGGAAAGATCACCGGTGAGTGATGAAGCGTGTTGATGTGTTGTGGATGATGTGGGCTAAAGTTTCATGGTGTGCAGAAGAAAGAGACGTGCGGTGGACAAGATGGAAGTCGCGGAAGTGAAGTGGCGAAGTGGAACAATGGAGAGCGTGGCCAAAATTGGGATATAACTGTTAAGGTGTGGTGAGGTTAGATAGTTCCCTGCTCTCTGTCAAGTGGGACTACACTGCACGCCTTCAGAAGATGAGGCTGATGGGAGTCCATGGTGAAGAGCTAAGGAAGTGATAGTAGAGTACAATGTGGATGGCTGACTCCTTAGTGCATAGGGCTCCTGAGAGGCAGGAGAAGCCGAATGGAGTGGAGTTACATGGCAAGCAGCAGCAGAGTACCAAGTACAGAGCTGGTCACTCGTCTGAACCTTCACTACAGGGAAGACTGACAACCTAACAAGGAAGCTTGGCATGAATTCTTCCTTAGTGCGTAGGGCTTCATTGGGTTGTGGCTGCCTCCATGTGGCATGTGTTTGCGAAACAATGTACATAGGAACCACTATGCACTAGAAGTGCGTGTACCGCGAAATAGCAGTGAGGTAACCTATTAGATCCACATACTGATGGATGCACTCCTTTTTCGCGATGTTGCTGCTTTATGGCAAGAATGACCCAAGGCAACCAAGATTGTGTGTGTCATTAGATTATGACTACCTCCATGTGACGCGTGTGTTGCGAGGCAAGGGATGCAAGGACCATTATGTGTTGGATGTACGTGTACCATGGATTAGCTGCGAGGTGACGCACGAGACCTGCACAATAGTAGATGTACTCCTCTTTTGGGACACTCGTGTGACAAGGATGAGTACGGCTAGTGACCACTTGTCCTCCAGGGAGCCAGAAGAAGCTTGGGGACCTTGCATGAGAAAAGGAGGATGGGGTAACACTGTTAACCTGAAATCTACCACGCACGTAACTCTTTGGCAAGGAAGGTCAAGTCACGGGCTTCCGTGATAGACTTGGGGCGAGTTAAGGATTCAGTTTGTGTAGGTGAGATAGCCACAATTGATCCTCGTGGTGGAGGGGCGGAAAGCCCATCTTTTTGGGAGTGTTTGGGACTGTTTAAGAGTGTGGAGAGGGTTAGAATTGCACCTGGTTGTAAACACATGGAATCACGTGTTCAGTAACAATGACCTAGAACTTGGTGGTCCCGTGGAAGGGGCAAAACATGGGCAGGGGATGTATGTGCATATTAGGCATGTTGGGAAGGATACTGGGGTGACTTTGGGATCCGTGGAAGGCATAAAAACATGGGGCAAAGGTCAGCTGCGAATTTGGGTTGTTTGGGGTGCTATCGGAGCAGGTTTTGGGTGTGTGGAGTGCGTAAAGAAATGCTATCAGAGTATGGGCATATTTAAGAGGGTGTTTGGTGGCTATGTTGACATGGAAATACCGTAAAATGGTACTAAGTGCCTAACCCACGGACTTGCCTTGCTAGTAACAACGGAGGAGCAAGATACAAGGCACGGGAGGTGCGGATGATTACCACAATGTTAACCCATGGATTTGCCATATTCTCAAGGGTGTCGGAGTCACTTGTGTGGACAGAGAGGGTGTAGAAAGACGTATCAATGTTTAAATACACATTTGGTGTCTAGAGAGGAGGTGTGTGAGGGTGGAACAAGAGGAGAAAGAGATGCGGACAAAGGGAGGGGTCAGACAAGGTGCGGCATTATTGTGTAAAATGCGACAAAAGAACCGGACCAAGAACGTGTCAGTAAAATGGGAGCATTAGCAACAGTGGAAAGAGTGCTAAGGGCGTGCCACAGAAGTGGACAGAAGCATTGAAGAAGTAGTGGTGGCAGACAAAGTGTTGACGTTATGGAACAGGTGAAGGAGGATAAAATGTTGAGGGGCGTGAGCGACGAAGTGAGATCAGTATATGGGGATGGTGCCGAAGGCACCGGCCAAACCAAGAGCTGAGTCGAGCCGCAGTACTGAGGCACGGGCTTGATGCCGCAGCACCTAGGTGCAAGCAAGGCTGATGACGACTTGGACGGTTGTGCCCAAAAGCATCTCAAACACAATCCCGGCTGTCCCCCCTGCACTGTCAGCCTTACAAATAGTAAGGGCGATTGGAAGCATAAGCTTGGTCATGGCCTTGACCTGCACCCAAAAGACGCCCATCTTCACAAGCCTGCATACTTTCTCCTTCTTCTTCTTCTTCTTCATCATCATCTCCTTCTTCTTCTTCTTCTTTTCCTTTCACCTAGCATCCTTGCCAACAGAACCAAACTCATTCCATCTTGGGCTACTGAAAATATTTACAAGAGTCTCACGCAGCTTCAGCAGGCGCTCAAACATCTTATGCACTGACCCAAAACGGGTCGCTATAGCAAGCAACAACACCAAGCCACCCTCTGTCTTCATCCAGGACCTGAGCAAGTACTTGTTGCAGAAGAACGACACAATGTGCTCTGCCTTGCTGATGAGGTTTGAATCCCACTCTGTTTTGGCCACATCTTTCAACATAAGATCCAAGGAGTGGACAACAGAGTGACTGAAAAAAAAAGTAGGATACTTCTTCCGGAGCTCAAGATGGACCTTCTTGTTTATAGACGTATTGTCTGTGATCACCATGACGACCTTGTTAGCGCCCACCTCGGAGATGGCGTGGTCCACGACCGCTACGACATGGTTGGCATGCCTGATGACGTCGCTTGCATCTCTGGAGAAGAGGTGTGCGGTGCCTTCTGCGTTTGAGGCCATTGCAGAGTACATAGGTCAGATCTGGATATCCGACCACTCGTCAATGCCAAGGGTTACTCCAAATATTTCCCAGCCACTCTAGAGTGGAGCCTTGAGCTTTACTTGCTCAACATCAAGTACTGGAAGCAGCTCCGATGTCACCTGGTCCTTGCTAGGGAGCCTGAAACTGGGTGTTGTCCCCGCGCATCCTCCATGACTCAAATATGACATCATCTCTGCAGAACGAGATAGGGAAGGCATTTTTCCATGATTTTTCATGATCGTGCGCTGGAACTCGCTGTTGGCAGTATTCTGGCATGAGCAACTAATGAGAGATATTGAGCGATGCTGCGGAAGCCGGGGTGCTGTTCAGAAGGGACTCGGGGATAGACACTGGAGTGGGAACCATGGCTGGTATAGTGTTAGCAACACCAGAAACTACGTGAGATCTTGTTGCTTCCGCTCTACGACGACGTTTGCCGAGTCAACTGGACTGGAACTTGTGCCCCATGGCTCACCTTGGCCATTGGACAGCTTCTTGACGAACGACTGAAAGGACGCCGGGGGAGGGGGCCGGGGATGGAGACCAAGAAGCACCGGGGCAACTGGAGGAGCCACCTTATACTTAGCAATGTTGCGTACAGCCGCCCCGAAATGACCACGCATACGATCAGACCCGCCTGATGCCACATTTTTGCATGGCCCATAATGCCATCCAGGGTAGCCTCCTTGAGTCGGTAGAGGCCTGAAAAACTTGCTTAGGGCCCGGATGAGGAAGTCACTAGCCAGAACAGGTGGTCTGGCCAACGTAGATGGCTGAGAATTGGGGGTGGCCTGACTGGCCCCACCAGCCGTGTTGGTGATGCTTGTAGGATTGAAACAACAAGTGCATGGACTTGGTTGCCTAGGCATCCCCTCTACCTGACCTGATAGGCGGATCCTGTGCAGCCTCATCCACGCTGGCAGGACATGTCATTCCTTGTCCATGAAGATGAAAACGTGTTCTGTGGCCCCCTATTGGTCAACAGTAGTCGCAAAATATCACACGAGTACGATGTGTTTTTGCCACACAGTCAACAAGCTACAAGCACGCATTATCCACCTAGCAAGTGCATGTCTGATAAGTGGTTTGATGTTGGCCTACCAACTGTCTAGGATAGCCAATCCCTTGTGGAACATCTCACCGTGGCGAGCCAGCAAGGCTCGGCAGACTTGCCGACAGGCTCTTTTGTGCTCACAGTGGTCGATTGCGACCTCGTGTTTAAAATCCCCTACCCTGGTCCAAGGAGTCCAGACGCAAAATAGGTGGAAAAAAGTGTCTGGCGTGACAGAGGAGGGTCAAGTCAAGTCAACATCAACGTCAAATTTGATTGACTTAGCGACTCCGACTTGATCCCCTACAGTCGGAAGTCAAAGTGAACATGCGATCAATGGACCACGTTCCTCAAACACCAACAACATGGGTAAAACCGTCAAACGACTGTAGCCGTTTATATTCTTGACATTACAACGATTCCTCTTTGGCAAAATGCATTCACGCCTCTGACCTTGAGACAATACTCAACTCAATAGCAGTAGCACCAACAACATTCCATAATATGCCCTCGAGCAACTTCTCTCTCCTCACGTTACGACAACACTCACTGTCACCTGTACCACTCCTTTCAGACTGCAAGAAGCAAGCACTCCCATCAACACCAATCTTGCCATCATCATTACTGCCTCTCTCAATCAACACCCAGTGGCACGACAGCTTAGGTTGCCTCCTTGACCACCTCTCCCTCAGTTTCACCTCAACCCATCACCGACAATCACCACCGATTCAACACCTGCTTCCAAGACACGTCACGGTAGCAACCCACTTCTTACGGCACAACAACACCTACTCTTCCCTTGCCTGCCTCCTCTCGCCTTCCAAAAGCGGCATCCTCAATCATCTATCGCAGTCAGGTAGAAGCAACTTCATTACAATTCTGTCAAAAGGGTCATTGCAGAAGCACAAACTCACTACAACTCATCTTCTCATCTAAGACACTCCTACACTCCAGATGATCTCTACCCTCATCTCTTGCTAGACACCATCACTGCATCCTATCCATACCTTCTTGTTAGAAGTGCATCAGTGGAACCCAACTCCTTGCTAATTCTTCACTATTACTGAACCTACCTATCATTCCCTTCCCCATCCACAATGCTTCACTTCTTCTCTTTCTCACTCTTCGTTCACCAGCCCTCCTGCTCCAAGCATCTCTCGCCTTGTAACATTAAAGGGGGTGTCAGAATAATACACGTATTGTCACAAGGCTCACAAGGCTCAAGACTCGTCCCGGGTTCTCCGGTCTACACCTGCTCTCCTACCAATGGACTGGTCTCACCTGCGACCAGAACTGCCCCAATATACATCTGCGAACCAGTTCAACTCTCGGCACCACCTTCGGCAAAGCTCACCGCTGACTATCCACGATTGGCGCTTCACCCATTCAACCAGCCACTGACAACCTCGGGCTCGGGAGATGGCGGACGAGGCACAGGGAGACCACAGGTGATAGAAAAACCACCAAAGGTGAACGCTGCTAAACCACGTGACTCGTCATGACGGTGAGAAGATGGCGGGGTGTGAGGCTGGGACCCCAGATGCAGCTCACAAATGCGCTCCTCAAGGATGTGAATCTCATCATCACGTGTGTCATCCTCCATCTCCTCCTCATCGCAAGTGTCAATATGTGATGAGGGGTGGTAAGGCCTTGGTATTGCAAAGAGCATAGACTGCTGAATAGATGGTACAACTATAGCAGGTTGTCCTGCTGTTGGCTGTGAGGCCCCTGAACGACCCCTGAATAACTTTGCGATCTCCTGTAGCGTGTCATCCTGTGTCCGACAAAGCTCGTTGATCACGAGTGGCTGCGACCATGGACTCATAGTTGTCGAAGAGGAGGAAGTGGAGGGGTCTCGTAGCCCCTTGCCCATGTCACGGGCCAGCGGCATGAGTGCTGCTTAGTATGGGTCCAAACGTCAGCATTGTCAGAATCAAGAACAGTTTGCATTTCTCGAGGAGTTGGAAAGCTAGCAAAGGAAGATGTTTCAGCCAAAAAATTTGGTTGTGTTAGAGTTGATGTCATTACCTACAATGATGACATGAGCATGGAGATCAAGCAAATGAAGCAACATTTGGAGCAATTATGTACCAGAGGATGCTGAATGCAATGGCGGTGGTTTTGTACAAAGAAACCTGCAAAAGGATTAAAAAAAGTCACCGTGTTCTTTTCAGCCCAAAATCTCGAAAAGTCTTTATCTAAGAGCATTCCGTCGTTTCCTGGATCCTACAAGTAAGGGGGAAACCAATTCCTTTGGACTCGGGGATCAGACTCGGGGATCCGGGTCCTGGACTCGAACTCGGGATTTGAATACCTTTAATTGGACCCAACTCGTAATTCCAAGTCCAGGCTCTACACTCGACCCAGACTCGGATGGGGGACAAGTGAGGTGGTAGTTGACTCAAAATGCCTGGTGTAATCAATTTAATACCCTTCCATATTGTATTTGTTGTAGTTACAATGCAAATATTCATTGTGCACGGCAAGTAATGACCCATACACTGAACCAGGAATGCTACGATTCACACAATGCTATTAATCAAATAGCAAACCAGGCAAGGATATTATGGTTAGAGGCAGGACTCGTCATTCTGCATGGACCGGACTCGGGGATCCAGTGGACCCGGACTCGGGGATCCCAAACCTGGACTCGGACTCGTCGATCGGAGTCCAGAAAGGGACTCGGACTCGGGGATCCGGGTCCAGGGCATGAACCCGGCTTGAGAGTCCAGTTCCCTTCCAGGAATCGTGGTTCTAGGCTTGGTTTCACCCTTACCTACAAGGCAAGAGATGAGGCGGAGAGTGGATGTGATGGATAGGGTTTCGAAAGGACTTTCCAATGAGCCCTTACATGCCAAAAACGGTGGTCATATGGGGTAGTTGCATTCTCTCATGTCCAAGGGGGGTGGTAGGTGTGACCGAAGTAAAGCTTCCGGGAGCCTTCACGGACCCCTTCTCAACATCATGTGCCTCAATCATTGCTGGAGAGGGTTGGTAAACCCTTGGCTATCCCGTGGTGGTGGCGTGGTGATGCGGTTGCATGGTGTCTCCACTGTTACAATGTACTGCGGGTCACCGTGGCTTGGTGGGTCCTCCCAGGACCATGGCTTTAGCTATGACTCTCACTGCTACTACCACTGCTGCGTCTGTACTGCGTAGCTCAGCGAAGGATGCGTTACTACTCTCATACCATGAGAAACTGCTACGAATCTTCTTGGCCTTGCTAATGGTGATTTTTTTTTTTTTTTTTTGGTTTTTAAGATGGTCCAGGCAGAAAATCCCTCCCACTGGGCTCCCTTCCGGAAGCGGCTACTTTGGTGACTTCTTGATCCGCTCAGCTTGGTTCCGATTCGGCGGCGGCGTGTTCGGCGGCCTTGCTAATGGTGATGTCGCGACATAGTCTAGTCAGCTAGCGCACGAGCAAACAAACAGGTGCAAGTAACAGTAAGAGTTAGGCTAGGAAGACGCGTCCAACTCCCATGAAGCACGCTCTGATACTAGTAGGAGCCCCTGTTGGACTAGAAGAATGCAGCATTCAGGTGCAAGAGACATGAAACGCCAAGAGCAGCCATGGATACTTGGCGGAAGTCAAAAACTTGGAAATGACACGTGAGAGACAGTCACAGACAGACGAGGTGCTATGTGAAGGGTAGCGAGCGAGCAAGCAACGGGCTCGCTCTAGCTCGCTACCCTCGAGCTGTGGGTGATTGAACCACCAGTCCTCAAGTCAAGGAGTATATCGCATCAAGCATGCCAAGAGATCGGTAAAGAACAAACTTAAATGCACACACAACGTGGCGGGCAACAGCACCAAGCCAGAGCAGGCGGCACATGAGGACCAAGACAAAGGTTTGTAGCCACGTGAATCAGTGAGTACGTCCTGCAGCCACGTCACCACGGCGAGGTCGTCAGATGAGCCGTCTCTCTCCGGTCAAGCACCTGCATCAATGATGTGATTGTGCAATGCGGCCAGAGGTCACCACGTGGGACCAATGTTGGCATAAGGCGCACCCTAGTTATTTGGAAGGCATTTAAGCTCCAAATATGGCAAAACGCCTTGTCTGGACTTCTCAAATGCCTTTTCTGTGGCACACATGTCAGATATTCTGAAAGAAAACATGGTTGTGTTCTCAATGATCTGATGGGTATAGTTCACGTGTGAGATCCTAAAGGAAAAATTCTCCTGATTTTTACTAGCCAAAAAAGCCGCGTTCTTGGGGCATTCCCACCCAAAACCACTTCCATGGTGTAAGCATGCTGCAGCTTGCATGTTGTTTTTAGCGTGGTGTACAGTGTACAATGTGACTCATAAGAAGACGCCATAATAGTTTTAACCTCATATTGGTGCATAGCTTTAAATGTACTGTTTTTAAATTCCTTTTAGAATTCATTTTGACAACCTTTTTTTCCAACGAACCAAAGGGCGCTCCCTTTATAATTCATAATGCGCGCCTGATGTGGAGAAAACGCCTTGTGCCTTTCCATAGAAGGCGTCCGCTTTGCCAACACTGCGTGGGACTGTCACACACACAAACAGTCATCTGGGTCGACACTGACGTGTAGCGGGTTGACTTCCTAACCAAGGCACTAGCGCGCAGAAAGCTCAAAGTGGCCATTCGTTTTGTCGTGCTTCGTCCCTTGCCTGAGAGTGGCAGAGAGTGGGGTGCTTGAGTATGGACTGTTGAGCATCTCGTTACGCACTTGTGTTAGTTCTTCACGTATATTGACATGCGTACCATCAGGTCATGGGGGAGTGTTGTGTTGTGAGTCGTTCTCGTTTGTTTGTACAGCTTTCTGTGACCACTCGACAGTATCCATGCTCGTGCACATCCTTCATGCGGACCCAGCTGACGCCGGAGGACAGACGGGTGGTGGCTCGACCCACCCGCAGCTGCTAGACACCTGTTACGGCGTCCCGGGTGCTTAATGGGGTGCCCTGTAGCTTTTCTGCACTCGCGGTAGTTTTCTCGGTGGACTTGGTCTTGAGCCTGATTTGCATGTTTTACATTGTGTCGAATGATCGTGCCGGACCAGTGCGTGTGACCAGTCGTAGCGTCCGGCTCAAGATTTTGCATCTTTAGCTTCATATAGTGTTGCGTTTGGATGCATGTGCGCAAGTTACGGCCAAAACAGTGGTTTTAGGCCGGTTTAGGATAAACTGACACTGCCGTGTGCATTACCCGTCGTGCGCCGCAACAGGCATTTATGTTGTGTGCTTGTCAATTGTCATTTCTCTCTTCATCACTAAGCTAGTGGAGCTTATGAGACTTTACGTGTCTCCCTTGCTTGCTAGTGCGCCAACAACTCTGGACAGTTCGCCACATCAACAATAACAAGGCTAGGAAGCTTCCTAACAGTTTATCACTGTGTGAGGCTGTAGCCGATGGCAATGATATGTTATCTTCATTCCCTCAATTCGTGCCTTCATAATTCGTAGGAATGGGCATCCATACCCATCATGATCACATCATTCTCAATAATGCAAATCAAGAGCAAAAATGGTTAGATTCCAAACAGTTGACGACTCTAAGCATAGACAAGATTTTTCTTTCAACAAGCCAATTTTCGTGGAATGAGCGTGGTGCAATCTTAACATCCACAGTGCACAAGAGGGCAGGTGTTTTCTTCATGCACGTACTCCGTCTCAATACGTGCAAAGGGTGCCAGATGGATATTCACTCTTTCCCTCAAGTTGTTTCTTTAACTCTTTGATTAACGTAGCAAATCTATTTCGTCTGCCCTTAACAAGTGTTCAGGTGCAAGGACATTGACATCTCTCACCCTTTGTGTGCTTTTGGATAATTCCAACGGCTCTGCATCTGATGTATTCATGTCTCATTGCCACCCCGCGTCACCACATGTCGCTCGCCCTCTCTCCATCCTTCTCCACAACAGCACGGACAAGCCTCAAGGACAGCCGCCACCGCAGCTGCGAAACGTTTCACTCGCCATCCTCCTCCATGCCGATGGCCACCTGCGGCAGCGAATGGTAGCTCTCCTCCAGTGCCTTGCGTATCACTGCACAATTCCACCCATGTGCAGAGTAAAAAAAAAACGAACAAAAGCCTCGCAACGTTAAAAAACGACAAACACACAAAAATGTGTCAACAAGTTGCGGCAGATTCAGTGCGACAGTACAATAGCGACGAAGCAGCCAAACACAAAACGTTAGACACAACAACGACCGCTTCTGCTGAGACCACATCACATCTTACTTTGCCATTGCCATGCCGATTGTGCCGTCAGGCCAAAAGCGCTGTTGGCACTGGTGGTCCAACAAATCAATCGAATCAGGAAGTGGCCAAATTGTTGAGTTGACCAGGTTCAACTTGATTGGATGGCTCAATCCATTTGACTCTTTCAACAACAAGAGTTGGAGTGATCTGACACAACAAGAGTTGGAGTGATCTGACACAACAAGAGTTGGAGTGATCTGACACAACAAGAGTTGGAGTGATCTGACACAACAAGAGTTGGAGTGATCTGACACAACAAGAGCTGGAGTGATCTGACACAACAAGACTTGGAGTGATCTGACACAACAAGAGTTGGAGTGATCTGACACAACAAGAGTTGGAGTGATCTGACACAACAAGAGTTGGAGTGATCTGACACAAC